>CM040126.1:143276373-143820071 GCA_022559845.1 Amorphophallus konjac
TCTCTACTTTCTCTCTCTATTTTGTCTCTACTTTCTCTCTTTAAATCTCTCTTCTACTTTCTTTCTCTACTCTCTCTTTACTTTCTCTCTCTATGTTCTCTCTCTATTTTCTCTCTTTAATCTCTCTTCTACTTTCTTTCTCTACTCTCTTTACTTTCTCTCTCTATTTTCTCTCTACTTTCTCTCTCTAGTTTCTCTCTCATCTCTCTTCCCACTCATTCTCTTATTAATAAACAGAGAAGATAATAGAACATCAGAATAATATAAATATTTGATAAAAACTTGGAAGGAGGATTTGAAGCTTATTTTGGACAATTTCACCCTTCTTTACGCATCTGGGACTGGAAAATTATCTTTTCCTACGCAAGGACTTTTACGGGAGCTCGGGTGAGATACTAAAGTCAATTCGGAAGTCCATTCTAAAGGTAGGCACATGATAAATCGAGTGCATGTTATTTGATATTTATATTTCTTTGATTTGATTTGATTTGAAATATAATTATTCAGGCTTAAGTCAGTATTTATTTAACCCGATGATCTATGCTTAGAATCAGTTATTTATTTTGTTACCATTCTATGAAAATATTACTTTCTCTCTAATCTCTATCTACTTTCTCTCTACTCTCTTCGAATTTTATATTAACAGTAATTTATTTAGTTAATAAATTTGACTCACTACCCTATGATTAAAATCTAATTCTGATATTAAAATATGATGTTATTTTGTAAAGTTCAATGACAAGTTTTAAGTATTAAGATGACTATGTAATAAGAATAAAATTTGATTAAGCATATGGACTGTGTCACTTTAAGGAGGTGTGGGGCGACAAACCGTAGTTAGCTTCCGCTACGGGATTAGGCCCATTTCCGAGGACAAACGGACTTCTGAAAAATCCGGAACCCAGAATAAGAAAATTATCTGGGGAATGGTGGAGTATTAACTCCCGATCCTGCGTGGTTGATCAAGGCCGACAGGCTCCAGCGTTTAGACCATTTATCTTTATGTCGACGTATGGATGCCTAGGTATGTGTTTGCTACTGCTTTTAGTGACGGGATGCCTGTCCAATATATGCTGCCAAATAATATGAAGTTCAGATTTGATATATGACTTTGATATGATCTGAAAATAAGTTCATCTGTATAAGCTCTGATTTAGCTAAGATATGTATTATGCCATTTATATAAGTCAGATAAGATTTGTTATACGCATTTGCTTATAAATAAAAATTATTTGCTCTATATTTCCTTCGCATTCATAGTATATGTACAATCAGTGAAATTGTGATTAGCTTTATATATATCATGGATTTGCACAGTTTAGTATATGATAAGCATGTGATTGGTTTTAATGCCTACTGAGTCTTTGGACTCATTCTGTTGCCTAACCATTTCAGGAAATTGACCAGTGCGTCTCGACTCGACGGGCAGTAGGTCGGAGGGTGATCCGGGTTTATTTGGATTCCCTGCGTAGAATAAATAGATTTAGTTTTCTTTTGAATAATGAATGTAAATATGACTTTTGGTAGAGATATATAGTATACTCTGTATACGATGTAAATTATGAGTGTTTATCTTATGGAAATGGTATGGTTTTTCTTTTGGAATATGTGATGGTTTGGCCTTTAGCGCCTTGCAAATATTCGGCCCACAACACTTCCGTACATCCGCTGTGACGTCCCCGGACACGATACGGGATCGCGGGAAGGGGGCGCCACAGAGAGTGGTATCAGAGCAAGTTGTGAGGCTTGAAATTATTTGCAGCCATCTGAATTTATATACCATACCACAAGATCGTAGGAATTTATTTTAGAATTTGATGTCAAACCTAGAATCATACTAATTCGGATTAGTTCTCCCTCACAGGAGATGGCAGAGAGTGATAGGGTTGAGGTTAATACTTCTCCCGAGGAGTCTGCGCCCTCAAATGGGACATCACAAGGGTTGTCGGGGAAACAATTCATGGCGAGCTTGCTCCCGGTGGGCAAGGTGCGTTACCTATTCAGGGTGTGCCAGATTTAGGAGGGTTCACACAAGCTTTTCAAGGGTTAGTGCAGACTATGCAGTTACAGGCCCAAACTCATGCAATGATGCAAGCCCAATTACAAACCCGTGTGCAAGAACAACCGAATAGGGCAGCAGGCGCTACCCTGATGGAGAAATTCAGACATATGAGTCCTCCTTCTTTTAAGGGGGAGAGTCACCCGGAGATTGTGAAAAACTGGGTGAGAGAGATTGAGAAGATTTTCACGACCATTAGATGTGCAGAGCATGATAATGTGATATTAGCTACATTTATGTTGAAGGACCGTGCGGACGAGTGGTGGAGGTCTGCACTTAAAACCACTTTTAGAGATAGAGAGATTGAGATTGGCTGGAACGAATTTTCTTGATGTCTTCCATGCAAAATTTCTCCTTAGCATGTGAAGGACAAGAAAGAAGTTGAATTTTTAATCTGACTCAAGGAGGTATGTCAGTTTCCGATTATGAAGCAAAATTTACTGAATTGGAAAAATATGCCCCTCATATTTGTTCAGATGAGCTTAGAAGGGTGAAGAAATTTATAGAGGTTTGAGAAGTAACATTAGAAGTAGAGTTACAATCCTTGAGCCTCAGACTATGGTAGTAGCTTTGACGACTGCTTTTATTACAGAAACTGAATATGAGGGATTCTTAGTAGAATGATAAAGGGATAATGCAAAAACGGGTAATCTTGGTTCAATTGTGAGGAAAGATAAGAAGCCGAAGATGACTTTTCCAGAGAGAGTTCAACCGGTTAAGAGAGATAATATGCCAGCTTGTCAACAGTGTGGGATGCAGCATAGAGGTAATGAATGTTGGCGGGCTGCAGGTAAATATTTTTCATGTGGTCAAACATGGCATATGATAAGGGATTGTCCCAAATGGCCAAGCAAGATCAGTAACCACAACAGCAGTGAAGAGTTCAAGCCAGAGTATATGTACTAACAAGGGAAGACACCCGAGATGCCAATGCAGTAGCTGAAGGTATTCTTTTATCGATGATATGCATGCAAAAGTTTTATTTGATCCGGGTGCTACACATTCCTTTATTTCTCTGAGATTTGCTGAATATTGAAAGATAAACAAATTGTGACACTGATGGGATGTCCATTAACACACCAACTGGGGAGATAGCTAGAACGACTTCTGTTATTCCTAGCATTAATGTGGTGATTCACGGGAGGATTATGCCAGCATGTGTGTATCTACTAGAAATGACGGATTTTGATGTTATCTTAGGAATATATTGGTTAGATACAAATTTTACCATTCTAGATTGTCATGGAAAGAAATTAATTTTTCAAAAACCTGGGGAGCAGACATTTCACTATCAATGTCAAGGCACCGTTCTAGTAAAACACTAGTTTCAGCACTTAAAGCTTTGAAATTTCTTAGAAGTGGATGTCAAGGTTATTTGGCTAGTGTAATGGCTATTCCTTCTAATGAAAATAAGAAAACCCCCTCAGATATCGATGTGGTCAGAGAATTTCCAGATGTATTCCCCGATGAACTTCTGGGTTTGCCACCACACCGAGAGGTGGAGTTCATTATTGAACTCTCACCGGGTACTTTACCCATTTCCATCCCTCCCTACAGAATGGCATCAGATGAATTGGCAGAATTAAAGAAACAATTACAAGAACTATTAGACAATTGGTTTATTCGACCAAGTGTATCCCCTTGGGGTGCACCTGTTCTATTTGTTAGAAAGAAAGATGGGTCGCTTAGATTATGCATTGACTATAGGAAATTGAATCAAGTGACCATTAAGAATAAGTACCCTTTGCCAAGGATTGATGGTTTATTTGATCAGCTACGAGCTGTCACAGTATTTTCAAAGATTGATCTCAGATCTGGATACCACCAACTAAGGATAAGGAAAGAAGATATTCAAAAACTACTTTCAGAACACGATATGGGCATTATGAATTTTTGGTTATGCCATTTGGGTTAACTAATGCACCAGCAGCATTTATGAATTTGATGAACAGAGTTTTTCAACCATATCTAGATACATTTGTTGTGGTGTTTATCGATGATGTGTTAATCTATTCTCCTACTGTTGAAACCCATCAAGAACATTTGAGGATTATGTTGGAAACTTTAATGAAACATCAACTCTATGCAAAATTCAGTAAATGCGAATTTTGGTTAGACCGTGTTCAATTTTTAGGGCATATCATTTCTGGAGATGGAGTGTCTGTTGATCCAGCTAAGGTTGAGGCAGTTTTACATCGGGAAAGGCCGAAGAATGTCAGTGAGATTAGGAGCTTTTTGGGTCTTGCGGGTTACTATCGCAGGTTTATTGAAGGTTTTTCTTCTATTGCAGCTCCTATGACCAAATTGACTAGAAAAGGAGTTCCTTTTGAATGGTCAGATAAATGCGAAATGAGTTTTCAGGAATTAAAAATAAAGTTAACTATAGCCCCAATGCTTACTTTATCTTGTGGGTCAGGAGGATTTGTGATATATACAGATGCCTCTAGAAAAGGACTAGGATGTGTCCTGATGCAGAATGGCAAAGTAGTAGCTTATGCATCCAGACAATTAAAGACCCATGAGATGAATTATCCAACACATGATTTGAAGTTGGCAGCGGTGGTACATGCTCCTGAAGATTTGGCGCCATTATTTATATGGTGAGCAGTTTGAAGTATTTACAGACCATCAGAGTTTAAAATATATTTTCTCTCAGAAAGAATTAAATTTAAGGTAAAGATGGTGGATTGAATTTTTGATAGATTATGATTTCACCTTGAATTACCACCCAGGAAAAGCAAATATGGTAGCAGATGCACTCAGCAGGAAGAGGCTAATGGCAATCTAGTTGCGCCAAACTTGGAGAATGACATCTGATGTAGTGGAGTATTCTCCGATATGCAAAGAGAGAAACTTATTTCTGGCCCAACTAACTATTCAGTCTGCAATGGTTGAGCAAATTGTGCAAGCACAACTGAATGATCAGCAGTTACAAAAATTGATTGGCACACGAGATTTACTTTAAGTGCAGACGGGGCAATCAGATTTCAGGGAAGATTATGTGTACCTCGGAATGAAGACATAAAGAAAGACCTATTAACTGAGGCACAAAAATCACTATATTCTATTCACCCAGGCAGTACAAAAATGTACAAAAATATGAAAAGACAGTGTTGGTGGATTGGCATGAAGAAAGATATAGCAGAGTTTGTCAACAAATGTCTTACTTGTCAACAAGTAAAAAGCAGAGCATCAAAGACCAGCAGGACCATTATAGTTGATGGAAATTCCACAGTGGAAATGGGAGCATATCACTATGGATTTTGTGATGGGATTACCAATGACTAGGAGAAAACATGATTCTATTTGGGTAATTGTTGACAGGCTTACTAAGTCAGCCCATTTCTGGCAATCACAAAGACACAATCATTAGAGGATTTAGCCAATTTGTATATCAGAGAGATTGTGAGACTTCATGGTGTGCCATTGTCTATTATTTCAGATCGGGATGCAAGATTTACAGCAAAATTTTGGAGGAGTTTACAGAACGCACTGGGTACACAATTGAAATTTAGTTCAGCTTTTCACCCTCAAACAGATGGACAATCAGAAAGAACCATTCAAACACTAGAAGATATGTTGAGGGCGTGCAGTTTAGACTGGAAAGTCAGTTGGGATGAACATTTACAGTTAATTGAGTTTGCATATAACAACAACCATCATGCAAGTATAGGAATAGCACCATATGAAGCATTATATGGTAGACCGTGTAGATCACCTGTTTGTTGGGATGAGGTTGGTGAGCGGAAATGGATTGGGCCACAGATTGTACATTATTGTGTAGAAAAGGTTGAGTTGATTAGAAAAAGGTTACTTACAGCTCAGAGTAGGCAGAAAAGTTATGCTGATCAGAGAAGGAGAGATCTACAATTTACTATCGGGGATCACGTATTTCTGAAAGTTTCACCTACTAGAGGAGTAATGAGATTTGGCAAGAAAGGCAAGCTCAGTCCAAGGTATGTTGGACTATTTGAAATCTTAAGAGGGATTGGAGAGGTGGCATATCAGCTGACTTTACCACCATCATTGTCAGGAGTTCATGATGTATTCCATGTGTCCATGTTAAGAAAATACATGCCCCAGACTCATCACACGTTGTAGATCATGAACATTTAGAAATTCAGCCGGATCTTACATATGAGGAGAAGCCAGTTCGCATTCTCGATCGAAAAGAACAAATGTTAAGAATGAAGATAATTACACTTGTGAAGGTATTGTGGAAAAATATCTCAACAGAAGAAGTTACTTGGGAGATGGAAGATAAAATGCGGAAGAGATATCCATAGTTATTTGGTACGTATTGAGTAAATCTTTAAATTTCAAGGATAAAATTTATTTAAGATGGAGAGATTTGTAACACCCGAATCCGTTCGAAATCTAAAAATAACTAAGCACTTTACTTCTGGAACCCATACAGATTCTAGATTCTCTAAATCAAACCCCAATGCCTTGAACTGTATAGAAAATACGGGTTTAACGGATGTTAGTATGTAAATTAAATAGACATCTTTTTTATTAATACGTAACTCCTCATAAGGATGTCAGAATAGGTTAATATTAGACTCGTTGGAAAGATAACTGAAAGATCTACAAGTTTCATGTTGAACATATTTTCAAATTTTGAGGTTTGATAGATCAAAAATAAGATAAAGTGAGCTAGTTCTTAGAAATCATGTTATTATGAGTTTTATATAAAAATTTAAAAAAATAACAAAATAAATCTCAAAATATCTTCCCCCCCCCCACGTGGCTTCACCCCCCTCAAACCCACCCTCCCCCACTTCCCTCCTCCCCCTTTACCACCTCCCCCCCCTTTCCCTCCCTATAAATACACCCCCCTCCCTCTCAATTCTTCTTAAACCCATCCCTCTCTCTCTCTCTCTCTCTCTCTCTCTCTCTCTCTCTCTCTCTCTCTCTCTCTCTCTCTCACACACACACACACACACTCTCTCTCTCTCTCTCTCCCAACTCTATCTCTCTTCCTATTTTTTTCTCTTTTCTACTCTCTTTCTACTCTCTCTAATCTCTCTCTACTTTCTCTCTCTACTCTTTTTTACTTTATCTCTCTACTGTCTCTCTCTGCTTTCTCTCAACTTTCTATCTTTAAATCTCTCTTCTACTTTCTTTCTCTACTCTCTCTTCACTTTCTCTCTCTATTTTCTCTCTCTTTATTTCCTCTCTCTACTTTCTCTTTCTACTTTCTCACTCTATTTTTTCTCTACTTTCTCTCTTTAAATCTCTCTTCTACCTTCTTTCTCTACTCTCTCTTTACTTTCTCTCTCTATTTTCTCTCTCTACTTTCTCTCTTTAATCTCTCTTCTACTTTCTTTCTCTACTCTCTCTCTACTTTCTCTCTGTAGTTCTCTCTCTCTACATTCTCTCTCTAGTTTCTCTCTCATCTCTCTTCCCCCTCTCTTTCTCTTATTAATAAACAGAGAAGATAATAGAACATCAGAATAATAGAAATATTTGATAAAAACTTGGACGGAGGATTTGAAGCTTATTTTGGATAATTTCACCCTTCTTTACGCATCTGGGACTGGAAAATTATCTTTTCCTACGCATGGACTTTTACGGGAGCTCGGGTGAGATACTAAAGTCAATTCAGAAGTCCATTCTAAAGGTAGGCACATGATAAACCGAGTGCATGTTATTTGATATTTATATTTCTTTGATTTGATTTTATTTGAGATCTAATTATTCAGGCTTAAGTCACTATTTATTTAACCCGATGATCTATGCTTAGAATCAGTTATTTATTTAGTTACCATTCTGTGAAAATATTACTTTCTCTCTAATCTCTCTCTACTTTCTCTCTACTCTCTCTCTCTCTACTCTCTTCGAATTTTATATAACAGTAATTTATTTAGTTAATAAATCTGACTCACTACCCTATGATTAAAATCTAATTCATGATATTAAAATATGATTCAGTTATTTTATAAATTTCAATGACAAGTTTTAAGTATTACGATGACTATGTAATAAGAATAGTAATATGAATAAAAATTTGATTAAGCATATGGACTGTGTCACTTTAAGGAGGTGTGAGGTGACAAACCGTAGTTAGCTTCCGCTACGGGATTAGGCCCATTTCTAAGGACAAACGGACTTTTGAAAAGTCCAGAACTCAGAATAAAAAAATTATCTGGGGAATGGTGGAGTATTAACTCCCGATCCTGCGTGGTTGATCAAGGCCGACAGGCTCCAGCGTTTAGACCATTTATCTTTATGTCGACGTATGGATGCCTAGGTATGTGTTTGCTACTGCTTTTAGTGACGGGATGTATGTCCAATATATGCTGCCAAATAATATGAAGTTCAGATTTGATATATGACTTTGATATGATCTAAAAATAAGTTCATCTGTATAAGCTCTGATTTAGCTAAGATATGTTCTATGCCATTTATATATAAGACAGATAAGACTTGTTATACGCATTTGCTTATAAGAAAAAAAAATATTCTGTTCTACTAATTTTCCTTCGCATTCATAGTATATGTATAATGCAGTGAAATTTTTATTAGTTTTATATATATCATGGATTTGTATTGTTGAGTATATGATAAGCATGTGATTGGTTTTAATGTCTACTGAGTCTTTGGACTCATATCTGTTGCCTAATCATTTCAGGAAACTGACAAGCGAGTACTCGACTTCGACGAGCCGTAGGTCGGATAGTGATCTCGGGCGTAATTTGAATTTCCACTGCGTAGAATAAGTAGATTTGGTTTTCTTTTGAATAATAAATGTAAATATGATTTTTGGGTAGAAATATATAGTACTTTGTATACGATGTAAATTATGTGTTCATCTTATGGAAATGGTATGATTTTATCTTTTGGAATATGTGATGGTTTGGCCTTTTACGCCTTGTAAATATCTCAACCCACAACACTTCCGTCCATCCGATGTGACGTCCCCGGACACGATACGGGATCGCGGGGAGGGGGCCCCACAGACCGCCAGACTCAGGGCTGCACCGGGTGGTTCGTAATCCCGTTTCTTTTTCGACCGTGGTCGCCGTGCGACGGTGCTGGTACGTGGGATGGTCCCCGTACGTCATCGGATGCGGATGTGATTTTCCATTGACTTGAGAGTCTGCTCCTTCAGTGACCCTCCACTAATCATAGCCTGCCTGCATGCGAGTGGACCCACCAGGGAATGATGGAGAGGCTACCCTGAGGACGGTTTTTAGACTGGTTTCTATCGGGCCCCTCGTCGGTAGCCAGAGTCCGGCTCCAGGGGAAAACTAGTTAGAGGCCAGACCTGGACGCATGGTCTGTGTGTGCACATGTGGTTGGGGGCAGTGGACACATGCCGACGGGCGTGACCCCAGCTAGTCACTTGCTTTGTGATTACTTGTCAGTGTTTGTGCCTCTGGTAGGTGCTACCACGTCAGGCAGTTCATCTGCGGTGCGGTGTAAGTCGTTAGGGGACGCAACCGACTGTGCTTCTTGTGGGAGGTACTCCTATCGAGTCGGGAGTGGTAGACTGTCAGTCGTTGCGACTTTGACCTTCAGGTTTTTGTCGTGTTGGCCGTGGTGTCCCAGTCATTTCACCGTGGCACGTGTGTCGGTTTCGTGCCGTGAGGCCGGTGTTTTGTAGATGGCAGGGCTTCCCTTTCCGAGGCACTCGCTTACTGCTAGCGTAGCGGTTTCTCCGTTTGCGAGGTAGGGTTCGAGTGATCCCTACAGAGTATTGTTCCGAGTCTCATTCCCTGCGTGTTTTCACCGTGTTTCAGGTGAGGCGCGGCTTCAGGGGAGCGCATCTGAGGCTCAGCGTGGTTCAGGTGCCCAGCGTTAGTGCCACAGGTCAGAGCCAGGGTATGCCCCGTGTAGCTGTACTTTTCTTTCTTATCTCTGTACTAGTTGTGGACTGCTGTTGTTATTTTTTTGTTATCTTGTGGACCATGTATCATGAAAAATGTTAATTTATTTCCTACTTAATTATATAACTGTTTAATTTCTGTAATTATTTGTGATACTTGTGTAGTCTTCACACCATCCTTCTAACCCTTCCGAGTCTTCGGACTCGTGGGTGGTGGTACGAGTCTCGGGTTATCGGGCCTTCCTGGTAATCGGATTCTCGGGTCGTTACAGTCTCTCTCGGGTAAGCCGCTCCACCACTCCCGGGTGGGTCAGCACCGCGTGCCGTAAGAAGGTTACGACTAGTGGACGTGTCACCGGAGGTAAGACTCAACTCACGGAAACCAGGGTCGACGAGAAACAGGATTGCAACCCACTTGGTGCAGCCCAGCGTCTGGCGGTCCTACCTTGGGCCGCCACACAGACTCTAGCGGCCCAGCTTTGGTCCGCCACAGGGACTCTAGCGGCCCAACCTTGGTCCGGTAGAAGGTGAGTCACAATGGGCCTGGCGGTCCCATCTCAGGCTGCCACGATGCTCTAGCGGCCCAACCTTGGTCCGCTAGACTCGCTCTGGCGCCCGTACCTACGGCCGCTAGAGGGCACGTGACCCCAACGGTCAAAAACACACACCTCGAGGAGCAACGATAAGAAACGGAGTTAGCGGTCGAAGCTTCGGCCGCCACCCCAGTTGGCGGTCTATCGTGCAGCCACCAGCCGATGAAAGCCCCTCCTGACAAAACAGTAACCCGTGGCGCACCTACCTTAGGCCGCCAGGGGTGTGGCGGTCTCTGAAAGGGCCGCCACACCCACAGGAGAATGGAACCGGCGGGAACAATCCCAAAATCCTGTTCCATGCCCCGATCATCCTCCGATGGTGGGGAAAACATGGGGAAGCTCCCCAAACCCCTAGCATGCATCTAAAGCCTCGAATCGGTCCGAAACCTCACGAAACGGGCGATCGACGCTCAACCCTAAACATGGAGTTTTCCCCCACCCGGCTCAAAAACACCCCTCTCGGCCTCTCCTCGGCCTACAAATCACGGGGAATGATAAGTAGAGCATGGGGGTTCGTCTCCCTACCTCAATGGAGCACGAGCTCCGCCGGATCGCCGCCAATCGCAAGAAGAAGCTTTTAAACCCTCACATGCCCCGCCCCTTGCCGCGAAAAGCACGCTCCCGCGTTCGCCTCATCGCCGTCGCCGCCGCCACGCAGCTGTCGGAGTGGAGGGGCCCACGTCTCGGTCATCTGGGGAGGAAGAACAGCCGCGGTGGGGAGGGCGCTCCAACGGTCGGGAGAAGATAGAAGAAGAAGGGGAAAAGAAGAAAAGGGGAAAAGAAAAGGGGAAAATAGGGGGTATTTATAGAAAATCCAGAAAATTCTAAAAATACCGTAAAATAAATAAATACATTTCCGTGATCCTCAGAACACACACAACGCGATGGTACCATCCCGGAGTAGGAGAACGTAACGGTTTGCTCACAAACGCGTTCCACAGGTCCGTCAGGGAAAAACACGCGTAAACCACAAAACAAGCTCCGGGACCCCCGAAAGTGATCTGAAACCCACGGATGCGAATCCGAAAAATGTCCAAAAAACTCGGGACATTACACGACGCTGTGAAGTCTTTAGTGTTGGTCACCACCCTGCCGGATAATGCACAGACCTATTTCAACGCACTGCCAGTTGGGACCATAACCTCCTTCTAGTAGTTGAAAAAAATATTCAAGGAGAACTTCATTGGCTGCAAAAGGAAGGTCAGATCTATAGTGAGTCTCCTCGCTATCAGGCAGAGCGACGGAGAACCCTTTTGGGATTTCCTTGCCCGATTCCATAAGGAGACACTCCGCATCCCTCGTATAGACGTTAGCATCGCCACAACAATGTTGACGCAAGGCACCCGAGATGTCCTCCTCCAAAGGACGCTCAGAGTGGAGTCCCCCACGACGCTGAGGGAGCTCCTCGCCCTAGCCTGAAAGCACGCCGGCTGCAAGAAAAATAATGTAGCGTTAGGCTGAGCATCCAGGGCTAGCCAGCCCGACCTCAAGCGACCGGTTGGTTCTCCTTGAAGAGAGGGATCAAGATCTAGAGCGTGTCACTAACTCGCCACTCTGCCATCATGACTGTTGCCCCTGAAAAGAGAGAAGCAAGCGCAAGTGCTCGAGCCTTAGGTGAACACCATCAACTATGAACCGTCCTGGATGGACCCCATCCTCGACTACCTTCTTCACCAACACTTGCATAAGGATCGCTCAGAGGCTCGGCGAAGAAGAGCCTGAGCGACGCATTTTACTATTGTCAACGGATGCCTCTTTGGGCGTTCACTATCAGCACCCCTAATGTGTACTACACTCGTCGTTAAAATTCGTGCCATAATTTTAATAATAACCACACTCACTCACTAAAAAGATTTAAAATTTAAGTAGAGTGGTAAGAACGGGTCGATCCCACGGAGAGAAATATTTTCAATTAATCACAAGTTGAAAAATCCTTATATTTGAGAGAATCGAATTTGAGTGAGTTTATGCTAAAGGAAAATAAAAGTGCATGAACTTGAGACTAAAATAAACCCATCTAAAGAATATGAGAGGGTTGAGAAGAGAACTTTGGAAGAAGATATAGAGATAAAGAAGAACACAATTACAAAAGATGAATTTTTATTGCTTTAAGATGAAAGATTACAACTCTATGAAAACTAAAAATTACAACTTGAAATAAAATAACAAAGGAAGGAATAGAGCCGAGATAGTGAAGAATAGTGCCGCCCACGTCATGCCGAGCCTTTGATTGGATCGCCCTGCCTTGGAGAGGTACGCCGCCTTTAGAGGACCGAAAGAAGAGAATCTCCGCCAAAGGGATGTTTAGATGAAAATAGAGGAGGGAAAGATAGATAGAAGAGGAGAAGAATGATTAAAAATAGTATAAGAGAGGTGTGTGCGTGAATTTGAAAATAGAGAGAGAGAAAAGAGAGATTGAGAAAGAGGCTACAGGAGAGTTTTAAAAAACATGGTAAAGTAAAATTAAGTAAAAATAGAGCGTGAGAAGAAGTGGAATAGATTTAAATCTAAGAAGAGTTAGAAGATGTGAAAGAAGAGAAAGTTGAAGATCAGAGAAAGGCGAAGAAGTTTGATGAAGAGTGTAGAGGGAGAAGAAGATCAAAAAGGGGTGAAAACTGAGGAAGAACATAGACGTGTTGCGCAAATGAATAGTAGAAAATGCAGGATAGAACTGAAGAAAATTGTGAATAAATTGAAAACGAGAGAGAATTGGAAGAAGAAGAAATTAAGGAGCACTTAAAAATGGAGAACTTCACTGAAGACAGAAAATTGAAAGGAAGAACAGAAAAGCATGTAAAAGGCTAGGAAAGGCTAAAAAAAGCTAAGCTTTTTCCATGATTTCTCTCAGGTGACTATTTATAATGTGCAGAGGCCTCCACGGTCGAAACCTTCAAGATTGCTTCGATTAGAACGAGCAGTTTTCGTCTTGGCTTTTGACTGTAAATGGCGACCACCGCAGTTATCGTTTATTCTTTAATGAGCGCCTTTTCATTCGGGCGCACATTCCTCATTTTTTTATTTTAATATTTCCTTCGTTTCTCGTCAAGAGGAATGGGCGACTTTATGAACAGTCGCAGCTTCTTTCCCACGGAATGGACGCCCGAGCGCATGGGCGCTCATTCTTTTCCTTTTTCCAGCCCCTTTTCTTTTTATTTTTTGTACATAAGGATTGAGCGCCCGTGTAAGCGGTCGCTTATTCTTCAATGAACGACAATACGAATAGCCGCTTATTCTTTCTTCTCAGAACTGGCTTGAAAATGGCACCTTCTTGCGAAGTCATTCATTCCTAAATGGGCGCCCTTCTGCTTGGCCGCACATTCCTGAAATTCCAGAAATTTAAATAATCATTGTTCTTGATCCAAAATAGTTATGCAATTTCTTAACTGAATCTCACATTATCATTTTTACTCAAAAAATGATGGTAGAATATATGCAGACTCAAATTATGTGTGAGAATGGAGTTACTCATCTAAATTGCATAATTTTATTCTTTTAATGCTCAAAGATGATACATGTGATGCAAATTATGATATAAATTGTGATACTCATCACACCCCCCAACTTACTCATTGTTAGTCCCTTAGCAATGCAAACAAATTAGAATTTAGGACTAACGAGAGTTTGCGAAGTCCATACTTTCATATCTAGCTTTTCCTTCACAGAATCAACCAAGGATTAGGAATCCAAAATCATTAATGCACACTAGCCTTATGTAGGAAATTTAGGTACATGATCAAGAATTCAAATCAATGTTCAGTAGCACTTGTGCATATGTAATACTAAATCCATAGCTTAGACAATTGCATCCCCCATTTGCTACTCCAAGTAAGTGCCTTTCAACCCTGCACCTCTTAATCAGATCATTAAGCATACTAACTTTTTATCTCCTTATCTATTTGTCCCTTTTGAGATCTTTTTATTTTTCTGCACACATGATGCTGCACTACTCTTCACTATTTGACGCGAACCTCAACACTTGTTAGGTGAAGTAGGCCCGGTTTGTAATGACTCGAGATCCGAGTACCGGAAAGGAACCGGCGTGACTCGAACCTCGGCCTGCCACCTACGAGCTTGAAGACTCAGAAGGGTTAAAGGATGATGTAGGGCACAAGAGAAGCTAAAATAACTGCAGAGATAGCACAATAACTAAATAATAATATAAGAAATTAAATAAATAACTAAACTGCTATAAGGTCCAAAGTATCTCATGTCCAAATTAAGTACAATCAACAGAAAGAAAAGTACAAGTACACGGGGCATACCCCGGCTCTAGCAACTAGCGACTAACCTTGGCTACTAGAACCACGCTGAAACTCCGCCACGTCTCTCGATGACCCCGCCTCACCTGAAAAGATAGGGGTGAGCCTCATTTCATTGGCTCAGTAGGGATCCCGCAGACCCCCAGCTCGCACGAGAGAAACAAAACAACAAGTACGGCAAAAGGTAACACTAACTAGCAGGAGTACGGTAGAAACGATAAGCAATAATAAATAAATGGAAAAGCTCTCTACAACTAACCGTACCAAACCAATCGACCTCAAATCGGTGGGAAAATAAGTCCGTACCAGTCAGGAGACAGAAGCACCACCCACTAGAAGCAAAACCAAATGTGTCCCCTGACGTCTTACACCAGGCCCCAAGTGTCTCGCTGCGACGCCCCAGGCGGAGACAGAGACACAAGAGTAACCAGTACCACAAACAAGGACTAGCTGGGGTCGCGCTCGTCAGCATGGGTCCGACAACCCCTAACTAAGTGTGCACACACAGACCATGCGCCCTAGGTCAGATCCTCTAACTGGTTCTTCCCTAAAGCCCGAACTCAGGCTGCGCGAACCGGCCCTACTGTAACCAACCTAACAACTGTCTCTCTCAGGTAAACCGCTCCACCACCCCCAGGTAGGTCAATACACGTGTGCCGTAAGAAGGCTACGACTAGTGGACGTGTCACTGGTGGTAAGACTCAACTCACGGTAACCACCGATCGCACACTGGCGAGGTACGTAGATAGCCCTCCGTACCAAAACCGACTCTCGGTGACACAAGCCAGGAAAACACCCCGTAAAGACAACCCCCACAAGGATGGCCTTTAATGACCCACACGGGAAGCCCAGATTAAAAGACATCATGTGGATACCTTGTCCGTGAAATCGAAATGCGTACAGACATCTCGGGGGCAAGAAACACGAAGAACGGCACCCTGAGGGTTGACAGGGCTGGGCGGCCAGACTCCTAGCCGCCCAGAGGCTTGGGCGGCTACACCAGTGGCCAGCACCTGGGCTTCACTTGGCCTGGGCAGCCACACACTTGGCCGCCCAGAGGTCTGGGCGTCCATCGGGCTGGCCGCCAAGTCCCGGGCCTTACTGGGTGAGGGCGGCTAGAGTGCTGGCTGCCCAACACCCCTAGGCGGCCAAACCTTTGGCCGCCCAGTTGTAGATCTATTTAAAATCCACTAGGAATAATAAAAAGAATAAGCAAAGAAACTAAGCTAAGAAGTGAGAAAATGGAAAGGGGAGCATACGATGGATACTAGTGGAGGGTGATCGCCAGAGGACTCGCGGGCCTCAAAATATGTAAGCAATAAATAAAGGAGGGAACGCGGAATACCTTCAAAGTGGGGAGATGTGAGATTCTTCCTTCTCTTCCTATCGGCCGGCCGATGGAGAGAGTCTTCCTCTTAAGATTACCCTTACAAATAAAGAGACAACACCAACAAAGAATATGGAATCAGAATATCCATCCTTGCATCTACCAGGACACTTCAAACCCCCTTGCGGCCTACTCTCTCTGGCGGTTGGGTTGAGCTCCGACTATAGCCGGTGGTGGGGGGGAGGCCCTGTGCCTCCCCCCTCCCCTCTGCCCGCCTCCGCCGCCGGCAGGCCTGTAGTCTCCTCGGCTACCCTCCCCGCCTCCATGCTTGGCCTTGGCCGTGCGGACGTCGAAGGTTCCCCCCCGGCCGTTGTCGTCATCGATGCTGGAGCTGGGTCTCTCCTTCCTCCTGATCCTCCGTTGTCCTCTGCTGGTGTGCCATCGCTCCCTGCCGGTCCTCCCGGTGGCCCCTTCCCTTCTTTCATCGTGACCCTCCGCCAGGACTACACGGACGCTAGCAACCCCTCCTCTCCGACGACTGCCCACGATGTTGTGCCCTTACTGTCCCTGGGCCCTCCTCCTGCCCACCAGCCTTCCTCCCAGAGCTTCGCAGGTGACGTCCTGCCTCTCCCTGCGGTGCCGCCTAGCTCCCAAGAGCGACACGTATTTGGTCTCTCTAACACGCTATCGATGGCGGGAACTCTTGCAACGTTCCCTATACGCATTGACCACCTCCCTCTGTTGACATGCCTTGCTGACCTGCCACCCCACGATGCCTCTCCAGCCCCCACGTCCCCTGCACTTGATGGGACATCGGCCAAAAACTATGCCCTATTTTTGCACCTTTCCCCTGCTTTGCCCTCCGCCACTCCTACACCCTCCCTGTCCATGAACTCAGGCCAACAGCCACCGGCCACCGCCCCCGCGACTGTACAACTGGTGCCATGATCCGCCCGCTAGCCTCCCCGGCCCAGAGGGGTGCCGTGTTCCGTCCGCAACCTTCCTTCTGTTATAGGTCCCTCCCACGCCACATGTGCCCGTTCCATCCCTGTCAACCTCGCCCTTTTTCCCTCTCCACCCCCCTGTAGACCGCCAACGCCCCTGCCCTGCTGCCTGCGCCTGCTTGGCGCGCCAGGTGCTCGGCTCCTGCCAGCAGCAGTTCTGTCCCCCACCACCGTGTTGTGTCCCTGAGGTCATTTGAGTCATTCTGTGGTCACATGGGTCATTCGACATCACTCTATAGTCATATGAGTTTTGTGTATTCTTGGTTTTGATAATGGCTTAATACTATTAGTCATTGTTCTTTTCCACTATCTTATGACTGACATATGTGATGTTTTGTTCATGACAGATATGCACATGAAAGCTCAATGTTGCGCCCTCGCACGCGGATCGACCTGCGCGGTCAGGTCGCGGGGATCGACTTGCCCGGTCAGGTCGCGGGGGTCAAGGGGGCAGCGCCCCTCCGCCCCCGGAATAAAATTTGGCTTGAAGACTCAGTAATAAAACTTCAAGACAATCAAGGTCGATGCCACAAACATGAACGGGCGGCTAACGGACTCAAGCGATGGAGCTGGTGCGGCCAACGGACCGAACCGGGGTGACCCGGGCTCTGCCCAGCTGGCGGTCGACCGCCAGCACAGGGGCGGTCGATCGCCCCAGCCAGGGACCGCCCAGCTGCAGGTCTGGCAACTGGCGGTCGACCGCCAGCCAGTGGCGGTCGACCGGTTTTCCCAGGGATCGCCCGGTTGTATGTGTTTCAGTGGCGGTCGACCGCCAGGAGCCTTAGGTCGACCGCCAGCCCCGATGCAGCCTTGTTTGACCTCGAAATCCACCTCATGGCTAGCCCCTTTCCATGGATTTGTTTAATCAAATCTTACCTAATATTCCATGATTTGTGGATCTGGTCTAGGGGGCATCTATGGACCATTCAAGGGTTATAAAACCAACACTTGAGGGGATGGAAAACCTAATGCTTCAAGGAGCTTCTTGTGAGATCTAGGGTGGCTGCAAGAGAGCTTGGAGACGAGCTACTGTTCACGTGAACAGTAGTTCGTGAAGGTGTTCTTCATCCAATCAAAGGGGAATCAAGCTCAAATCAAAGCCAGCAATCTTCAAGGAAGATTACATCAAAGCAAGGCTATCAAAGTGATCCAAGGAAGCCGGTTTGATTCAAGTTCTTCAAGGGAAATCATCTTCATCCATTCAAGTTCTTTCAAGTTCATTCAAGGTGATATTTCAAGCATTCAAACTCCTAGAAGCTCAAGAAGCAATCAAGGTTCAAGGTAGCTTCATCATCTCCTTCATTCATTCAAAGAAGTTCAAAGAGAAGATCAAGAGAGAAGAATTGAAGGAAGAGGTACTGTTCACGTGAACAGTACTCCGTGAAGAACATTCATCCAATCAAGGGTGAATCAAGAAGATTGAGTTGAAGCCAAGAGGAGCCTTGTTGCTGATCAACATTCCATACAAGGGCCAATTCATTTTCACTCATAACTCAATCTCTTGTTTTAGTTCATTCACATTTGTTTCATTTTCATTATTGTTTAAACATTGAAAGTGTGATTCGTCCCTACCGGTGGTTAGTAGGAAGGCAATTGGAGGGTGTTCCAATTTGCGATTGACGTCCCTACCAGGTGGTGAGTAGGAAGGCAATCGGTGGTTTCCGATTTGCGGTTCTGTGCGCTGTACAAGTGAAGCCTCATCGGGTTTTGGTGAGGGGTGGACGTAGGGCTGAGGATTCAGTCCGAACCACCTTAAAAATCCTATCTAGCGTGGTTTGCTTGTGTGATTGAATCGTTCTAGGTGCATGCTTAGGATCGAATTATTATATATCTTGCTTATCTTGCTAAGTGAATCATAGCATACTTGGAAGCTAGTTTCTATTCCGCTGCAATTCATTTTAACTAGCTGTTTAGAGGGCCGCATTGCGAAAAGTGGGGCTGATCTATTCACCCCTCCCCTCTAGATCCGCTGTCCACTACACAACACACCGCCATCCCTCTCCTCCCTTCTATCCCTCGTCGTTGGCCGCCTTTCCTCTGTTCCTCCGACCGAGCCTGCATCTTAGGCGCTCGCCTACTCAGCGTCCTTTGCCCCCCCCCCCCCTCAGCTGAAGCTGCCTTGGTTGCCTCTCTCCTCGCAGTAGGTGCTACACCGCCTCCGGCCTTCTCTGTGGCTCCCTCTTGATGCCCCAAACTTGCAGGTCGTCGCTTCCAGCCCTGGCTTACCAGGGGGATGGCGCCTCTGTCCTACTGCCCTTCTGCATGCTAGGACTGGTGGTCCCGCTACTGCACCCTGCTACCCCTCCTCGCTCGTCTGCCACCGCTGGTGGGCTTTTTGCGACTGCTCCGACGTGGTCCCCCAACCACCCCCGTGTCCTGCCCCGTTCGAGGCCTCGCCTGCTGATGCGCACTCGTCTCTAGGTTGATGGCCATCCCAGGCGCGCTCCCGATAGCCGGTCAACCTCTGCTGTTACCGGCGACCACGTTCTGCCATCCCAGGCGCGCTCCCGTCCGCCGGCCATGCTGCAGCCACCGGTGCCCTTGTTCTACAACAGTTTATATTTAAAATTATCTTGTTGGATGCCTCGTTGTCATTCCCTGTTTGGGTTTATTGGGCCTTGCCCACTTACTGTAATTGGGCTCCTCCCTTCCTTAGTAGGATATCCCATGTTGTAATGTTCTTCTTTTGGTTTTTTGGGCTTTTGTATTGGCCCTCTTGTCATCCTTGCGAGGGTGTTCCCCCTCCCCCGGACTTTGCTCGTCCCTTGTATCCCCCCATGCTTTGTTTCTTTTCTTTCTGCACTTCTTAATGGAAAATCGCTTGCCTGGTGGTCGGGGTGGCACGTCCTGTCTCTTCCGCAATGAAGGGATGAACGGACTCCCTCATTTCCCACCTTGCAAGTATTATCTTTCAGTTTAAAAAAAATATGGAATCAGAATCTAAGTGTAGTATCAAATCCCAAATGAAATATGAACATGAAAAGAAACATGGAATATAACACACCTGTTGGGTGTTACCCTTTTAAACCCCTTATGCAAAAGGGAGGGATAACATGATGAATGAATGAGGAAATAAGAGATAAAACGTGCAAGCGTTGCACGGATGGAGGCTCAACGTGGTTGAGAAAGATATGGAGAAATAACAGAATGAAAAATGATGCATGCATGCACTATATGCAATAAAGGAAAATAGAGAAAGATAAAGAGCCTCGGCTATTCTCCTTTGGCTTTAGTTTTGGATGAGTGCTCGGGAGGAAGACTCAAACGGATGAAGCTTTGATCGCAGATAGCTTCCTCCCTCAACCAGCAGTCGGGCAACACCTCCCCTTGTTCTTAAAAATTTGCCCCCCAACAAAGAACCACAGGGGGACTTTTATAGGGAGAGATGCATGGGTTTAATCTGAGTATAATTTGGAAAATCATTCACGGAAAGGAGATAAACTTGGGAAGAGTACCTCCCATCTTGGAAAGCCACTCGGGAATCTTACCCACTTAAAACATGCCTCAAAACGAGGAAAGAAAGGTCCACGTAATCCTCAAAGAAAATGGTGTCATATGTAGCTGACGTTTATAAAATAAAAGTCAACTACAACCGATGTTATTAGTAAAACAAATAAGGCAAGCTCATTATTTCCAAAAATCAATAAAGAATGTGCATCACATATCGCAACAGCCGCAGTTTCAACACAAAATAAGCTTTCCTTAATGTTTTCCAAAAATAAAAATAGAATGTGCCTCACATATAGTTGACATTTATAATATAAACGTTAACCATAAGAGACATAGTTTCAACACAAAATAAGCTTTCCTTAATGTTTTCCAAAAATCAAAATAGAATGTGCATCACATATAGTTGACGTTTATAATTATAAACGTCAACCATAAGAGACGTAGTTTCAAGACAAATAAAGAAAGTCATGTTGTTTCCAAAAATCAATAAAGAATGCGCGTCTGGCTTTTTAGACGTTCATTAGAGAAAAATGTATTTTAACCGGACTCGGAAAACTCAAGAATGAGCGACAACAGGCTCAGACGCACAAACAAAAAACAAAACAAAATCAATAAAGAATGGGCACCCACCCCTGTGGGCGTCATTTCTTTTTCTATTTTTTTTATTTTTTTATGTATGTGCATCTGATTGAGCTGACTCCAATTCTTATTTTTTCACATTTTTTCGAGCCCAAAAATTCACTCAAAATGGTTAAGAACGGTCGCCCAGAATGAATAAAAAAATAATAAATCTCAAGAATGAGCGTCCAACCTTGTTGGCGCCAATTCCTTTTCTTTTTAAAAAAAAAAGGAGAAATGGCGTCAACTCCCCTAGCCACTATTTCTTTAAAATCCGTAAAAATGGAGAAAAATATCCAAAAAAATCCAGAAAAATAAGGAAAAATAGAAAAATAGGGAAAATGGGGAAAAGCCAGGAAATCAAGAAAGTGGGGAAAACCACTCTAACAAGGTCGATTTGAGCGTCAAATTATGATATCACAAGCAATATGAGATGTACTGACAATAATGTCAATTTTGACGTGTCTACACTAGTGACCTGGGCGGCCAGGGTCTTGGCCGCCCAGACCAGGGCACAAGCAACCACTAATGTGGCCGCTGTAGACACCTAATTTTGGACATCCGCGGATCTTGTCTAGCCACCATAGAAGTGATACTTTCTTCTTGGTTGATTGAGAGCGTGGGGTCCCATCCTTGTCTAGGTAGGCTCCACCCTATCCCTTTGCGGATCTAACTTCACGGTAAGTTGGTGGGGGGTTGCAAGGGGGCAGCGCCCCCTGCCCGTAAGGTCAGGGGTTCGGGGATGTGAGCCCCCGAGGTGAATTTTTTTTAAGTGCTATATATGATTCTCTCCATTTTCCATTGATCCCCTCTGGAAGGCCAAGGTCTTGGCCACCCATACCCTGGGCAGCCAGACACCTGGCCGCCCAGCCCATTCCAGGGCGGCCAGAGAGCTGGCCGCCCACATCCCAAGGCGGCCACTGAGTTGGCCGCCCACCTCTTCTAGGCGTCCAAACTCTTGGCCGCCCAGCTCCTCAAGGTGGCCAGCGACATGGCCGCCCAACTCCCTTTGAACGGCCCTCGACTTGGCCGCCTCCTATCAACTGCCCGTCAAACCCATGATCCGCCCACTCCGGGCACGTGCTCCGCAACTGCTCCCACTCTGGGGGGTTCGAGACCCACGTAGCCTCCCCCACATACAAAACCCCATTCTGATCGATCTCACGAGGAGTTGGACATTTTCTCACGGCGGGAGTTGGACACTTTGTGAGAGAGGGGGTTGGACACTTTGGGAGGAGGAGAGGCTAGCAGTTCTAGACCCAGAGAGAGAGCTGTAAGCACGAGAGCGCCTTCCCCGACCTTCCCCTAGCAGCAGAACCTAAAGTTGGAGAGCTCCGCCACGGGAGAGCACAGTTTGCAGGGGGCGGCCATCGACATGGCCGCCCACCATCCTTGAACGGCCACATAGCTGGCCGCCCTCGGCATGGTCGACGGGCAAACCCCATCCTTCTTTCCCTTGTTCCCTATATTGTTGCGTTCCTTCTTGTTTCACTGCATTCATACATGCTAGATCTTCCTAGTTCCCTATTTTAAAGAGGTTTTTCAACCCAAAACATAGGGAAGGTGAATGGTCGAAAGTCTCGGCCATCCCCCTTTCCGCCCCCTTCCCGGTACGATCACCACCATTTGCATGTTTTACTTTTAGTTTGAGCATATACTACACTATCACAGTCTAATGGGTTTGTTCTTTCTATTTGCTGGTTAATTTGCAGGGACTTCATCACCGACTCGCAGAGCTCCGCGTTCTTGGCTGGCCGAGAGCGAGGACAGAAGAATCCACATTCTCCCGCTCCTAAGGCGTTCACGATCGTTCTATCCTATGAGGTTTAGGTAAACACCTCTGGCGATCACACCTTTTCTATCTTTCTAACCTGTGCACTGTAGGTTTGCAGCAGCACAAGTTCGGGAGTCCCACATCTCTCTATCGTACGCGGACGCCACCTTCCGGCACCTACAGCCGCCACCTGTAACTTCCGGGAGACGGACCGAGCTCCGCCGTGAGCTCAGTTCCATGCCCCATTCGCCACTAAACGAAGGGGAACACAAGGGGAACTCGTCTCCGGACATTCCTACTACAGGAAAACCCAATCCAAACCACAATCGGGCCTCGAATCGGCCAAAAAATGTCGCTAACCCTAAACATGCGATTTTAACCCCGGCGTGAAATAAACCCACTCTCGGCCTCGCCTCGGCCTACAAAACACGGGGAATGGGGGAAATATGGCAAGGATTCGTCCCCCTACCTCAAGGAAGCTCAAAATCTGCAGGATCATCGCCGATCTTCAAATCTCGACCGAACACAATCTCCACCCACACATTGCGAGATGACCACCGCCGCGCTCAGCACGCTGCCACTACGCTACCTCCGAGGTCCGTCGTCCATCGCCGAAGGAGGAAGGGCGCCGTGTCTACGATCGTGGGGGAGGGGGCATGCAACAGTCGGGGAGCGAGGGTGCGGTCACGGGAAAAAGAAAGAAACGAAAAGGAAGAAGAAAGGAAAAAGAAAAAGAAAAAGGCGTTATTTATAGAAGATCTGGAAAATATGGAAAATTAGGAAAATCATTTCCTCGATCCTCGGAATAGGCTCAACACACTGGTACCATCCCGGAGTAGGAGAACGCAACGGTTTACCCTACACAGGGTTCCGAAGGTCCGTCAGGGAAAAACACGCGTGAACCACGAAACGCGCTCCGGGACCACCAAAAGTGATCCGAAACCCACGGATCGAGATCCAAAAAATTCGGGACATTACAGCCCTCCCCCCTTAAACAAATTTCATCCTTGAAATTAAGAACGTCACAAGATCAGGGGAGAAGACTCACTCAAACAAGTAAGGATACTGTTGCCGCATCTCATCCTCATGCTCCCACGACGCTTCGCCACCAGAGTGACGCTGCCAGACCACCTTAACCAGGGGAATAACCTTGTTCCGCAGGCGCTGCTCACGTCGATCCTCAATTCGGATAGGGTACTCTGGAAGGGACAAGTCTGGGGTCACCTCGGGCCAAATGGTGTCCTCCAAAATATGGGAATCATCGGGCATGTACCTCCGCAGCATAGACATGTGAAACACATCATGCACATCGGATAACTCCGGGGGTAACTGCAACCGATAAGCAACTTCACCAATATGCTAGACAATGAGAAAAGGACCAATGTAGCGGGGACTCAACTTCCCACGCCGGCCGAAGTGCATCACACCTTTCATGGGAGAGACCCTCAAAAATACTCGGTCTCCTACAGCAAAGCTGAGGGGTTGCCTCCTCCGATCGGAATAACTCTTTTATCGGCTCTGTGCCACCAACATCTTCTGATGGACCAGACGCACCACCTCAGTACACTACTGCACCAAATCTAGTCTTGTCAGGACACACTCGCCCACCTCGAACCAATCAAGCGGGGTCCGACAAGGTCGTCCGTACAACACCTCATAAGGAGCCATACCAATGCTTGAATGATAGTTATTGTTATAGGCAAACTCCACTAACGGTAAATGGTGGGTCCAACTCTCTTGCCACTCTAGGCAACATGACCTCAACTGGTCCTCTCAGACTGGCCGTCCGACGGAGGATGGTACGTCGAACTAAAAGCCAACTCCATGCCTAAAGCTCTCTAGAAGCTCCTCCAGAATCCTGAAGTGAAACG
This sequence comes from Amorphophallus konjac, assembly GCA_022559845.1. NCBI lineage: Eukaryota > Viridiplantae > Streptophyta > Magnoliopsida > Alismatales > Araceae > Amorphophallus > Amorphophallus konjac. Next base: position 143,301,160 of record CM040126.1, read on the forward strand.
AGGATCACGATCAGACACAATAGAGATAGGGACTCCATGCAACGGAACGATCCGCTCCACATACAAATGGGCCAACTTATGCACATTCCAACTGACTTTGATCGGCAACAACCGAGCTGTCTTCATCAGTCTATCTACCAGTAACCAGATACTATCATGCCCACTGGATGTCCTCGGTAACCCAACCATGAAATTAGTGGTCACGTGGTCCCACTTCCACACGGAAATCTCCAAGGGCTGAAGTGTACCACCCGGTCGCTGGTGCTCAGCTTTCACCTGCTGGCAAACCAAACACCTAGCTACAAACTCTGTAACATCTCTCTTCATCCCAGGCCACCAAAACTACTACTTCAAATTCTGAGACATCTTTGCCGATTCGGGGTGCACGGCATAACTTCCATGAGCCTCTCGCAATACCGTACGCCTCACCTGCTCCTTGGTTGGGACGTATAGCCTACCTCGGAACCTCACAGCTCCATCCTCACCAAACTCCACCTCGGCCAATGACAAAATTCGAGGTAGCTCGGGGTCCGCACGTTGAGCCTCAGTCACCTGGCGACGAATAACTGGCGTGACAATCAAGCTCACAAGGATAGTCGAACCCTGATCCCGAGGGATCTTGAGCCTAAAAGTCATGGCCGGCACCTGCTCCCATAACCTCCACTTCCTCAACAACATCTGACTGACCACCACCTTCCTGCTCAAGGCGTCAGCCATGACATTCAACCTGCCAGGCTGATACGACTGAGTAAAATCATAATCCTTCATGTACTCCATCCACCTCCTCTGCCTAAGGTTAAGATCTTTCTGGGTAAACACATACCTCAAACTCTGATGGTCAGTAAACATCTCGAACTTCTCACCGTACAGATAGTGCCTCAAGATCTTTAGAGCGAAAATCACCGCCGCCAACTCAAGATCATGAGTAGGGTAGTTCTCCTCATGTGACTTCAACTGCCGAGACGCATACGCCAGAACTCCACCATGCTGCATCAGCACAGCACCCAAACCTACCCTAGAAGCATCCGTACAAATCACAAAACTTCCCGATCTAGAAGGTAACACCAACACCGGAGCAGTCGTGAGCAATCTCTTAAGCTCCATGAAGCTTTGCTCACACCCCTCCGTCCAGACAAATGGCACATCCTTCCGTGTAAGCCTGGTCATCGGGGCCGTAATACGAGAAAAATACTGAATGAATCTCCTATAATAGCCTGCAAGCCCCAAAAAGTGCACCTCTCGCAGCCAAAACTCACACTTACTGAGCTTGGCATACAACTAGTGATCCCGAAGGGTCTACAACACCACTCTCAAATGATGCACATGCTCCTCAGTAGACCGCGAATACACAAGAATGTCATCCACAAACACGACCACGAACTAGTCTAGATACGGACGGAACACCCTATGCATCAATCCATAAATGCCGCGGGGGCATTGGTGAGCCCAAATGGCATCACCAAGAACTCATAATGCCCATACCTCGAGCGGAATGCAGTCTTCTCAATGTCAGACTCTCGAATCCGCATCTGGTAATAACCCGACCTCAATCGATCCGTGAAAGCATCTGGGCCGACTGAAGCTGATCAAACAAGTCATCAATTCGAGGCAATAGATACTTGTTCTTAACAGTCTCCTAGTTCAACTACCGGTAGTTGATGCACAACCTCAGACAACCATCCTTCTTCTTCACAAATAACACGGGCGCACCTCAAGGGGAAAAAGTAGGACAAATATACCCCTTGGCTAGCAACTCCTGCAACTGTGCCTTCAACTCCCTCAACTCCACCGGTGTCATCCGGTAAGGGGCCTTCGACATAGGCGCCGTACCTGGTACCACCTCAATCACGAAATCAATCTCTCGCTGCAGTGGCAACCCTAGCAACTCCTCAGAAAAAACATCGAAAAACTCACACACAACCGAAATATCCTCCACTTCCGGACACTGCTGATCAACCAGGACCACTGAAGCGAGAAAATCCTGGCACCCCGCATCAAGCAGTCTACGGGCCTTAATGGTCGATATAAGAAAATGGGAAGAGGAAGACCGAATACCTTGGTAGTAGAAAGTGGGTCCATGAAGCTGCTGGAAGTAAACCCTCTTCGAGCTGCAATCCACCATGGCATGATCGGCCTCGAGCCAATCCATGCCCAAGATCACATTAAAGTTCTGAAGTGACAATGTATAAAGCCTGACCGGTAAGTTCCGCCCATCCACCCACACAGGCACCTTCTCAAGGAAGTACGGGGTGAGCATGAAATCACCGGTAGGCAACTCCACTGCCAGGTCACAAGACACCTCGGTCACCGACTCCTCGACACATTGAGCAAAATCCTTCGAAATGAACAAATGGGACGCACCAGAATCAAACAAAACTCGAGCCGCACAACCCATAAATGGAATAGTACCTTCCACTAACTGTGACGCCTCAGCCTCTGCTCTAGTCATATGGGTAACTCAGCCTCGGGATCTCTGCCTCCCCACGGTAGCTGATCGAGTCAACTGAGGAAACTGACCATGCTACTGGTACTACTGCGGCTGTGGTGGTAACTGTTGGGGCTCAAATTGCTGCTGCTGCTAAAACTCGTGCGACTGATGCGGTCTCTGCGGACAGTCACGTGCCATGTGCCCTGGCTGGTCACACCTGAAGTAAACCATGGGTGCCGAGCACTGGCTTCCTAGATGAGAATCACCGCACCGAGGACACCCGCCCCGAGAACCACTCACTGAACCCTGTCATTGGTAAGGTGTGGGCTGCTGAACACTGCTCGCCTATACCTACCCCTGATCTTTACGGTCTCGACGCCTCCTGCCAAAACTAGCTTCTTTGAACAACTTCTTGAGCTTCGAGCCAATGGATGATGAATCTACTGCTGAAGCTACGGACGAAGATGCCCCTGAACCGCCCACTGAGGACTGGACCGTACTCTGCTACTCCACGACTGTCGGCTGACTAAAACCCATCTGCGTCTGGCCTACACTGCCCTAACCTCGAGTCTTCTGTAAATCTCTCTCCAACGCCACTGCTGCTCTGCAAGCTGCATCCAGGTTGGTCAAACCCGACGTAAGCAGGGGATGCCTCAGCTCTGGCCTCAAACCACCAACAAACTGCTCGGTCTTTAGCTCCTCACCTGTCATGATATGCGGCGCATAACAGCCCATCTCAATGAACCTGGATCTATACTGCATCACCGACATGTCACCCTGGACCAACTCTAGGAACTCACGCAACCTTTGTGATCTGATGAAGGATGGACAGAAAGCACGCTCAAAAACCGTGACGAACTCTTGCCACGCGATCTATCGAAGAGGACGGGACTGGAATGCTGCCGCCCACTCTAACGTCCATCACGTCTGGGCTGACCCCTGCAATCGATGTGTAGCCAACACCACCTTCTCCTCCTCAGCACACTCCATCGAACTGAACACCCTCTCCAAATCATCTAGCCACTCCCTGGCAACCTTTGGATCTGGCTGCCCATTGTAAAGAGATGGTTGGAATTGCAAGAAATCCCTCAGCACACGACCATGGCCACCTCTAGACGATGAACCCTTGCCAGCCTCACCGCCCTGCTACTGAAGAACATACTGATACATGCCCCGGAAGAACTCCTCTGGTATGGGAACTCTCACCTCTACAACTGCATCTACCGGAAGTGCTGCTCTGCTCTGCCCTTCTTGGCCCCCACCTGACTCTCCCTGTTGGGAATGAGTCCCTCTTCTGGGCGCCATAACCTCCATGTTAAAAAAATAACCAACATAATCAATAAAACACACAGAGCCCTACGCCAGTCGCCGATTGTACAGGACATTCATGGACCTTCTGGACCACTACAATCATTTCAAGTTCTTATGTACCTCCACAACCTCGCTCTGATACCAAATGTAACGACCCAGGATCCGAGTACCGAAAGGTATCCGGCGCGACTTGAACCTCGGCCCACCACCCAGGAGCCTGAAGACTCGGAAGGGTTAAAGGATGGTGTGAGGGCACAAGAGAAGCTGAAATAACTGCAGAGATAGCACAATAACTAAATAATAATGCAAAAAAAATTAAATAAATAACTAAAATGCTACAAGGTCCAAAGTATCTCATGTCCAAATTAAGTATAGTTAACAGAAAGAAAAGTATAAGTACACGGGGCATACCCCAGCTCTGGCAACTGGCGACTACCCTGGCTACTAGAACCACGCTGAAACTCTGCCACGCCTCTCGACGACCCCGCCTCACCTAAAACACAGGGGTGAGCCTCATTTCATTGGCTCAGTAGGGATCCCACGAACCCCCACCTCGCACGAGAGAAACAAAACAACAAGTACGGCGAAAGGTAACACTAACTAGCAGAGTACAGTAGAAGCGACAAGCAATAATTGTAGTGCCCCAGAATTTATATATATAATTTTTGAATTTTAAAATAATTTTTTGAAATTTATAAAGGCCTAAATAAATTAACGAATGATTATTGGATTAATAAGTCATTATAAGACTCAATTAGGCTAATTAGTTAACCTAGCCTATCTAATTATTAATCAAAAGGTTAATGGACTAAGCCCATTAAGTTTGGCCCATATTCTAGAAGGGTAATTAGCTTATTCACGTATTTTAAGGATAAATACTACTTATATAAGATAATTATATGGATAAACGAATAAAAGAGTTTTATCAAATTGAAACTCTATATACGTTGAATGTAACAATCTATCGGGCGACCGCCACAGCCCTGTAACGCACCTAGACACGACCGTTGCATCCTGCAGATTCCGTAAGGTGAAGAAATTGCAAAAAGATTGGAACTTTGATATCCTATCTACAAAAGATCGACTTAGAGAAGCTTATAACATTACTAAGGACTCTTAGGGATTAGGTTCTGGCAAATTAAGGACTCTAGAATCGATCTAATCTTCAAACCCTAGTCAAAACCCTATAAATAGGACCTAGTTCTTAACTGAGCGACCCTTACTTTTGGCTCGTGAAGAATCAAGGTAAGGAGTCATAATTTAGGATAAGTTCTTTAGAAACTTTTGTTTAGTATACATTAGACTAACTCCTCTCCAAATTTCATGTCTTTAGGTCAAGAGGTCGAGGAGTTAGAGCCCAAGGAAGTTGTTGAAAAGTCATAGGAAGAGGAGAGCTAGGGCACGTTTGTCAAACCCTAAATTGGAAGTTTAAAGCCAAGTTAAGATGTAGGTTATCTCATGAACGGCAAAAACATCTTGATAGGACTAAAAGCCCTCTGATTGGATTGGATTTATGCATTATAGATCATCTATTTCATGTTTTACTAGCTCCATGCATTTCACGCATCTCTTAGCCTTAAATAGAAATAAAAGATGTTATCTTGTCTATTCACTGAAACCCATGCATGTAGATAATCTATACTTTGTTATCATGCCTCGGATAGACATGGTATTTGATTTACAGACGTGATGTGTGTTAATCTCTGAGGTTTCATATCAGTTTCTATCAGCAGATGCTCTAACGCATCTTAGTAGGACCGTCACACTCAAGTAACGGGCTTACGATGAACCGTCACAGTCTCTGTTGTCTATTGTTTACTCCGTTGTCTCTAACGCACCAGGATAGGAGCGTTACATTACTGTAACGGCCCCTCGATAGACCATCACAATCATTGTGACGCTCTCCTGTTAGACCGTTAGACTCTGTGTTCTGTCAGCTCATGACAGAATAGTTACCAATTAAGTTTACTTATAATTAACCCTAGATAGCTAAGTTTTAACCTGTTATGTGACTCTTAAGTTATCTAATTGTTCATGATAGGTATTGCATGTTATTTAAGTTATGCTAGTTTCATGTACCAAAAGTTTTATAGTTTTGTATTATAAATCATGATTTCTAAATGTTATATTGACTGAGTTTATCTTGGCTTCACAACAATTATACATTCTCTCTTTATCAATAGCGTCGTTTCTATAAGTACATGGCACATATTCCGGTATGTTGTCCATTAGTTCATTTTACACTATAGGAACACTATTCTTGGACATGAGGACCTCTCTATTGGATATTCCTTCCAATGGACTAGGAAATCTTATTTCAAGGCTTCCGTAATTCTCCGCGAGCCTGAGATTCCCACTAGGACGCCGAGTTGGTTGTACCATTAAAGCCCATTGATTAGACTACACTATCGATGTTTTCTGATTATCAGTAATGTAACGGCTCTGTGTTGGACCGTCAGGCACATGTAACGGCCCAATATAAGACCGTCACGTTCATCTGCGTTTGAATTCTTGCTTCGGGATTCAGACTAATGTAACGGCCTAATCCTGGACCGTCACATAATGTAACGGTCCAATGCATGACCATCACTTTTCTCTGAGTCTATTTTTATTGTTCTGGACTCGGATCATTGTAACGGCCCACTATTGGAGCGTTACATTATGTAACGGCCCAGTAAATGACCGTCACATTGCTTAAGTATTTAACCCAAGGTTTGACCTAAGGGTTGATATTCCAAAGGTTCTGGATGGACTGATGATAGTCTAGAACTTATAATATTGATCAAGAAACTTAATATAATGATTGGAAAGAGAAAAGAATGTACCGTTATGATGTCGATTTATTTCCGTGAGCATGACATTGTTTAAGTCTTTTTCTTGATCTCTCATACTCTAAATTGAAGCATTCATTCATTGATTGTTGTTATCATGAGTTATTGATATTATTACATTCTTGGCCATACTTTATTGTTACACTCATGGAAGTAGCTTGATTTATACGTGAAGATGCAGTTCGGGCGCTGATTGTGTCCAAGGGCTCTATGCTAGTCCCCACGGCTGATTGCCGGAAACATACTATTTTATAAACCATGGGGTATGATGCTAATGACGTCGCATTATGCTGGGAGTACTTTTTTTATAAATAAGTGAAAACCATGAGCACTCGTGAAAATATAGTGAATTGCTACATGATTGACATTCTCGTGTGTAACCTTTATGGTTATGAAAGTGAAAGTGAAAGTGCGTTCTCGTTACATTCTTGTTCATGAAAGGCCAAATATCATGTTCTTGTTACATTCATCTTTGTTCATTCTTGTTCACTCTATCTTACATGACTATCATGTTACTTTGTTTTAATCGCATGATATTCGCATTCGCATGATTTTGCCTTACTTCTTTAGAGCTAAATTGTTAATTACTTTAATAGTGCCTTCATGTTGATGCGAAGATACCTACTGGGCAAGTGTGCTCATTACCTATTTCCAATCTTTTTCAGGAAATGAAAGTGAGTCTGATTCGGGTTCAGAATGTTCAAGTAGCGGATCCGAGCGTGAATAAAGATGAGCGAAGACTTAGGAAGTCTATATTGTTTAGATGGAGTCAATGTAATTTTCCTATTTCTTGAGTCTAGTAGAGTGAAAGATGGGGAAAAAGTTATTGTATTTTGAATATTTGATTGATAATGGAATGAAGTTGTATTTTTAGTAAATATTGTGCAATTACATTCATTATGTGTGATTGTCTTGCGCTCTGATCGTTCTTACTTGCAAGAGGCTTACCATGCCGGCTGTTCGCGCTCCCCGAGTTAGTCTTCCGCTGTAATAAAGGCTCGGGGCGTGACAGTTAAGTTGGTATCAGAGCCTAAGTCTCAGGACTTAGGGAAAAAGAGTCATGTCATAGGACAAGTCCAAGGTTTAAGGACCCCTACCTATGAACAAAGGAAGGAATTTCCATACCCATGTGAGCATTGGGTAGAGCCCGGGATAAGATAATTAATTAGTTTTAAGATTGATTATTTCTCCCAATTTCATGAGAAATAACAAGTTGTTATTTTTCTCTCAGGTACCTCATTTCACAAATGGCTCATCGTGTAGATTGGGATGGTATGCAACAAACCGTTGCCGGCCTTACTCAGGCATTGCAAACTATAGCACAAGGTGGTGCAGGGGCAAGGGCTGGTGACCTACATCGCAATTTCTGGAGTCTAAATCCTCCACGATTCTATGGTTCGTCTAATCCCGATGAGGCAGAGAACTTGATAGATGAAATGAATCGTATCTTTAATGTCATCTAATGCACCGATCAAGAGAAGGTGCGTCTCGCAACCTTTTAACTCAAGATGCTCGCACATGGTGGAAGTCAGTTCCGGCACCTCCGGCCAATGCACCTCATATATGGGATTTTTTCTTACCCTGTTCCGTGCCAAGTACTTTTCTAAGCACGTAAAGGAACGAAAGGCTATGGAGTTCGCCGCTCTTCGGAAAGGAATGATGACGGCTGACAAATATGAACTGCAATTCTCAAGACTTGCACGTTACGCACCGCATCTTATCAGCACCGATCTACTCAAGGCAAATCGATTTATGAACAGGTTACGACTCGGTTTCATTCAGTAGCTCGGGACTCAAAACATCCGTACTTATGCAGAGATGGTTCAGCGGGCATACCTATGCGAAAGGACCTTAAAGAAGGTCGAAAAATTGAAAGGTAAAAGAGAAGAATCAAGCCAACGCTCAGATCAGCGTTATAAGAAAGAGAAATTCAGCATCACGGAGCCTTACAAAAGCCGTGATAGTAAGAAGAGATCTAGGAATGGGAATGGTGGAAGTTCCCATAAGCAAAAGAAAATCAAGGAGGAGAAGGAGCAGGTCGCCACGGCTTGCACATTTTGTGAAAAATTCGGCCATTCGGTTGAGGAGTGTTGGAAGCGTCTTGGCGCTTGTTTACGTTGTGGAAGCAGGGAGCATCGCATGCCGGAATGCCCCCTTATGAAGGACCAGTCATCTGGTGGAGGACGCAGGAGGCAGGCTCGCCTCAATGCTGTTCTAGAAGGAGAAGAAATGCCCAGGGATGATGGGCTTATGGAAGGTACTCTTCAAATTTGTTCTCGTCCTACATTCGTGCTATTTGATACTGGTGCCTCTCAATCTTTTATCTCCATTACTTTTGCTAAAACATTACCAATCGCATCAGTTCCCTTACCTTCAGATCTTGTTATTTTCACACCCTTAGGTTTTGGAACAAAGCTTACCAACTATTATCCTGATAGCGAAGTGATAGTAGAAGGTCATAATCTCCCCGCAAACCTAGTATGCCTTGACATGAAAGGTTATGATGCCATTTTAGGGGTAGATTGGCTTGTAGATCATGGTGCTTATAAAAATTGCCGAAATGGGATTATATCCTTTCAAAAGCCCGGTCTTCCAAGATTCTCTTTTCTTGGCATCAAGTACAAGAAACACCCCACTATCATATCCTCACTTCATGCTTGCAAACTTATCTCGTGAGGATGTGAAGCTTTTCTTGCTTCTGTCATTATTACCGAATTCAAAGAGATTATCATAGCAGACATCCCTATTGTAAATGAGTTCCCAGACGTGTTTCCATCTGAACTACCTAGTTTACCTCCCGAGAGGGAAGTGAACTTCACTATTGAACTCATCCCAAAAGTAGCACCTGTTTCTATAGCCCCTTATAGGATGTCCCCCACAGAACTTAAAGAACTAAAGAAGCAGTTGTAGGAACTACTAGACAAGGGCTTCATCAGACCTACCACATCCCCTTGGGGTGCACCGGTTGATGTGGCACAGCCCAAGGATGACTAAGTATGTAATGAACCACCTAGGACCTAGGCCCGCAAGCATACAAGCACTCAATGATTCTCACAATAACGTCTTACTCACACGGCACACGTGATCACCCGGCGGGGCCGGGGGATGATGGCAAGGGTCCGAGGCGGGACCCAATGAGTCTAATGGACTTAGTTGGCTTAGGCTGACCCCGAAGAGTCCAAGGATTCCCAACTTAGTGGGCGGCTGGCCCGTAGGGCGGGGTTTTGGGTGGCACTCTCTCTCGGTCCGCGGTGGGCACCAACAAATGAGCATACAAGTACGGGCCCTCTTCTCACCGTCCGACGAGCAATCAAAGCAATACTAAACTTGTAAAAGTAAGGCTATCAAGGTTAGTATCAGAGGCTCACCTGATCGGTGTGAAGACACCGATCCCGCTCGGAGACGTGGGTGCGCCGGGAGGCGAGGGTATACACCCGATCGCCGCGGTGATGTAGCTTGACCTGAAAGTGCAAAGAGTACAACACTACGCCTCTCGCAGGAGGGGTGATCTTGGGGTGGGGATTAAGCTTATTACATTCAAAACTACCTCCACGCAGGGAGGGTCCTTCAGTCGGCCAAGCGGGGTGGGGAATTAAGCAAAGGAAACCCGACTTGCCGAACTCCGCCGATTCTGCCAATCTGCAGGTTCGCTGGACAGTGGGGCGGTGATGATGCTGCCAAAAATTCCACAGAGCTCAGATCTTGATCAGACTTGCTCCAAAAGCTTTCCAATGGACCAAGGATGATCTATGAATTTTTTCTGAGCTTGGTAAAGTCTTTGCTGGCCGGGGCAGAGTCTGGAACCGGACTGATTGGTTTTGCCTCTGTCTAGTGCAGAACAATGTGGCTGATTGCAGAGGGTGCCTTGATCTCCACCAAGCTCTGATTGAGATGAGACCTGAACCGTTGGAACCATGGTCGAGTCTTCTTTCTGTTGGCACCAACGGCGTGGTCGGAAGATGTCGAAGAAGACCGGGACGATCAGATGAGTAGAGGGGTGTCGGTTCTGGCTCCTGTAAACTGACCTGACACACTTGGAGTAGAAAATTCGTAACTTTAGATGCCGATGTCCAAATGCAGCTCTTCTTCTTGAGGATGAAAGAGGACTTGAGAGGGAAGATTGTTTCTGAAGAACACTTGATCTGGATCCCAAAGGGTTCGTCGTGGTCGAGCTTCCACTCTCGCTCTGGTTCCCTGCCTGAGAGGTCCTGCGCAGTCGAGGGAGAATCGCTCCTACCAGCAGCTCTGAACTCGGATGTCGACGAAACCACCTCGCCTTGAAAGCTCTCTGGACGACCTTTCCAGATATGTAGGCCTTGACACCAGGAGGATCAGGGAGAGGCCGGAGATGATGCGACTTTCAGGACCAGCACCTGCAGCCTGCAGTCTGCGACCTGCTACCTGGAACTGCAACCTTTCAAGAATCAAGGGAGTGGAAGGGGGTTAGCAAAGCTTGTGAATGATGGCTGAAGGTTTAGGGAGAGGGGGAGGACGTGGCTAGGGCTCCAGGAGGGTCTGGAGTGGCAGGGATAGATGGAGAGGGGGGCTGGAGCAGCTAGAGGTGGAGATGGGGGGGTGGGGGTGCACTAGAGAGAGGGTGAGTGTGAGAGGAGGATGGGGGGCGAACTTGGCTGTTGGGGGGAGATGGAATTCGACCTGGGGTGGTTTAGGAGGTGGGGAGATGGAAGGGCACAGCCCTAGGGAGAGGGAAATTTGAATTTGGGCTTATGGAAGAGCCCCTTCAACCTTGGGGAGAGGAAGGGTTGCTTGGCAGAGTGGAAAGGTGCCTAGGAGAAGGGGTTTCCACCTAGGGGTTGAAAGGGGGAATTGAATGAGTGCATGGGGAAGGGGCCTTAATGAGGGGTGAATGGGGAGGAGAGAGAATGAATTTCGAAATTGGGGTGGGGAGGAGAGAGAGAGGGGTCACAACCCACTTAGAGAGAGTGATAGTAAGAGAGAGAGAGAGAGGGAGATATTGAGAGGGAACTAGAAGGTGTGGAAATTTTCTTGATTCATTATTCAAGCATAAGTTGTTACAAATGAGAGAGGGGTGGGACTATTTATAGACTCCACACTTTTCCTAAGACCAAACTGACCCTGACAAACTAACTAATGACCAAACAGTCTAAGGGAGGGGCGCCCCTGGGCCTAGCCCAATGAATTGGGCCCATTAACCTATCAAACCAACATAATGACTCAATACTTAGGAAAATGACTCAACAACTTAGGTACATGACTCAAATAAATGGAAAATTACAGGATATTGACTCAAAGAAAATGTGAAGATTACATGACTAGACTCAAAAATACATGACTAACATAATGGCGCTTGCTGACGAATAATCCGAGTCTGGAGAAAATGTGGAGGGGCAAGGGATGCCCTCATCATACCCCCGGGGTGGGGAGAACTCGACCCCGTCGAGTATGGGTCCGCCTGGCGATAGTACCAGCTCCAGAATGTCGAGGTCAAGTCGCAACAAGTCCTCCCGACTCGCCCAAGTATCCTCAATCGGGCGACGATTCTTCCACCTAACCAGGTAGCGCTGATACACCTTGTGCCTAGTAATGATATTCTGCTCATCCAGTATTGCCTCTACCTGCTCTCGTCGGTCTCTCAAGCTATGAAGTGGAGTCCCACCGGGAGTGTCTCTCTCAAGGGGGGTAAAGGCTCGAGCTCCTCACTGGGTTACACCGCGGGGCCCTTATAGGGTACCAGGTCCGCCATATTGAAAGTAGGGTGTACCCCAAAACCCTCAGGTAGGTCTAGCTCATAAGCATTACTGCCAAGTCGTCTCAGAACTCGAAAGGGTCCCGAACCCCGTGCCCTCAACTTGGAGGCAGGTCCCGAAAGGAGCCGCTCCATCCTCACCATCACCGAGTCTCCCACTTGGAATTCGTAGTGGCACCGATGAGCATCTGCCCGCCTTTTGTAAGCCTCATTGCTCTTTCCTATATGCTTGCGAGAATGCGTATGCCATGCACTATGATGCGATGTTGGTGTGAAAAGTATGGTGTACAAAGGTGGACCTGGGCAGCCAAATGTAGACCGATCACACTTTGATGCCATGAAGACTGTGACAGACTTAGGAGGGCCGGGACATCCATAGATGAACCTTTTATGCATGGGTGTGACAAATGTAGGGGGACCCGGACATCCATGTATGCTCCTCTCATGCTTAATACTCATGATGAATGAAGGTTGGCCAATACATCCAAATACGGTCCACTTATGCTTCCTACTTGACATGTGGGTGATGTGAATGAATGTATCCGACTTATGAATCATGCCAAGTGGTGTGGTAAGCCTAGACACATGCATGTTTATCCCAAAGGTGACTTCCATGTGCATATATGTGGGATGACCTTTGAACTTCCATGCGAATGGGTCGAAGGGATCTAAGAAGGTGGGCATTATGGAGAGGAGCTCTTCCTTGTCTCCTAGGCATATGTTGTTTATGGTGATGGTTCCCTTTGTGGGGCCTGAGTCTTGGAAGAGTTGGTCTTGGTCAAACATGGTTGGTTGGGGTAGAGAAAGGTGGGTTGTGGGTAAGGTGGGCGGGTCACATGGGTAACTAGGCTCCCATTGGAAGGGATCAAAGGGGTCATGGATTGGGCTTCCTCGAGGAAGGAACTCCATGCCCACAAGGTCCATACAAGGTGAGTCATCCTCTTCTAATGAAGTAATTTGGTCGAAGCTCTTGGGAGGTAGATCGACCATGAGGGAAGAGCTTGGCTTTCTACCCGAGATAAGAAGCTCCAATTTGAGGAGATGGTCGGGCTCATCGGGTGTGGGCAGGAATAATAGAAGGTCACTAGTGTAGCAATCAATGGTGCACATTGAGGTGATAGACCCAACACATAGGTGTAGGAGGTCAAGGCTCCTAGGTTGTTCGGTCATGGGGGTCAACATGCTAGTCAACTCTAATTGCCATACTAAGCCCTTGAGAAGGTCCCCTAGTGTCTCCACTTGATAAGATGATTGGATGGTGGTGCAATAGGAGTTGAAGGGCACTATGGGGAGGTGTCGCTCCAAGGAAGGGTAGGCCATGATCGGGTGAGCTGGGCTCTCTTTTAACCATCTAGCCAAGGACCCACTTATGATTAGTTCACTCCCTACTAGAAGAGAGGGCATAGAGTGAAGATCGTGATGCAAGGCTTTGTCCTCATCTTGGGCATGTGTTTCTTTCAAGGTGGGAGTTGGATCCGGGGTGTTCACCACTATGGGGCTAGGTGTCAGGATTATGGGTTCTTCTTCCAAGGAGGTGGGTAGGTACTTTGTGGGTGGGGTGATGATGATTGGCGCATGGTGCATCCGGGGTGGTGAACGAGGTCGGATTTGGGTTGGGGTTGGAAGTGGAAGTAGTGGTGGCCTAGGTTGGGGTAAGATTGGGGTTGGAAGAGGAAGGTGGGGTGGGTGTGGAGGCTTGATTTGATTGATTTTGGGAGGTGTGTCCCTTTTAGGGGGCGATAGAGGGGTAGTGGTGGGGGCCAAGGGGATTTGTGGGGTAAGGGTTTGGTGATGGATTTTGGATTGGGGGGTGGTGGCCATCATGGGCTTTGGTGGAGGGGTGGACACGGAGCGCACATGGGCTGGTGGAGCTATGGTTGTGGTGAGGACTTGGAGGTAGGGTGTAGATGTAGTGGTGGGAGAGGTGGGAAGTGGTGGGGATTGGGTGATTGGGGTCTTGGGTTGGCCAAGGGGAAATGAAGGAGTTGAAATGCTCTTTGGGCTTTGGTGTTCGGAATGAGAGGGGAAAATATATCTAGCCCTAAGTTGTTCCTTCATGTCTCCCCATGTTGTGAGGGGAGCTTCCCTTCTAATTATCCTTAAGCCTTCAATTTTCAACCAATGAGTGTGGGCCCGTTTGGTAACTTGTAATTTGGCAAATCGGACTTTCTCATCCTCGGACATGGGATACCAAGTGAAGTAATGATCCATGGAAGCCTCCCATTCTAAATACTCATTATGATGAGTCCCATCAAAGGTGAGAGGTGAGGGAGGAGCCCTACTATCATTCATCCTTGGGGCGGGCCAATTTTCTTCTAGTTGATCAAGTCGTCTAGATAGGTTATCAAGCTTGCCATTGGCATGGGTCAAGGTTTTCATGAGGTAACTGACGTGGCCAGGGAAGTCATGGGTGTTAGTGGTAGGTATCCCTTGGGGTTTTGGATTCATGGTGGTATTTAGAATAGGATGGATTGACTTGATAATGGACTCCACTACGAGTGGTCATGCAAAGTTGGGTGGGCTATGCAAGGGTGTGCGGATGCACCTATGAAAGACTTAGTGTGACCCAAGACTAGACTTGTAAGGACAAGTCTATGACCGCTCTGATACCATTTGATGTGGCACAGCCCAAGGATGACTAAGTATGTAATGAACCACCTAGGACCTAGGCCCGCAAGCATACAAGCACTCAATGATTCTCACAATAACGTCTTACTCACACGGCACATGTGATCACCCGGCGGGGCCGGGGGATGATGGCAAGGGTCCGAGGCGGGACCCAATGAGTCTAATGGACTTAGTTGGCTTAGGCTGACCCCGAAGAGTCCAGGATTCCCAACTTAGTGGGTGGCTGGCCCGCAGGGCGGGGTTTTGGGTGGCACTCTCTCTCGGTCCGCGGTGGGCACCAACAAATGAGCATACAAGTACGGGCCCTCTTCTCACCGTCCGACGAGCAATCAAAGCAATACTAAACTTGCAGAAGTAAGGCTATCAAGGTTAGTATCAGAGGCTCACCTGATCGGTGTGAAGACACCGATCCCGCTCGGAGACGTGGGCGCGCCGGGAGGCGAGGGTATACACCCGATCGCCGCGGCGATGTAGCTTGACCTGAAAGTGCAAAGAGTACAACACTACGCCTCTCGCAGGAGGGGTGATCTTGGGGTGGGGATTAAGCTTATTACATTCAAAACTACCTCCACGCAGGGAGGGGCCTTCAGCCGGCCAAGCGGGGTGGGGAATTAAGCAAAGGAAACCCGACTTGCCGAACTCCGCCGATTCTGCCAATCTGCAGGTTCGCTGGACAGTGGGGCGGTGATGATGCTTCCAAAAATTCCACAGAGCTCAGATCTTGATCAGACTTGCGCCAAAAGCTTTCCAACGGACCAAGGATGATCTATGAATTTTTTCTGAGCTTGGTAAAGTCTTCGCTGGCCGGGGCAGAGTCTAGAACTAGACTGATTGGTTCTGCCTCTGTCTAGTGCAGAACAATGTGGCTGATTGCAGAGGGTGCCTCGATCCCCACCAAGCTCTGATTGAGATGAGACCTGAACCGTTGGAACCGTGGTTGAGTCTTCTTTCTGTCGGCATCAACGGCGTGGTCGGAAGATGTCGGAGAAGACCGGGACGATCAGATGAGTAGAGGGGTGTCGGTTCTGGCTCCTGTAAACTGACCTGACACACTTGGAGTAGAAAATTCGTAACTTTAGATGCTGATGTCCAAATGCAGCTCTGCTTCTTGAGGATGAAAGAGGACTTGAGAGGGAAGATTGTTTCTGAAGAACACTTGATCTGGATCCCAAAGGGTTCGTCGTGGTCGAGCTTCCACTCTCGCTCTGGTTCCCTGCCTGAGAGGTCCTGCGCAGTCGAGGGAGAATCACTCCAACCAGCAGCTCTGAACTCGGATGTCGACGAAACCACCTCGCCTTGAAAGCTCTCTGGACGACCTTTCCAGATATGTAGGCCTTGACACCAGGAGGATCAGGGAGAGGCCGGAGATGATGCGACTTTCAGGACCAGCACCTGCAGCCTGCAGCCTGCGACCTGCTACCTGGAACTGCAACCTTTCAAGAATCAAGGGAGTGGAAGGGGGTTAGCAAAGCTTGTGAATGATGGCTGAAGGTTTAGGGAGAGGGGGAGGACGTGGCTAGGGCTCCAGGAGGGTCTGGAGTGGCAGGGATAGATGGAGAGGGGGGCTGGAGCAGCTAGAGGTGGAGATGGGGGGGTGGGGGTGCACTAGAGAGAGGGTGAGTGTGAGAGGAGGATGGGGGGCGAACTTGGCTGTTGGGGGGAGATGGAATTCGACCTAGGGTGGTTTAGGAGGTGGGGAGATGGAAGGGCACAGCCCTAGGGAGAGGGAAATTTGAATTTGGGCTTAGGGAAGAGCCCCTTCAACCTTGGGGAGAGGAAGGGTTGCTTGGGAGAGTGGAAAGGTGCCTAGGAGAAGGGGTTTCCACCTAGGGGTTGGAGGGAGAATTGAATGAGTGCATGGGGAAGGGGCCTTAATGAGGGGTGAATGGGGAGGAGAGAGAATGAATTTCGAAATTGGGGTGGGGAGGAGAGAGAGAGGGGTCACAACCCACTTAGAGAGAGTGATAGTAAGAGAGAGAGAGAGAGGGAGATATTGAGAGGGAACTAGAAGGTGTGGAAATTTTCTTGATTCATTATTCAAGCATAAGTTGTTACAAATGAGAGAGGGGTGGGACTATTTATAGACTCCACACTTTTCCTAAGACCAAACTTACCCTGACAAACTAACTAATGACCAAACAGTCTAAGGGAGGGGCGCCCCTGGGCCTAGCCCAATGAATTGGACCCATTAACCTATCAAACCAACATAATGACTCAATACTTAGGAAAATGACTCAACAACCTAGGTACATGACTCAAATAAAGGGAAAATTACATGATATTGACTCAAAGAAAATGTGAAGATTACATGACTAGACTCAAAAATACATGACTAACATAATGGCGCTTGCTGACGAACAATCTGAGTCTGGAGAAAATGTGGAGGGGCAAGGGATGCCCTCATCAGAAACCCTACTTCCCTTTGCATTGATGTTGACACCCACATCAATGATCGTGTGTCCACAATAAACATATGGCGCCATGATCCATATGATGAAAGTTCTGGTCCCAGAAAAGACAATGAAAAAGGAAAAGAGAAAGAAACGACAAAAAAAAAGTATACATATAAAAATGGGGTTGAAAATAGAGATACCCCACCAGACTTGTTCAGGCATTCTGGACAAGTGCAAAAATGGCCCAAAACCCAGCTGTGGTGAAAACCCGAAAGGGCACTACAGGTAAAATCGGGTACCCCGCCACGTGAAAATTCGAAAGGATGCGTGGGCAAAAGTAAGAGGGGGCCGGCCCCGGTGAAAACCAGAAAGGGCGCTTGGGTCGGTAATGTGGTAATTCAGAAGTTCCATGCCAACCGGCATGTTGCCTTCACCTCCCCTTCACTGATGAAGCCTTCTGTCGGTCATCTGGCTATATGCCCCACCGATGATAAAGCCTTTCCGGGGTAGACCTTACGTTCACTCTGATGAAATCTACATACCCTCTTTCAAATGTCTCACCGACAATGAAACCCATCACCATTCTGATAAAGCCTGTCCAGCTCAGACCTCACGTCTGTCCTGATGAAACCTACGTATTTCTTGGCAAAGTCCCACCCGCCATAAAACCTGCTGGAATAGACCTTACGTCTGTCCTGACGAGACCTACACCCTTACATACGTCCCACCGTTGATCGACCGGCACCTCGCCCGATCAATGATGAAATCCTATGTTCGGTTTAGACCTTACGTCTATACTGATGAGACCTATGAGACTCTTTGCATCGATATAAACCCAATATCGATGATAAAACCAACTGTTGATCGACCGGCACCTCGCCCGATCAATGATGAAACCCTGCCAGTTTAGACCTTTCGTCTATTCTGATTAAACTTATAACACTTTCTTTGCGTCGATATAAACCCAATATCGATGATGAAATCAACTATTGATCGATCGGCACCTCGCCCGATCAATGATGAAATCATGCCAGTTTGGACCTTTCGTCTATTCTGATGAAACCTATGAAGCTCCCTTGCATCGATATGATCCCAATATCGATGATGGAACCAGCTATTGATCGACCGGCACCTCGACCGATCAATGATGAAATCCTATCCAGTTCAGACCCTACGTCTGTCCTGATGAAAACTATACACCCTTTAAATGTCTTGCCTACTATAACCTCTGCCCAGTCTAGACCTTACGTCTACTCTGATGCAACTTCTTTATTCATATTCTTGCAAGTTGTCTCCCCCGCAGCACATATGGCCAAGAAGGACGTTTGCTGCTACCAACAGAATTCGGTTTAAGCACCTCCTCGGATGCCGTCACGCGGTGGAGCGAGTCCCCCATCCTTTCTATGAAGGGGTGGACGCTCTCCTGCCTAGTACGAGTCATTCGCATGAAGGACTGCTAAAACCACTACCCCACTTCCCACAGTGATAAAACCACATGCAAAAGAAAAAAAAAGGGATGGATACATATAGAGCCAAAGAGTCCTTTTCATTAAAAAAGGGAGTACATAGAAGGTCCCCGAAGAGACATTGTATCGCAATAGAAGACAAAAGAAAAAAGAAAAGAAATGATTCATGGCCGCCGGAAGATGTCTTCAAAGGCCAGAAGACCCACATAGGGGGCGGCCCCTAGTTCATGAAGTCGAGCTTCCTCCTCCTGCAATCGAACAGACTCGTCCCGAAAGGATGCCACCTGCCCCTCCAATAGCGATGCTTCTTCCTCGAGCTGCGGCCGGGAAGTTGTTATCTGCGGCAGCTCAGCTCGGAGACCAGACAGTTCAGCCTCCAGAATGGCTATTCGGTCGCGCACGAACTGCTCCCGCTGCGCCAGAGACTGTAGTTGGCACTGTCGCTCTTGAAGAATAAAGTTCATTTTTTCTAGCTCGGATTTGCACTCCATCCTTTGCAACTTCAAAGCTGCCAGTCTGTCAGACATAATGTGCGCCAAGAAATCCTGGCGATGTACAAATTTTAACAGCAACAGAACCCGCTGGGTCCATATCTCTAGAGGACAACCCATTGCCTGTAAACCGGCGGTGAAACGCTCGGCTATCTCCTTCAACTGCGGATAAGTTAGTCCAGGCTGGGATTCCACTAGCTGGTGCAACATGTCCAGATGTTGCCAGACAAAACTCTCAGGTGAAGCAAAGCCAAGCAAGGGAAGTGGAGCCACTTCAAAGGTTACTTCACTGTCACTGTCTGCCCATAGGGTGATATCTGGCTGAGAAGAAGAAGACGGGAGGTCTGCCGAAGGCGCCAACTGAGCTCTCTCCACAACCTCTGACGAAGCCGAGGGACCTTCCACCTCCATCTCCTCGAGGGTCACCGTTTGGATGCTCGCGGGGGTAACTCCAGTAAGTGCCGGAATGGTTGCTTCCTGGGTCTCTAATGCAATACCCGCACCTTCAACACCCTCTTCGCAGGGTACCTCCTCCTCAGATTCTGAAAGTATGGAGATAGATTCCGGGGCAGTTATAGACAATACTCCAATTTCTGTAACGGTTATCTCTCCTTCTTCCACCCCCGCTGCAACAGCCAGTTCCTTCAATGTCAAGGCTGCAGGGGTCACAGCCCGGAGAGGCAAGGGTTCACTCTCCATGATTGATGTTATGGGAATTGCCGATTCAGGCGCAATGGTCAGCACTGCGGCCGGTATAAAGGCGGAACCCCTAATTGGGTCCATCTCAGCTCTGAAATCCAGGACCTTGATGAGAGCTGGGCTTTCCCCCGAAGTCCTCAAGTCCAACAATGCTAAGTCCGTAGAGGACTGCACCCTCACCGGCACAGGGCGGATTATCTCAGGAACGCCTGCCCAGGCTACTGTCGAAGCAGGAACAATGGCCAAGGCGTCAGACAGAGTGGCTTCAAAGGCTGCAGTCATCACCGGGCTAGCAACAGGGGATTCCTGTGAACAGATCAATACAGCATCAAGCAGCAAATAAAAATGGGAAACAATGAGGAGAAGAAAAGAGACTCACTTCTAATATAATGTCAACGTCCTCAAAGGAGTGCAGAGGAGGAGAAAGTCTCGCTGCTGAAGCTACAAAAGGAGGAGTTATATCTGCCTCAGTATCCAAGCCGGCGAACTCTTCTTGTAATTCCTCCTTAGGAGATGGCACCAGCAACTTGGAGGGGGTGAATAATGGAACAATGGCGGTGCATGCGGATGGGGCCTCTGATTTGGAAACACCCTCCGTCTCGCTCTCGCTGAAACCTGCTTCCTCTCCATCTGCCTCAGAAGCGGTCGTGGAGCTACTAGAAGAGATTTCTACACTATCCACGGGTGGGACCGCCATTTCTAACGTCTGCCTGGAAGAAGACCGGGTAACTATACGCCTCACAGGGACGAGGCCCCGTTTCGTCTGGGTTTTATGACCCTCCTATGGCTGAGTGATATCGCCAGCCTCTCTCGTGATTTCTGTCTCCTCCCCGACCGTCACTATAGGGAAAAGCTTGTGAGAGGGACAATGAAAAGTAATTGAAATATGCAGAAAAAGATGAAAAAGGCATGCTTACCCTCCGCCTCACTAGCCGGCGTGGGAGAAGGCAGCCTGGTCTCCACCACAGAAGATGCCACAACTGGCTCTTGGGCTGTGCAAAAGGGAGGGGTCAGATTCAAGGACTTCTTTGAAATCCAGCAAAAGAGGATGAAGAATGCAACTGCAGGCTATTGATGTTACCCTGAACAGATGTCTGAGCAGCCTCCCTTTGAGATTCGAACTCATCAAATGAGGGAATATCAGGGAGAGGGGTCCCAGTGTCCATCGCTACCGAAGCCGACTGCTGAGCATGAGCCTTCTTGGCCTTCCTGGCCTTCCCGACTGCAGCCTTGACCGCAGAAACCTTTCTCTTCTTGCCAGGAGGCAGGGGAGTGGTAGTCGGTGCTGCTGCAGGGACTTCAAAATAAGTAGGCTTCTCAGCCTGCGCAATGATCTTTCTGTATAGCCCCTGGCGCTTTATATCCGGCCTGTCTGTTGAAGACGACAGAGAAGCAATGAGGTCAATGAATGCAGAGCTTAAATATTTATCAGAAAGCACTACAGTCAGAAAAGAAAAGATCATACCTGCTGGGCCATCATAAAAGACAGAGAGAGGCCAGTACAGATAAGCTACCTCCTTGGAGCGGGAAGCAGCCTCCTTGATAAGCCAGCAGACATCACCAAATATCTGGCATTTCTCCACTAAAGCTGCTAGATCACTATGACCACGTGAGTCAAGGCATCGAAATAAGTCAAGGTGGTCCATGCCCCAACCGTCGACATAATGAAAGGAGATGAACAGCGGCTTATTCAAGATGCCGGCTAGCGGGCTTTCCGCAGACAACCCATGTAAGTTCAGCAGAATGAACAGCCAAGACGTTGCTTGAAGTACGTCTGAGTCCTGTCCTCCCTACGCACAAACGTCCTATATGGATGAAATCTATCTGTCGGACCCCTCCAAGGGACTACTGCCGGGAGCGGCTCTTCGACAGGAAATGGGTATTGTTGCGCCTCCAAACGAGCGCCCCCCACACGGCACAGATGTTTCAAGCTCTGCATGAAAGTGTCCTCGTTGATAGCAGCAAAGACAGGAGCAGGCGGGTCGGAATCTGTTTTCTTCAAAGCCCGACGCTGGGCCAGATATTTCTCTACCTCCCTCTGGTGCTGTGAATAAAGCCTCTTCAGGTGGGCCACGGGGATGTCAAACACTGGTCCGGGCTGTTGTTTCAAAAAGGAACGCTCGGCCACGTCCCAGAATGCACCTCTACTATCCCTGTAAAAGCTGGTTCGAATGTTCCACCATTTGATGTATTCTGATGTTACCCGGGGTACACGGTTGGAAACGGTGGGAACTCTGAAGACTGCGCCATCCTGGCGATGATAGAAATCCCACCACAACCGACCATCACCGACAATGGCGGACCCATGCTTAGCCCGGCTATCCAGGGGAAATTGAGCGACTGATGTAGGGATATGCTGGTCATAACCAAAGTTTCGCCCAAAGCGGAATGGATAGTATGGTTCCAGAAGAAGCAGACCACCCTTTCTGAAAACTAAGACACTAGGCCGAATGGCCATGGCCCATCTGACCAGCTCTGGCTCCATAATAGAGCGAGCAGTATTAGGCCCTGAGACAGGATGGACATAGGTCTCTACCTCTTCCAGCTTGCACTCTCTCTGAGAATGAATCAAAGGAGCTGAACCTGCTGCCAAGCTCCAGAAATGAATGCTGCCAGGGGCATCCACCGGCACTTTTATCAGTTGGCCCCTTATTTTGAACAGCTGATCATAGAAAGGACCAGGTTCAGCACTGGCAAACTCAATCATTCTGGGCAATACCGTATCTGCCTGCAAAGTTCTGGGAGCCAATTCAGGAAATAAACCGCAGACCCAGGCATTGAAAAAATGAAAAGGATCCACAGTCCTCAAAGAACGGGGAGTCCGATGCTTGTACAAATCTCCCAAAGATTTGTAGATTAAACACAAGGCCACCGGGCAGAGCGACAGCCTCATTCCCCAGGCCATCTGACAGGCCGGGTATATAGCTTCTGGCCGGATGATTGTCTCGTCCCCTTGAGGGAGAGCGAAAGTGCACAGCCAGAATGTGAAGTAAGCCGCGCAATGTGTGATGGGGTCTACACCTGCTGGGTTGGGACCACCTCTGCCTGCACGGCGCAATGAAGATGGCAGCTCTGACTTATAGTGAGGAGTCCTTATCTGCTTGCTGGCCGTCGGACCCATGGAAGGGAAGTCTGCATATTTCAAGGGGCCGTCAAAGAAATACTGAATCCACTGCCCTATCCGGACCCTCAGCTTGCTGCCTTTCTCTCGGGGATGATAGCCTTGGGAGGACCCTCTACTGTACGCCAGACAGATGGAGCGATATGCCTTCATTAGATACCGGTATGAGAAGCCAAGGGAATACTTGCCTTCACCATCGAAACTATCCTTCTCAGAATCTGCCAAGCAGACTTCTTCATACGGCTCGCCGTCAATAGGCAGTCTGGAAAGTTGTGATAGACTCCAGAGGTCAAGAGATGTCTCACCCTCTACTGTATAAAATATGTTGAATAAAGGGCAGAACACTTCAAACATTCCACAGCATAACCCTCGGGATATGGGATATCGAAATCTGAAAGCAAAGACACTATGATATACCCCGGCTCTGATCAGCAGAGGGGCATATTCCTTCAGAACAAACTCAGTAAACTCCACTGCTCCTACTCGAAATAGGTGGGCGTCAGTGATCTTGGTATCCCCAAACCAACCAGCGGCCAACTGATACTTGAACTGAACGGCCGAACAATTCAGCACAAAAGGCTCTTCGCGGTACCCCCACTTTACTGGTGCCAGGAAGAGATCGTAGCCGGGCTTCTCCCGATGAACTCGGCCACTGGCATTATCCCACCGAGCAAATGTGAACTCCGGGGCCCGGGTCAGCATTTTCTTTTCCGGCTCCAGCTCCGATATGCCAAGGACTGCATCCCAGTCACGCTTCTCCCCGGGAAGATATATAGCCTTCCCACGATACACTGAATCTTTCAGGCTGTCTCTCTCGACCAGAATTGCGGCTTCAACTGCACGAGCTATTCGATAGTCCCGCATTCCACCCACAGTGAAAGTCTGGATAAACGGCATCAAGTGCTTGTCCTTCGGGAAATCCGGACGATAATCAGTGTCCCGTCTGAAGCATGTTTCCATGCCAGCGGAGTATACCTGGGATGTTGACACCGTGTCGGTTTCAGAATCAGACGATTCATCAACGGAAGCGATTTTGTCGTATCCGAAGTCTAGACTATGCACATTCAGCCAGTTTACTGTGGCCCGTGATATATCTGGCTGGGCTGACGAACTGGCCCCGACAGCTCCAGAGGATGTAGCAGCAGAGCCGGAAGCCATTGCAATATCTGCAGTAAGGAAAAAGAAATGTTAAGTAAAAGACCTAAGATAAGAGGCAGTTTCGTAAGGATTATTATATATATGAAGCCCTTGAAAATTTCAGCAGCATCTCTCCTTATTCGGGGTCTGCCCAAGGAGAATAGGGAGTCACCAACCAAGAGGGGGCGATCCCGAAAGCAAAAGGGATTAAATCCCCAAAGAACGCCCTACCCTGGCGAAGTCTAATGAGACGGGAAGAAAGATGGACGGCCGGAGGGGAGGAACTCGCCGCCACCGCCGAGAAGGAAAAGAAACTGAAGAGAGAGAAGAGGCCGTATCGAATGAGAAGGAAGGAGGCTTTCGGCGCCTTAAATAGAACCCTAAGCAAAGAGGTTCTCAGCGCGGTCAAATGCGCACCGAGAACCCCCAGGCCGAGAGCCCCCCTTCGGCCGAAAGGCACGCCGAGAAAGGGCCGCCGAGAACCCCAGGTTGAGAGCCCCCATTCGGTCAAAAGGCACGCCGAGAAGTGCTGCCGAGAGCCCCCTTGCCGGGCGCGCCGAGAAGCTCTCCGCCGAGAGTCCCTACCGGTGATTGCGCCGAGAAGCTACAGGCCGAGAGAGCCATGACGAGAGTATTCAAAACAAAGAGATCAAAAGTAATTGAAAGAAATCACAAGAAAAGTCAATGCAAAGAAGCTTCCAAGCTGCAAAATGACAGATGATTAGCAGTCCCAAACTGAGAAATGGGTTCAGATGCTGAATTATGCACCTGCAGGCACCGTGTCGTTTATTCTGCACTCTCGCTACCTGCAAGTGGGGGGCATTTGTTGACACATGAAATATAACAGACAATAGAAACGAGACATAATGAAAGATTGAGTGAAAGATGAAGATCCCGGAAGTCCCTGCAAGACCAGGATTACGGAAGATTTATCACTGAAGCTACCACCCGGCTGAAGCCCTCCCCGGCCAAGCTGATGTCCGGTATTGTCGTCGCTCAGACGGCAGTACTGATGAAGAACTGCAGTCCACTGACTGATGAAAATCCCCAGAAATATTCTGATGAAGCTATGCTAACTCACCAATTGATGGGCCTTCGCCTAGCCTGACGGACTCAAGGGACCGACAAATGAAGGGACAGATTAAGCGGCCTTAACAGCTCAAGCTTACCGATGAGGAAGCATAAAAGACTAAAAGATCTAAACAGGCCCAGCCGTGTGGCGCCGAGAGCCCAACAAGACCCATATGAGGAAGGGGCGCCGAGAAGCCTATTGCCTCCGAACAAGGCGCGCCGGGAAGCCTATTGCCTCCGAACAAGGCGCGCCGGGAGCTCCTCAACCGGGCGCCGAGATGATCATGCCGATAGGGAGGGGGTGCTATGCCTATAAAACCCCCTTTCTTTCGAGACGAGAAAAAAGAAGAGAGGAGACGGAGGAGAGAAAAGAAAACCTCATCCAAAAAATAGATAGAAAAGAGAGAAGAGACCCTACTGAAAAGAAAGAAGAAGAGAAGAAGAAGAAGAAGCTCTAGGTGGGTTGCTCAGGGGAGGGAGAGGAGTCAATGCTCCACCCTCCCCCCCCCATGTTTGCTTTTATTTTGATTTCCTCTATATGTAATGGTATATGCCTTCATGCTTTAGCTATTCAGATGAGGTCGAGAGTTCTTTTCTTCCCTGCCTCTGTTCCTACCCTTACCCGTTTCTCGGCTTTAGCCTTGCAGTCGATGTAAGTGGTGATAATGAGATGAAATGAAATTTAGTGGTTGCCGTGCTTGATATTAGGCAATCAAAGTTTTGCCCTCTGTCTTTCTATGAATGTATCTTTCGTCTGAACGTCCAATATTCTAGACGTTTCGGTTTTCAGAGTCATCCCTGTGAGTCTGTGCTTCAAAGAGGAAGGAAGTCAGGGCCCCAATCCTTATCTAATGGGTTATTGGGTCCTGTTTCCCTCTCCCCTCCTGTCTCGATGGCAGATTCTTCGCAGGCATCTGAGTTTCTTGCGAGGCCCCCAAGCCGTTTAGGAATCGGAGACATTAATCTCTTGATTTCCTGAAGTGCTGGCTACAGAAGATGTGTCCAGTCTGTAGATGAATGCGATCCCAGGAGGTTCTGATAAGTGATGACCTTGACCCTTCGGTCCCTCAGCAAAACCCTAATGCCATGGCATCGAAGTCCACAGTTCCAGACTGATTTGATCCCAGATACGGTCCCAATCAGATCTAAATCCCAAAACAGGGCTGTCGGAGCTTCTCGGCAGCAACAGCCCTCGGCGCAATGGTGAGCACGCCGGGAACCAGCGCGCCGAGAACCCCCTTGCCTGTTCATCTTCCTATGCCGAGAGCCCCTCTTTGGCTAATCAATCCGCGCCGAGATCCTCCTTTCCGGCCAATACACTCATACCAGGAGCCTGTCTCTTCATCTGCCTTTCAACCCTTGTCCAACCTGTTATATTGGCTGAAGGGGATATTCATGGTTGCCATATGTACCTCAGGGATGAGATTAACGGGAGGAAACCCCCCCTACATCATCTTAGATCAAATCCATTCATAACCCTATAACCTAAGGGGCCATACCACTGTATAAGCCCCGACGGCTCTTGAGGGGATAGCAAGCATTGCCATGGGCACCTGCATCATCAGGGAGCCCAAGCCTTCTTTTCGGTTATCATCCTGTACCCGTGGATGACGGCCTATTTCCTTTGGCATGACTCGAAAGAAGGGGAAACGCTACCGAAATTCTATCCGATAGAGTGAACCCCGAAAGGCCAAGGGAGTGTGATCGACACGCACCCCGCTTGACTCTATCCATCGGGAAAATGAATATCATAGACCCTCCAACCGAGCAGGGAGTTCAAAGGGGAAGATCCCCCGCTGTTTATCTGGATCCCATCCCGTCGCTACGTGGATGGCTTCCTATCCCTATTTGGCATGTCTATAAGCCCGGGGGATATGCCGCCCAATTCAATTCATCCAAGCTCGACACGTTAATCGTCTGCCGGCTCCCCCTTATATGCATGCCTGTTTAGGATGGGACAGAGCCAACAAAGCCCCAATCCTCACTGTGGATTTCTGGGCCTTGTTTCCCCCCTCTCCCTCGATGTCATCGATGGTTTAAACGTCGCGGAGTCCGTGATTTTCTTCTCAAATTTCTCAAGCCACTAGGGCAATTGCAGGGATCAGAGTTTGTCCTCTCTCGATCTCCTGGATGGTCGGCAATACTGATGGCGTGAAGCCCGTTCCTGAGAGCTCGAAGGCCCGGTGACTCTGATCCCTCGAACCCCTTTCATCTGTGACCCTCTGCTGTCAACCTGGTAGGCCCCTGGCTCTTTCCTCACTTGCCTCCTGAATCCATTCCCCAGGCCATGTCTGAATCCCATGAGAAACCCCCAAAATAGGGTACCGTAAAACCCCATAGCCCTCACGGCGCTCAAGCCCAGCACCTTCTCGGTGTGAATAGTTCCCGGCGCGATGCGCGTCGGGAACTCCCGCGCCGAGATCCTCTTCTTCCTCCCTTTGGCCTAAGCCGATAACCCCCTTCATGGCGCGCCGGGAGCTGCCTTCAGCCCACGCCAAGAAGCCAGGCCATACTCCTGATCCTTACGCTGAGAACCTCTTTCTTCTTGGCCTAAACCTTGATCCCCATGTTGTACCCATCCAAGGGATATACGGAGAACACTTGGCATCCCTCAGGAAATAAATCAATGGGGAGGACCTCCCCTACAATGTTCTATTCCGATCTGGATTTCTTTATAACCTTATGGACCTAACGGGCTATGTCACTACATGTGCTTCGACGGGTTCCGAAGGAACATAAATCGGTGCTATGGATGTGGGTGATGGCCCTGGGCCCAGTGCCCCCCTTCTTTTCCGGCTTTCATACCGGCATCCCGTGGATGATGGCTTATCTCCTCTTGGCATAATCCAGGATAAAGGGATATGCTGCCAAAATTCATTCGTATCACCTTGAGTGATCATGGTATTCTCTCCTAACCCCGCTGGCCCACGGAGTTCTGCCCTTGCATGTTCTCCGATGGTCTTCCGAAGGGGGATATCAATAAGACATCACGCCTGCACAGGGTGTGCCATGTCGCACCGGTCCTTATCCGGATTCCGGGTTAGATATAGCCGATCTTTTATGGGTCCCACCCTGCCGCTACATGGGTGGTTTCCTATCCCCATCTGGCATAGTCCAAGGTAAAGGGGACATGCCACTGGATTTGCTCCGCATTTGATGTAGCCTTGCTTCACTCAGGCCATTTAACGCCCTGCTGATGAACCAGCTGTCTCTCTCGTTTGAGTCTTATTTTTGCCGCTACCTTCCTCCTATTTTTGGCGTTTAATCAAGGGTTGTCCTTCTTAGGAAGGGCGTAATTAACGTCATAGCCTTTATGGTATGACGGACTTCGGGTCCTGACTCGAACTTCACAATCGACAGATTAAAAGTCAGATCGAGCGCACAATAAAATTGTCACCCCGGTGACTGGCACGCCAATAAATCAATAAATAATCCATATATACTTATATACCTATAAAAAAGAAGAGAACGAGAAAGCGCGTTCCATACTGTCCAAGCCTTCTTTTGTGGCCACCTTGTTCCACACAATTTCACTTGCTCCCTCATTGCATTAATTCCCAAGGTGGACTCCCCAAAGTATTGTGTGGACTTCCGTCCTATTAGTCTATGCAACTTCAGCTATAAGGTCATCTCATGTGTTCTCAGTGACCGGTTGGCCGGTCTCCTTCCTATGTTCATTTTCGAGGTACAAGGGGCATTTGTGAAGGGATGGTCCATTGTTCAAAACATCTCTTTGGCCAAGGAGATGGTGTAACACCTACGCCACAAAGGAAGAAGAAGAAATGTCATATTCAAGCTCGACATGGCCAAGGCTTATGACAGGATGGAATGGGACTTCTTATTCGCCGTGTGGGGCAAATTTCGGTTTGATCTTTCCGGTATATCTCTCCTTGAGCCTCTTATCACTAATTGTTGGTTTTCTATCCTCTTCAATGGGAATTCTCATGGTTTTTTCAAATCCTCAAGAGGCCTCCGCCAAGGGGACCCCATTGCTTCCGCCCTCTTTATCTTGGCGGAGAAGGCACTTAGCTGTGGGCTAACCTTTATGCCATGCAAATTGCTATGAGAACAAAACTTTTATGGGAAGCCATATCCTCTCCATCATTATGGGCCACCTTCTTCCAGGCCAAGCACTTGAAATCTGAACACTTCTCCCTGGCCACTTTCAGTCATTGTATTGCTGAGGACAGAGTTCTTTGGAAGCAGGCCGCAAGCACCATTTATGCTCATCATTAGGTACTCATCTCCCCACTTGATGCTCATGCATGCTTCTGGCTAGATAAGTGGACAGGTGGCACTCCTTTGAAGACATTTTTACCCCCACATGTGTGGGCTGCCATGAGGGACAAATCATGCTCAGTCCACCAAGCAATTTCAGCCCCCTCGGGTGCTACTTTCTTGGCCACTGCTCAATACTGCCCACCTATCTTCCACCGGACAGCATGACAATTGGGTGTGGACCCCCTCTTCAGATGGCCTATTCTCCTCCAAAAGCGTCGTCTAATGCTTTCTCCTGCTGCCACCCAGCCAAGGGCCCAACCGTGGACTGCACTTTGGAGCCATGTTATTCCTCTCAAGTGTTTTGTTGGTGCATGGCGGCTTCTCCATGGTTGCATTCCAGCAGACGAGGTCATCTCTAGCTGCAGAGTACCTTTATGCTCCAGGTGTTCCTACTGCACCCGCCCACAGGTTGAAGGTTGTTTGCACTTATTAAAAGAGACAGCCCTAATCGACATTTATTTCATCATAACCAGTGGCGTCAAATGATGTCCCATCATTCTAGACAGCATGCCAGGTCTGACTGCCAGATAAACTGATGATGTTAGTCTAGAAAAATTATCACTGAAGTTCACCTTTTCCTGGCTTCCAAAACTTCAAAAAAGAACTACAGGAGTTCAGTATAGTGGACCTAGTTTCATAAAGAAAACAAGCCTCAACATAATTTACAGATTACTAGATCAGCATTAAATTTCATTTACAGTTGAGGCTGATGCTTGAGTAAATACTTCTGAGGTTATTGCGACTCTCCTTTTAAAAGTGAGCTTGAGATTCCTTCCAAGTTTACCAATGGACTTTGGTGTTGTTTTCCACCTGAATACCTTGCTCAATAAAATCCATAGGCCAATTAAAGGCTCCTGGCATACAACAAACCTGCTATGTGTTACACCCAAAATGCTCTTTCAGTTAGCAAAAACAATTAACAAATTCTTATTCGTTCACACTCAGATTGAATGCCACAGTTGCATTGACTTGCGCCCCTCCGAACACTTTACACCTACTCAAGCTCCTTCTTGGCCACCCAGATATCACTTACACAACAAGTCCAAAGCACAGATACCAATTTTCATGGCCTGAATTGGGTTCTGAAATGTGTGAAATACAATAAAACCCAAAAGTTATACACATGGATATGATGGTATATGAAATACTAAACTGAGTCTTCAAGATGACCATACACATGCCATGACATCCTTCATCACAGGTTCTTGACTACAGATGATGACAAGTTAAAGACTGCTGTCTACATTAAGTGGAACCTAAAAAATGCATTTCCTTCAAAACTAAGTTGCTTATAAAAACTAACTTAGTTGTGATTATAACTTGTTTATAATTGAGTAATTCTATCAAAAAAAAACATAATAAACACTCACCTGATGGACCTGTGCCGTGGAGGTTGATCCACGCTGGAGAATTCCCGCCTGGGAGAGGATGCCAGTGAGGGTCTGCAACATGGTTGCCTACTGGGTAGATATCTCATCTCGGATATGCCGCTGCAACTGCCGCTCCCAATAATCTTCCATCGCTGATTGGACGATGCCTCTGACATCGACGGCAGAAGTACTGGGGGCAGGTGGAGGTGTACTGAAGGCATTGCTACTAGTTTGGGTAGGTCCTGAACTCGCACACGATGATATCACCGCGCTAGAGTCCAGGCTCTCCCCAAAACCATATAGCCGGCCTTTCTTCGGTACGCCAGCTGCTGCCACCCATTCCGTCGGATCGAACTCCGGCTGCTGCATGGCTCCTTCCCCGTACTTCTCTGTCACAGCTTTGACATATGTTTCCTACTAATTGAATAAAATGAATAGTCAATTTCATATGAATCAATCTGATTTGAATGAACAGTAGAAGTTGCATATGTAGATAAACTTACCGATACTGATTGAGCTCTCTCACTCATAAATGAATCTATCCCCTTCTTTATGTGTGTTCTGTCGAACACCTCGGGGAACGATGGAGATCGATTAAGTTCCACAGCATGTTATACAATTCATAGTAAAAAGTCATCATATATATTAATAAAATGTACAAGGATATATAAATTGAAACATAACTTACCATTTTTTATTTATGTGCCGCGAAAGAGACGGACCCACTCGTATGCTTATTTGCGCCCGGTTGTGACGCCCAGTTTGCTTTGGCCTTTTGGGACTTTTCTATCCACTTGGGGTCGGCAAATTTGTCACACAGTATGTCACAATCCTCCTTCCTCAACCATAGAGGGCGGTGCTCCTTCCACAGCTCTCGGTCTTCACTCCCACCAATCATTTTTTTAGCGTGCTCTCGGGCCTCATGCAATTTCCTTTTGTAATTACAAAGCATACTAAACTCCCAGGCACGACGATATCTCAACGCATCATTGCCACAGATGAATTTAAAAGTCCGCTGTAAATAAATTTAGTTTCACACTTAATATATATACTATTCTGAATTGAGTTTGGAAAATACTTAAATCAAATGACGTGATTACTTACTAAGAACATGTCGAACAATCTATCGCGGATGGCCACCGAATATTCCTTGAAAGACTCTACTGGCCCAGGCACATGTGCCAGTACTAGTTCTATCTCATGATGGATAGCTTGGTAAGGTTCTACTTTAGCACTGTAATTGCAAATGTCAAAATATTCATATTAGACCCATGATGGCTAAATAATGAATGTAATAACCTTATAAGATTACCCGGAGACCCAGCACGAGCGACGTCCATCTCGGGTCGTGCCTCCCTCGGCCCGACTACCAACATCATCAAATGGCTGATTGGTGGGGGTGTGCCCTGTATAAGTGAGAGGTGGTGGGAGGGCACTAGGACCTGTAAGAAATAATTTCACAATAAAAATAAAATTTTTGCTGAAATTTATAAAATACATACCAGCAGCGGGAGGTGGTGGGGGTGGCGCATGTAAAACTGATGGGAGGGCGCTAGGACCTGTAAGAATTAAATTTCATAACTAAAATGAATATTTTACTTAAACTTAAAATATACATAATTGGAAAAATACTCGGCGGGAGGGTGGTGTGACCTGTAAGATTTCGGAAACATACCTACAGCGGGAGGTGGTGGGCATGGCGCCTGTACGACTCGTGGGAGGGTGGTGTGACCTGTAAGATTTAATTCTCATTAGTAAAACAAATATTTTGCAGCAAATTAAAATATATATACCTGCAGCGGAAGGTGGTGGGGGTGGCGTTTGTATAACTGATGGGAGGGCACTCGGACCTGCAAGAATTAAATTCCATAAGTAAAATGAATATTTTGCAGCAAATTAAAATAATCATACCTGTGCTAGGAGGTGGTGGGGGTGGCGTATGTATAACTGATGGGAGGGCACTGGGACCTGTAAGAATTAAATTCCATAAGTAAAATGAATATTTTGCAGCAAATTAAAATAGTCATACCTGTGTTGGGAGGTGGTGGGGGTGGCGTCTTTATAACTGATGGGAGGGCACTGGGACCTGTAAGAATTAAATTCCATAAGTAAAATGAATATTTTGCAGCAAATTAAAATAGTCATACCTATGCTGGGAGGTGGTGGGGTGGCGTATGTATAACTGATGGGAGGGCACTGGGACCTGTAAGAATTAAATTCCATAAGTAAAATGAATATTTTGCAGCAAACTAAAATAGTCATACCTGTGCTGGGAGGTGGTGGGGGTGGCGTCTTTATAACTGATGGGAGCGCACTGGGACCTGTAAGTATTAAATTCCATAAGTAAAACAAATATTTTACAGCTGAAAATTAAAATATACATACCTGCAGCGGGAGGTGGTCGGGGTGGCACATGTACAACTGGTCGTGAGCCGACACTTGGACCTATAAAAAAATACCTTTAATTGAGTAAATAATTAAATTGGTTATATAGCTCACTATCTTAATAGATATACCTGTGCCGGAAGAGGATGCCAAAGGGGAAGATGTAGAGCCCTTGTCACTCCCCTGTCTCCTCCCACTCCTAGTACGACCTCCTCGGACCATTTCTTTAAGACTAGCAAAATAACTAATACATATTAATCAACAATTATATAAGGCTAGACATATTTTATTAAAATTTATGCAAAAAAATAAGAATATCTTACTAAATTATCAAAACATGCCTCCCTCATGCTGATGACATATCTAACTCATCATCATCTTTGTCATCCATATATAATAGCCTCATCAGATTCGAACTCTTCCTCTTCATTCGATTCCTCCTCCCCTCTAACAATTTCATTTAGATCCGTCGAATCGACTTCTTCCACTCCATCTCCATTACATAATGACAGTGGCTCATCAGATTCATCCAGATCAATATGTGTGGAATCGACAACGCCAACTTCGTCTGATTGAAAATATTCAGCACTGACAACCTCTGAGACATTTTCACTCATATTTAAGTCATAAGTGGGAAAGAGTTTTGGTTTAACCCTACAAACTGCCCACCAATCTTTATTCTTAGATGATGGATAGCTTGAATAATACACTTGCTAGGCTTGTGCGGCTATAATGAATGGTTCATAGGTATTAGTTTAGACTTATGTTTGACATCGACAATCCCATAAGTTGTGTCATGTCGAACAGAATTAGGATCAAACCAATGGCACTTAAATATGTATGCATTATTGTCTCGTCCCAAATAGTGAAGCTCTAACACTTCCTCAATAATACCATAGTAGTCCAATTCCACTTCATTGTATACACTTCCTTTAACAGATACACCGCTATTCATGGTAGGCTTACTTCTTCCATAATCCCTCGTATGAAATCTGTATCCATTCACAATACATCCTGGATAGGCACATACAGATTTTGAGGGGCCATAACTTATCTCTTGTACTTTTTGATCAGTAATGAGACATTGTGAAACTTATATTAAAAATTAGATCAGTTACAATAATAATTGATCTCTCAACAAAAGTAAATGCAAACATATAAATTCAATGTTTGAGACTAACTCGATTTCTCAGCCATTTGGCAAAAAACTTCTCGCATTCTTTTTCAATCTCCACATCCTGAATATTTGGACATTTTTGTGCTAATTCTGAATCAAATTGTTTGCAATACAAATACACTATTACTTTAAATGAACTACAGAAGAAGGATGAATAACCTATGGACATGCTGGAAATGTGAGTTAAGAACTTACTCAACATAAGGTTCAATTTCGATATAATTCATGAGAATGTATATCTCAACGGCGTATAACTCTCTATCTTCGAGCATGCGAGTCGACCAACGTCCGAATGCACGTCCAGGATGCTTAAATATAGAGAGCCGATGGGACGAATCATCCACTCCCCCATCATCATTACGTGGAGGTCGAGTACGCTGAGTTAGAATCTACGGCTCAAAGTACATGGAACAGAAGTTCGAAATTTCTTCAAGAATATATGCCTCAGCAATCAAACCCTCCACCTTCGTCTTGTTGCGAACTTTAATTTTAATTCATGTATGCACCTACAACAACAAGTCATATGGCAATGTCATGTACCGACCATGCACGACATATAACTTACCAAAAATTCTCACATACCTCTCAAATGGATACATCCATCGAAATTTTACAGGCCCTCCGACAATAGCCTCGTATGGCAAGTGGATGACCAGGTGCTCCATCGAATCAAAGAATGCCAGGGGAAATATCTTCTCTAACTTGTAAACGGTTGTGATCACATTTTCTTCAATAGTTTGTACATCCCGAACTCTGAGTTCTGATGCACATAAAACCTTGGAAAAGTAGCTCAGCTTGGCCAGTGGTCCCCATATAGACTTTGGCAAGAAATCACAAAATGTAATGGGCAATAGCCTCTCCATGAACACATGACAGTCGTGACTTTTCATACCATATATTTTCCCCTCATTAACATTCACACAGCGGGCTATGTTCGATGCATATCCATCTGGGAATTTCAATTGTTTCAACCATTGGCACACTGCCTTCATCTGTGTATCATTAAGCACACAAGTTACTTTAGGCTACACAGTTTTCCCACTTACGTTCTGTAGTTCCAGTTCTGGACGTTTACAAAGCATCTTTAAGTCCATACACGCTTTGACATTGTCCTTTATTTTGCCTTTGACATTCATGATTGTATTGAACACATTATCAAAAACATTCTTCTCGATATGCATGACAGCCAGATTGTGCCGTACAAGTAGAGTTGACCAATAAGGTAATTCCCAAAAAATGCTTCTCTTGTTCCAGTTGTGATCCTTTCCAAAGCTAGGGAGTTGTCGTGAGCTACCTCCCAATTCTACTACATTTGGTAAATTTTGCACCCGTGTCACCATATGTCGACCCGACACCCGTTGCAAGTCAGCTTCATCCATTTCAACAGTATTTTTTTCAAACGAATCTTTTTACCTTCGAAAAGGATGGCCACTTGGTAGCAACCGCCGATGGCAATCAAACCAACATGGTTTCCCACCATGTTTCAATATAAATGATTTGGTATCTTCTATACAGTAAGGACATGCTAACCTCCCATGTGTGCTCCAACCAGATAACATTCCATATGTAGGGAAGTCACTTATTGTCCAAATCAGTGCAGCCTTCATAATAAAATTTTACTTCCTACATGCATCATAAGTAACAACTCCATCAGTCCATAAAAATTTGAGCTCATCAATCAACGGCCTAAGGTATATATCCAAATTTTTTCCGGGACTTTTTGGACCAGGAATTATTAAGGATAAAAATATATTTTCGCGCTTCATGCACATGTCCGGCGGAAGGTTGTACGGTGTCATGAACACTGGCCAACAAGAATAGGATGCAACTGAACCACCGAATGGATTAAAACCATCTATGGATAAACCCAGCCTAACATTACATGGCTCCTTTGAGAAAGCAAGATGAGTATGACTAAAGTGGGTCCAAGCTTCACCATCGGTAGGATGACTTATTATATCATCAGCACGGCGTACTCTTTCGATGTGCCATGTCATATGTCGAGCCATCTTTGAGGACATATACAGTCGCTGCAGCCTAGGCATAAGAGGGAAGTATCGCAATGCCTTGTAAGGTACATCTTTTCACTTTGAATTGACCCTGACCTTAGGTTTGAATCTGTCATGGCAAAAAATAGAACATGATATCTTATCTGCATCATCTTTGTAATATAACATACAATGATTCTGGCATGCATCAATTTTCATATATCCAAGCCCTAGCTCATTGACCATCTTTTTTGCACGATAAAATGTTTCTGGCAACTTCTCGTCTCGAGGCAACATGCTCTTGATCAAGAGGAGGAGACGGTCAAAACAAGTCTCACTGATGTGAAATTCTGATTTCAAGTTCAACAACTATGACACTGCAGACAACCGAGTGTGGTTTTCACAACCATCCCAAAGCGGCTCATCAGCATCCCTAAGAAGTTGATAAAATCTTCCGACTGAGGTATTCGGCGATTCTTCCGTGTATGCTTGTTCCTCATGAACATTAAAATTAGGACCAACAGCATCTACAACCATATCCACGTACCCACTTGTGTCTGCAATGTTGTCGGCCGCATCCCTCAAGAATTCCTCACCATGGCACGTCCACTTCGTATAACCATCCACGAACCCTTTCGTGTACAAATGATGTTGCACATCCCATGGTGAACGCCACCTCAAATTTCTACAACTTGAACAAGGGCATCGAATGTGACCGTCCGAGTCCCTTGTTGCATTGGGATTTCCCAAAGCAAATTGAATGAAACTCTCAACTCCATACTTAAAGTCAGCCGACACCACCCGGTCAACTATTCTACGATACATCCATGAACGATCTGTAAACATTTTATCTGCACCCAATAAATGTTAATACACATCCTAACTTTGAAATCATTACTCCCGAAAATAAACCCGACCCTTTCCTCACATCGTTCGCCATTGACCATTTGCAGTTGAAAGAGGACTATTAATTAGATTTTCACTTGTTAACCCATCCATGAAGGTTTGATCGCACAATCGCTTTCTATATGTGTTGCACAATTTGTTAAAAATTTCGGTAGCATCTCCCTACACATCTCCGATATACCAAAAATATTTATTGATTTTGACATTTTCTTAAACACTTACAAGTAAGTGGTTAAGAAAACACTTCAAAATCAATAATGGTATATCAGATAAGAGTGAGGAGACGCAACCGAAATTCTCAACAAACCATACAAACACATATAGTAAATGATTGCCTAAGTGCGATCAAATATTCACAGACTGTCCAAACGGGACAATTCAAGACTTTGAGGTAGATATATACATTCTCATAAAAAAATGAGAACATACATATCAATCCCAAAGTCTTGAATGGGAAGGTTCATTGACACGGTTTTAACACGCTCTCTTGAGGTACGTGTAATGTTAGGTCGCACCCACGCACCTCAGATCACAGGAAATACCCAATGTATTTATATAACAAAAAATTAAATAGGACTACAATTTATCATTATGCATACATCAAATTAAATAACATCCATTCCACAAAAAATATTCAAATTCATATCATCAAAGCTAAATAATCCATATTTTTGAGTTAGAACAATATCAAATTTCTGTTAAAATCAGATTTAAAAACACATTTCTTTGCAATTAAAATCCACAAAGTTTAAAATCACAAGCAGAAATATTGGGATTCGACGTAACCATTCTAGTTTATACTCAGAATCTCATATTCGAATTACTCCAACTAAATCGGGGAAGGGTTCTAACAGTCTTTCAAAATTAAAAGCTGGGAAGGACTCATCGCAAGTGGGACTTTTATAATCTCATCATCGAATTAGTTTATATCATAATATAGACTTTTTTCTGCCCTCTTAACAGTGTTTCTAGAAGCCTTTGGGGTCTATTGTGAAGGACAGTTTAAATGGACATGCGGGTAACTAATACTTGTTACCTGATTCAAAAAATGCACTGGTCTCATATCCATGTGTCTAGCAAAATCTTTATATCTTGTTGGTAATGGAACTATCTCCCTTTACCTGTTCTTTCAGACAGTATGTAACTAGTATCTTCTTTTGTCAGCATGCTGGCAGATGCTTATTTGTTAATGACCTTTACGATTGATACGCTGCCATGCTGATGGTATTGTAGCCGTAACTCTTCTTGGGTCAAAAAATGGACTAATGGGATCCAACTCTCTATTGCTCATAAATAATGATAATGACAGTTTTTTTTGGCTGCTGTAACACATGGATTACTTTGATTCTATGAGCTATGAAGCTGCAGGTTATGGACTAGCATGTTTTTGAAAATTGTGTAGGTACTCATATTGCTTTAATTCCCAAAGTTAGCACAGCTACAGACATATCAGACTATAGACCTATTAGTCTATGTAACATCGTTTACAACGTAACTTTGAATATCTCACAAATGGTCATGAAATTCTATATCAAAGGACAGGAATTCATTCTGAAAGGCTTGCCCCCACCATCACTTGATCTAGTATCAGCCAAGCAGTTTTGCTCTGACTTACCTAAAGCAAGGGCATTATATTCCCTGCACTTATATTCCATTGATGCCTCTGCAACTTCCACTACACCTTCCCTCCTTACACAAAACTACCGTACTGATGTAGCTGCTATCCTACAGCAGTATGAGGCAGTCTTCTCTGAACCACAATCATTGCCTCCTAGTAGACTGCATGACCATCGAATATCCTTGATAGATGAGTCGAAAGCAATTGCATTATCTACTTATAGGCATTCTCCACTTCAAAAGGATATTATTGAGAAAGAGACAACATCTCTTCTTGCAAAAACCCATGTCAAATCCAACAATAGTCCTTTCTCAGCTCCAGTTCTATTGGTTCAGAAAAGAGATGGAAGTTGGAGGATGTGTATTGATTACAGAACTTTAAATCCGAATACAATAAAAGATAAGTTTCCTATTCCTTTGGTGGATGACTTGTTGGATGAACTATATGAAGCAAAAAAATTTACAAAATTAGATTTGAGGTCTGGATTTCACTAAATCCGTATGCACCCTGCAGACATTTCAAAAACTGCTTTCAAAACTCATGAGGGGCACTATGAGTTTCTAGTGATGCCTTTTGGGCTTTCTAATGCCCCTTCCACATTTTAGAACTTAATGAATGATATCTTCAAAACGTATTTGAGGAAATTTATTTTGGTGTTTTTTGATGACATTTTAATATATAGCTCTTCTTGGGAGCTACATTTACAACACCTTGAGCAAGTACTCAGGATATTACAGCAAAATAGTTTATATGTTAAGATTGCTAAATGTGCAATCGGTGTGCAACAAGTGGAATATTTGGGTCATACTATTTCAGACAAAGGAGTATCTATGGAGAATGACAAAATTGAGGCCATTTTATCATGGCCCACTCCAAAATCTGTTAGAGCTTTAAGAGGGTTCCTTGGCTTAACTGGCTACTACCGAAAATTTATAAAAGGGTATGCACTCTTGGCTGCACCCCTGACTCAACTATTGAAGAAGGAAGAATTCTTATGGACATCTGAAGCTAACAAAGCTTTTCAACAGCTTAAGCACACCATGACTGAAGCTCCAGTTTTGGCCCTGCCTGATTTCAATTAGACATTTGTGGTAGAGTGTGATGTTTCTGGGACTGGCATGGAGGCAATTTTAATGCAACAAGGTAGACCAATTGCATATATCAACAAGGCATTTTTCATTAACCAGTTGGGTAAATCAGCCTATGAGAAAGAAATGGAAGCTATAATCTTTGCTGTACAGAAGTGGCGTCCATATTTGATGGGAAGACACTTTCTAATCAAGACTGACCACCAAAGTCTTAAATATTTGCTGAATCAACAGGTTCACACACCTGCACAACAAAGATGGTTGGTGAAATTATTGGGTAATGATTTTACTCTTGAATATAAGTCTGGAAGTCATAATAAGGCAGCTGATGCCTTATCAAGGGTACTGGAATAAAAGAATGAATATACTTATCATGCCATTTCAGTACTAATCCCTACTTTGTTTCAGGATATACAGGCTTCTTACAACACAGATTACACTTTTAAGGAATTATTACCTCAGTGGAATGCAAGAACTTTAAATCCAAGTAAATATTCTGAGAAAAGGGGTATCTTATACTACAAGGGGAGGATATTTCTTTATAAATCACACCATTTGATCCCTACAATTCTACAAGACCACCATTCTACCTCGGAAGGAGGACATTCAGGGTACCACAAGACATTGCACCGAATAAAAAGGACATTCTATTGGCCAAAAATGCATCATTCAGTTAGACAACTTGTAAAAGAATGTGATATCTGTCAACAAAATAAGACTGTACAGAAGTATCCGGCCGGCTTATTGCAACCTTTGCCAATTCCTGAGCATATCTGGACTCACATACATATGGATTTTATTGATGCCTTACAACCTTCTCACAACAAAGCTACAATTCTGGTGGATATTGATAGATTGTCAAAGTATGCTTACTTTATTGCTCTAAAGCATCCCTATACAGCAGTCATTGTAGCACAAGAGTTTATACAGAATGTTGTCAAATTTCATGGTTTGCCACATTCCATTATATCAGACAGGGATGCCATTTTCACTAGCAAATTTTGGTCAGAAATCTTCAAACTACAAGGGGTTCAATTAAGAATGAGTTCTACTTACCATCCATAA
Source organism: Amorphophallus konjac (assembly GCA_022559845.1). Lineage (NCBI taxonomy): Eukaryota > Viridiplantae > Streptophyta > Magnoliopsida > Alismatales > Araceae > Amorphophallus > Amorphophallus konjac. Next base: position 143,342,342 of record CM040126.1, read on the forward strand.
ACTGATGGACAAGCAGAATCATTGAATAAATGTATGGAAACATACTTGCGATGCTTCTATTTTCAGCAACAGAATCAATGGTTACACTGGCTTCCATGGGTAGAGTATTGGTATAATACTTCTGTCCATTCATCTACTGGAACAACCCCTTTTGAGGTAGTCTATGGAACCCCTCCACCTGATTATTATCTTATGTACCAGGCACTACTCAGGTGCAGGAGGTAGGTGACACATTGCTTAAGCGAGATTCTATATTGAAGGAGCTCAAAGCACACTTGCTTAAAGCCCAACATAGAATGAAATGCCTAGCTGACATAAGAAGGATAGATAAGGAATATCGAGTTGGAGGTTGGGTGTATTTCAAACTGCAACCCCATCGACAACAATCGGTTGTCATCAAGATAACAACAAACTTAGTGCAAGATACTATGGCCCATATCAAATAGAGAAAAGAATTGGGACTGTTGCCTATAGATTGTCACTACCTGTTGGATCTAAAATACACCCAGTTTCTCACATTTCCCAGCTGAACCCAAGTTGGGCAGCAAGGCAACACAAGCCTGGCCATTACCAGACAACTTCTCCACCTTACTTAAGCAGCCTGAACAATTGTTGGGTCATCGAATTGTCAAGAAGGGCAATATTGCTAGGATAGAGCTCCTTATTCAGTGGCAAGGACAATCCTCGACAGAAGCTACATAAGAAGACAATGACATCTTCATCCGGTCTTATCCCTCCTTTGACCTTGAGGACAAGGTCTCTTCGAATGGGGGAGGAGTTGTAACGGTATAACTATGGCAAATAGTCTTGAACCGGTTGTTAGAAGTTAGTTGGACCGGTGGAAGGGCGATTGTTATGAGCTGTTAATTAGTTCTGTAACAGTGTCGGTTAATATATTAGTGGGAATTTTATGTTTCTTTTAGGTCGACTTAGTGAGATGTGTAATTCGATTCCAGATAGTGAATCGTATTTCATTAATGAATATATTTCACTAGGGTATTAATTGTGAATTACAATTCAAGTATTAGTGAGTTAAATGAGAATTCATTAGGAATTGAATTCATACTTTATTGAGTGCAAGTGAAAATTTATTAAGAATTGAATTCATATTTTAGTGAAGTATTTTTTAAAAAAATGGGACTGCACCCCAGCGATGCTGCTGCCACAGTTAAAACTCTATGGGACCGTACTCTTTTATCTATCAACATTAACTAGGCAATGATATGATGAGAGCCCTAACCCTCCATATTGAGATCGCCCCTCTCTTAAACCCAAATCAGAACAAATTAGATCTCCTCAACCCTCATGCCTATCTCTTCCTTTGCCATTGTTTTCGTCATCTCTGGCGTGCCTCACGAAGCTGTGCCCTAACCACACTGTGCAGCGTAAGGCCGCAAAGTAGTGGGTGAGGTCGAGCGTGGAGAGGTGGAGGCATCAAGCACGGGGAATTAAATTCTGAAGTATCTTTGGTGAGAAATGAATACCCAGATTTTGTTCTTATATCTCAGTTTTCACGGAGAATGTAGATTCTCGGAGAAATACAATTCCCCAGCTTAGACATACGGTTCACTAACCCATGAATTTAATTCTCAACCAACGAGAATTAAAAACCCCATCTCACTAACCCGGCCTTAGCAATTTTCATAGCAGGAAAATGTATAATATGAGGTGGCATAGTAGCCACTTATAATCTGTAACAAGAAACTGCATGTAGCCCTTATAAAAGGAAAAGGCTATGATCGGAAGAAGGATCATAACCCCATTATACCAACCTCCTGTACTTAGTATTCTACCGTAGTTGTCTCCTTCTGCTAGCGGGTGTGTGAGTTCTTGCAAGCACTCTGTTGTTAGCGCATCAAGAGTGATATAGAGGGGGGGGATGAATAGATCACTCCCAATTTGTAGAAACTTAAGCGGAATATATTTTCTACTGCTAACGCACCTCCTTAAACCGTACACAGAGGGATGTAAATGAGAGTGAAGAGCGAATCACATGGAAGCAAAGAGCCGAGCAGATGAAGAGCGTAAAGAACAATAGCAAACCACAGAGGAGGCACTCGGTTTTTTAGGTGGTTCGATTGCAGTCCGCAATCTACATCCACCCCTCACTCCAACTAGAGTGAGGATTCCACTAGACGATGCTAGATCAATGCAGACTTAGTCTGCGAACAACGTGCTGCTACACAGCTTGAACACCAAGGGAAACAAATCCCTCAATCAAGTTCTGCCACCCACAGAACCTGAAACCTGTTCTAGCTCCCAGCTAGAACACAATCGGAGAATCCTCTCCCTTCCTCCACACACCGGAGGGAAACTGTTAATGACAGCCAGTCACTAACACCACCAGAGATCACCGATCTCTCTTCCTCTGCAACACAGAGGGAAACTGGAGTAATACTCCCTTCCTCCACACACCGGAGGGACAACAATTCAGATCAGAATAGAAGGACGAAAAATAAACAAAAGCAAAGTGGAAAATAAAAAGCAATGAGAAGGAATCGGTTCTGAAACCCAATACAAATGTAGCTTCAAATGAAGCAATTCATCAATCAGCACACACTCTCTCTCTCTCTCAACCAAACTCCTCTCAGATATTGAACTCTCTGCTCTTTTCCTTTCTCTTTCTTTCTCTCTGCACTTTTCTTTCCTTTTCTGGATCGAAGGACGTATATGCTCTCCAGGCTTCTTCTTCGATCAACCTTCATCTTAAGACGAAGGCTCCATTTTATACCTGGAACAGCAGCAGGGCGCGTGTGGCTTCCACAGTTCCCGCCCTAAGAGTTCGGACTACGTGGCAGCATCCAGCAGGCTATCAGACCACGTGTCCTCATCTGGGCATTTTCCTTATCCTCGGATCACGTGCCCAGCACCAGTACGCTCAGCAACTGGAGGTAGATGGCGTCAACTCACTTGCTCCAAAGAGTTGACGCAGTCATCAGAAATCTTCAAACTTCTTAACCGCTGCGTCGACTCCATCAGCCTATTGCGTTGACGCAACGGTATCGGCAGTCCAGTGTTCAAGTCTTCAACAGATAGGCGAGCTGCGTCGACGTTATCAGCATATTACGTTGACATATTGAAGGCATCTAGAGATAAGTCGTCCCTTTCTTGGACTGCTGCGTCGACGCTGCCAGTTGGTGGCGTTGACGCACGAACGTGTACATTTCTATACTGGCATCTCTTAAGCTGCTGCGTCGACGTTGCTTGTTGATGGCATTGACGCAGTGGAAGATTTCGTGAAGGCTTCATTGCTTGTAAGAGTCTCTGTTTCTTTAACTGCTGCGTCGACGCTGCTTGCTTGTGGCGTTGACGCAATAGAAGACGACGTGAAAGCTTCGTCTACTGATGCGTGGACGCTTTAAGCTTCAGGCGTCGACCCTGCTCCCTTCAGCAACAAGAAAGAAGTGTATAGACTTAGTGTTAACGTTGAGCTCAATGTACAGACTCAATCAAATGAGGAGTTTCCAGTGTATGGACTTGCAATTCAAACAACAATGAATAGACTTTAGAGAAATGAAGTCTAGTGTATAGACATGGAGAGCTGTTCAATGTGTTGGGTTGGCGTTGTATAGACTTGGCTTTGAGCAATTGGGCTGAAGGCAATGTGCAGACTATGCGATGTATAGACTTTGCCCAAGGAGCCGAATGTATAGACTTCGCCACAGTCTAATGAACATACTTTGCAGAAGAGAACGAGCCAAGGTGTAGACTTCAAAAGAAGCAGTCCAATGTACATACTTCAAGGAGTCTTGACAACGGACGCTGTTCAGACTTTGCAAACATGAGACGATGTATAGACATTAAGCTTGACACTCCAATGTATAGAGTTGAGGATTGGAAGGATGTATAGGGTTGAGCTGAACTGATTTTTGCAAAGTACAGACTTAGTTGGTCGGGCAGTGTACAGACTTGGAATTCTAATGCCAGTGTGTAGACTTCAGTTAGAAGGTGCCCGATGTACAGACTTGAAGGAGTTATGCCAAAGAACAGATGAGTCGACGCATCAGCAAGGTTGGGTCGACCCACTGCTGTCAAAACCAGCTAAGCAAAGTGTAGATAAAATCATAATAGCATGCTTATCTGACACCCAAATAAACTGTACTTACTCACATGATGAAACAACATTAATCTAAACATAGAGGATTGATTTATAGTGTGAGACATCATCAAAACCATCATCAAAACCATAGGGATTCAACAATCTCCCCCTTTTTGATGATGACAACACTATGAATCAAGCAATATCAAGTTTCAACAAGAAGTTAATACCAGCTGCAATAAGCAAAATACATTCTAGGCATGCTCATACAGATGAATTAAACATTCCCTTTCAAGGCATGCTCATACAGATGAATTAAACATTCCCTGCAACACACTCTCATCCTCATCTCCCCACAACTTATAACCAACTCCAGATAAGTCCAATACTCACTCATATTGCAAGCTTATTGCAAGCTCCTTGTCCAATACTCACTCATATTGCAAGCTCCTCTCCCCCTTTGACATCAGCAAAAAGAACTGCAGAATGTATGACAGTGCTGGAAACATGAGGACTGAGGGCAGTAACTTCTTAGTGCAGAAAGTCACGAGTAGTTCTTAAGAGAATAAGTGAGTTTCTAATCTCAAAAGAGGATTCTTGAGACTTTAGTACACAGTAGAGAAGTGGAATGATGGACAAGTTTATCAGCATACATAGTGGATGATTTAGAGCAGGAGTTCACAAGTATGGCCAAATATAGCTGATCATTCAACTATTCCATAAGACAGCAAGAGAAAATCAGAGAGATGATCTCAAGGTATTGAAGACAAACAATCCATTAGTTGCATAACAGCAAGGAATTTTTGTTGGAGATGATTTTCAAGAAGATCAATGAGTAAGTTGGTAGTTCACTTCCTTTGACATTAGGGAGACACCTTGATTAGAGGCCTGAATCCCCAGTTACTCAGAGTGAGTACCTCGTTACTTCCTTCCCTTTTTTTTTAATAAGGAATAGAGTTAGTAACTGTGGCTTTTGACATTAGGGAGACACCTTGATTAGAGGCCAGAGTCCCCAGTTACTCACCAGCAAGCCACCATTGCTCTGTCATGACTTTTCATTCATTTTAAGTATTTGTCACCTCATGACATGGGAGAGTTATTCATTTCATTGATGAAGCTCCCAGTTTCTCAGTGATCAAACCTGAACATTTTAGTTCAGTTAATCCCTTGAGTTAAAGAGATAGAATGATTGAAGACAATACCAAAAAGGACTTTTCTTGATTTGAGTCGTGAAGTCTAGATTTCAAGTTGATTGGGTCAGATATCAAGACATACAAGTTTTTGGCCTGAACCAAAATCAATAACAATGTAGGCTGATATACTTTATGCAATTAGTTCAGATCTCTGAAGGAGTACCAAAGGAAGAATTCTAACTTGAAGATTAGAGGCACTGACTTATAGACTTAAGAGATAAGTGACACTCTATTTTCTGAGAGAACCACACTAAATCAGTCATGCAAGACCAGCAAAGGTACACATCTGGACAGCCCTTTTGAATCTGTCAAAGAACTTCTCTTCTCACATTACAACTCAGCTCCCCCTAAGACATAGCATTCCTCAATGCAAAATTCCAGCAAAAACTCAAGGCTTCCCTGTTATTTAGAGCATTCTTGACAGCTAACCAGTAAGCATTCTGAACTCCCCCTTAAACCAGCATGTAAGAAGGCTAAACATCAGATAGACACAACTCCCCCTCACACCAAGAACATGCTTCATAATTAAGACAATTTGTATAAGCCTAATTCTCTTCTCAATGTGGAAAATTTTTCATTATCCAGAGGTTTTGTGAATATGTCAGCAATCTGATTATCTGTGCCTACATGAATCAGTTCAAAATTATTCTTAGACACCTCATCTCTTATAAAATGATCTCTTATCTCTATGTGTTTGGTTCGTGAATGCAAAATAGGATTTTTAGCAAGATTGATGGCACTAGTATTATCACAGTAAATAGGTGTGCACCCCAGGTCTATTTGGTAGTCCTGAAGCTGGTGTTTAATCCATATGACTTGTGTTCCACAACTCCCTGCAGCCACCTATTCAGCTTCTGCAGTGGAGAGGGCCACAGAATGTTGTTTCTTGGAGCCCCAAGATACTAAACACCCACCCAAGAATTCACAATGGCCACTTGTGCTTTTCCTGTCTAGTTTACAGCCTGCATAGTCAGCATCTGTGTATGCTACTAGATTCAATGTGTGAGATGCAGGAAACCATAAACCGAGAGAGTGACTAGCTGACAAATATCTGAAGATTCTTTTAACTGCAGCTAAGTGTAGTTTAGTGGGTCTAGACTGATACCTTGCACACATTCCTACACTGAATTGTATATCAGGTCTAGAGGATGTCAAGTAAAGAAGTGATCCAATCATACCTCTATAAAGTTTGGCATTTACTTCTTTACCTGTCTCATCTGCATCCAATGATGTATTGGTGCCCATGGGTGTAGTAATGTGCTTTAAGTTTTCCATGCCAAACTTTTTGAACAGTTCCATTGTGTATTTGGTTTGGTTGATGAAGCACCCATCTTCTAGCTGTTGTACCTGCAATCCAAGAAAATATTTTAGTTCTCCAACCAAGCTCATTTCAAATTCAGCAGATATCATGGTAGAAAATTTATCACATAGTTCATGCCTAGTTGATCCAAATACAATGTCATCTACATATACCTGAACTATGATGAGATCTTTATCCATGCCCTTGGTAAACAAAGTCTGATCAACTTTACCTCTTTTGTAGCCCTTGCTGATCAGAAATTCAGACAATCTTTCATACCAAGCTCTTGGAGCCTGCTTTAGACCATACAAGGCTTTATTTAACCTGAAAACTTGGTTAGGTTGAGGAGAAAATTGAAATCCAGGAGGTTGTTCAACGAACACTTCTTCTTTAATAACTCCATTTAAAAAAGCACTTTTAACATCCATTTGTTAGAGTTTAATGTTCTTTGAGCATGCAAAGACAAGCAACAATCTTATAGCTTCCATCCTAGCAACTGGTGCATAGGATTCATCAAAGTCTACACCGAATTCCTGACAGTAGCCTTTGGCTACTAGTCTGGCCTTATTTCTCGAGATGATTTCATCTTCATTCATCTTATTTTTGAACACCCACTTGGTTCCTATAATATTTATACCATCTGGTCTTGGGACAAGCTCCCAGACATTATTCCTTTCAAACTGACCTAATTCCCCACTCATAGCCATGACCCAAGCTTGATCAGCTAAGGCCTCTTCTACTGTTTTGGGTTCAATTTGTGAGACCAAAGCAATTAAGTCATCATTATTCACATTTCTAAAATGAGACCTAGTCCGAAGAGGTTCTTCAGGGTTGCCTATGACATTATCTAAAGGATGGTCTTTAAGGAATCTAATATTTGTTGAAGACTCACCTGTTTCTCTTGGACCTTCCTGATTTCGGGAATTTGTTTCTCCATTCTGCTGAGTCTTCTCTTCTTCTTGTTGGTTTTCTAGAAAATCTCCACCATGATTGGAGTCCCTGTCAAGATTTTCAACATTAGAAACATCTTTCTTTTCACTAAAAAGAATGTGTGGAGATTCTTCCACTTTCTGATCTGATACGTTAAATACCCTATATGCCCTTGACACTTCAGAGTAACCCAAGAATATTCCAGGTGAACTCTTGGCTTCAAACTTGTCTAAATCTTTCTTATCATTGTTATGAATAAAACATTTTGCTCCAAAAATTCTGAAATGAAACAAGTTTGGTTTCTTACCTTTTAGAAGCTCATAGGGTGTTTTCTTGTGTATGGGTCTTACCATGGCCCTGTTGATTATGTAGGTTGCTGTATTGGCCGCTTCTGCCCAAAACCTTCTAGGTAATTTACTTTCAATCAAAATGGTTCGGGCCATCTCCACCACTATTCTATTTCTTCTCTCCACAATCCCATTTTGTTCAGGTGTCCTGGGAGAAGAAAACCTGTGAGTTAGTCCTTCTTTGTCACAAAGTTCAGTAAACATGGAGTTTTCAAACTCACCTCCATGGTCAGATTGAATAGAACTAACCTTGTACTTCCCTTCTTGTTTGACCTTATTGAAAAATAGATTAAACTTTTGAAATGCATCACTCTTATTTGCTAAGAAAAATATCCATGAATATCTGGAGAAGTCATCTATGATGACATAGCCAAACCTGTTTCCATTAAGACTCTGAGTTCTAGTTGGACCGAAAAGGTCCATATGAAGAAGTTTCATTGGTCTAGAAGACAATGGCTCAGATCTCAATTTAAAGGAATTTCTGGTCTGTTTGCCTAGAGCACAGGCATCACATGCTTTTGATATTGAGTTGAATTTAATTCTAGGCATGCCTCTAACTAAATCATGCTTGACCAATTTATTTAAAGTTGAAAAGCCAGCATGACCTAGACGTCTATGCCATTCAAAGGCATCATTTTCAGAATTGGCAGATAAGCAAATAGTAGATTCAGAATTCTCATCTAAGTCTACAATGTAGACATTATTAATCCTGTTGGCTACAAATTTAACCATGTCAGAATTTGTTTCAAGGATTTTACATGAGCTATCATCAAATACAACCCTGTGACCCCTGTCACATAATTGGTTAATGCTAATCAGGTTGTGTTGTAGCCCTTCCACAAGTAATACTTTTTCAATGAAATTTGTGGAAGACTTACCTACTGTGCCAACTCCAATTATTTTACCTTTGTTCTTTCCTCCAAACTTGACCAGACCTCCTGGCTTCATCTCTATCTTGCTGAACTTGGATCGGTCTCCTGTCATATGCCTGGAGCAGCCACTGTCGAGGTACCACTTGTTGTCTTCAGCTGCCAGGCCGACCTACACAAGTATATCAAGCAGAGTGATTTGGAACCCAAGATGAGTTGGGTCCAAGGACATTGTTTAAATCTCTGATCAAGTGTTTAGGTATCTAGATTTGTTTCAGCATGGTTTTCTCTGGCACCTTCCTTTCTGGTTTATTAAAGTTCAATCCAGCTGAACTGGAGAAGTGAGTTCTATTCCTTTCATTGGTCTTCCTATTCCTAGGAAATTTCCTGTAGGCTTGTTGATTGGCATATCTTTGACCATGAAAGTTATTCCTCCAGTAGGTCTTGTTTAGACCCATCTGATTGTTATAATTCCAGCTCTTATTCTGATTTGTTTTCTTGGTCCAGCTACCATTTGTGTTCTGGTGAATGGACTTAATGTTATTCTTCATAAAGTTCATTCCAATCTTAAATGGTTGTCCAGTACTGATTTTTGTGTTTTCTTTAGGACTTTGAGTTTCCTTAGAGCTGTTTGAGCTGGATGGTGTGTCCAGCTTTTCTTTTCCCTTCTCTGGACAGAAGGTGATGGTCTTGAATTGCAAGGGTCTCTTGTTGGTTGGGTCATAACCTAGACCTTCCTTATTGAAATTGACCCTAGTCCCTAGTATAGCATATAGGCTAGTCTTTCCTTGGACAAACTTTTCTAAGATTTTCTGTTTGTCTTCCAGCTCCTTTTGAAGAGACTCAGAATTGTTTAGGAGTTCAGCATTTACTTTCTTCACAGCTTCATATTTCTCTGAATTCACTCTAATTTCATTCATGCTTTCTTCAATTTTAGTTTTGAATTCATTGAGCTGTTTTTGACTTTCTTGAATTTCTCCCTTAAGCTTATCATTCTCTTTCCTTAGTGAGGTCATTTCTTCTAGTTGTTCTTTTAGCTTTTCATTTTCCTCATAGACCAGAGTTTGTTCTTCAATATTTGTGTTAAATTTTCTTTTCAGAACTCTGTGCTCTTTGCTAAGAGAACTAAATTTATCTAACAAATCACCATAAGCATCCTCCCAGTCATCAATTGAGAAATTTTCAAAAACGTTTATTACCTCCTCTTCACTATTTGCCATAAGGCAAAATCCATCTTCATATTCTTCGGAGGAAGCATCTTCGGGATCTTCTTCTTCCTCGCTCCATGTGCAGACCATCGCCTGTGACTTGTTCTTCTTCTGCACCTTTATGTTTTTCTTCTGAAGATAAGGACCCTTCTTCTGGAGGTCTGGGCATTCGCCTCTCATGTGTCCCTGTTTGTTACAATTAAAACAAGTCAGTTTCTTAGGATTTCTATCCCTGTAACTGGTAAATTCAGCATTCTTGTTAAAGGGTCGTGGCTTCTTCTTCCTAAAGGTCTTTCCCTTTTTCTTCAAAAATTTTCTGAACTGTCTAGTGAGCATTGTCTGCTCCTCCTGGTCGAGATTTGATAAACCTTCAAGCTCGGACTCAGACTCGGGGCTACTGCTGCTGCTCCCACTGTTACTACCCTTGTTGCGGGAAGCTCTTAGAGCTACATTTTTACCCTTCCTCTCACTTCCTTCTCCACCTCCTTGGAAATTCATCTCATAGGTCATCAGGGATCCTATGAGTTCATTCACAGTTAAGACAGTCAAATCTTTTGACTCCTCAATCATAGTGGCCTTAGTGTGCCATGCCGGGGATAAAGATCTAAGGATTTTCCTGACTATATCTGCCTCAGCAAGATCCTTCCCTAGCCCTTTAAGAGTGTTAGTGATCAAGGATAACCTGGCATACATTTCGGTTATATTCTCATCTGCATTCATCTTAAACATTTCATATTTAGAAGTGTAGAGGTTTACCTTCGAGGCTTTCACTTGAGCTGTACCTTCATAGATCAATTGCAGCTCATCCCACATTCGCTTGGCAGTTCTGTATGCAGATATACGAGCAGATTCCTCTGGATGAACAGCACACTGGATTATGTTCAGCGCCGTCCAGTTGAGTGACGAGAGCTTCACATGATCATCTGTCCAAGCATCCTCGTTTGGTGGCAGCTCATATGGCCCCACCGTGATTACTCTCCACAATTTATGACTCTGAACTCTGATTAACACTTCCATCCTGTTCTTCCAAAACAGATAGTTACTACCATCGAAATAGGGAGGGCGACTAATGGATTGACCTTCGGCCATGAAGGTTCTAGGACCACCACCATTTCCTTGACCGTTCGTCCACATGGCGTAAACCTGCTCTGATACCAAATGTTAGCGCAGCAAGAGTGATATAGAGGGGGGGATGAATAGATCACTCCCAATTTGTAGAAACTTAAGCGGAATATATTTTCTACTGCTAACGCACCTCCTTAAATCGTACACAGAGGGATGTAAATGAGAATGAAGAGCGAATCACATGGAAGCAAAGAGCCGAGCAGATGAAGAGCGTAGAGAACAATAGCAAACCACAAAGGAGGCACTCAGTTTTTTAGGTTGTTCGATTGTAGTCCGCAATCTACATCCACCCCTCACTCCAACTAGAGTGAGGATTCCACTAGACGATGCTAGATCAATGCAGACTCAGTCTGTGAACAACGTGCTGCCACACAGCTTGAACACCAAGGGAAACAAATCCCTCAATCAAGTTCTGCCACCCACAGAACCTGAAACCTGTTCTAGCTCCCAGCTAGAACACAACCGGAGAATCCTCTCCCTTCCTCCACACACCGGAGGGAAACGGTTAATGACAGCCAGTCACTAACACCACCAGAGATCACCGATCTCTTTTCCTCTGCAACACAGAGGGAAACTGGAGTAATACTCCCTTCCTCCACACACCGGAGGGACAACAATTCAGATCAGAATAGAAGGACGAAAAATAAACGAAAGCAAAGTGGAAAACAAAAAGCAATGAGAAGGAATCGGTTCTGAAACCCAATACAAATGTAGCTTCAAATGAAGCAATTCATCAATCAGCACACACTCTCTCTCTCTCTCGACCAAACTCCTCTCAGATATTGAACTCTTTTCCTTTCTCTTTCTTTCTCTCTGCACTTTTCTTTCCTTTTCTGGATCGAAGGATGTATATGCTCTCCAGGCTTCTTCTTCGATCAACCTTCATCTTAAGATGAAGGCTCCATTTTATACCTGGAGCAGCAGCAGGGCGCGTGTGGCTTCCACAGTTCCCGCCCTAAGAGTTCGGACTACGTGGCAGCATCCAGCTGGCTGTCAGACCACGTGTCCTCATCTGGGTATTTTCCTTATCCTCGAATCACGTGCCCAGCACCAGTACGCTCAGCAACTGGAGGTAGATGGCATCACCTCACTTGCTCCAAAGAGTTGACGCAGTCATCAGAAATCTTCAAACTTCTTAACCGCTGCGTCGACTCCATCAGCCTATTGCGTTGACGCAACGGTATCGGCAGTCCAGTGTTCAAGTCTTCAACAGATAGGCGAGCTGCGTCGACGTTATCAGCATATTACGTTGACGTATTGAAGGCATCCAGAGATAAGTCGTCCCTTTCTTGGACTGCTGCGTCGACGCTGCCAGTTGGTGGCGTTGACGCACGAACGTGTACATTTCTATACTGGCATCTCTTAAGCCGCTGCGTCGACGCTGCTTGTTGATGGCATTGACGCAGTGGAAGATTTCCTGAAGGCTTCATTGCTTGTAAGAGTCTCTGTTTCTTTAACTGCTGCGTCGACGCTGCTTGCTTGTGGCGTTGATGCAATAGAAGACGACGTGAAAGCTTCGTCTACTGATGCGTGGACGCTTTAAGCTTCAGGCGTCGACCCTGCTCCCTTCAGCAACAAGAAAGAAGTGTATAGACTTAGTGTTAACGTTGAGCTCAATGTACAGACTCAATCAAATGAGGAGTTTCCAGTGTATGGACTTGCAATTCAAACAACAATGAATAGACTTTAGAGAAATGAAGTCTAGTGTATAGACATGGAGAGCTGTTCAATGTGTTGGGTTGGCGTTGTATAGACTTGGCTTTGAGCAATTGGGCTGAAGGCAATGTGCAGACTATGCGATGTATAGACTTTGCCCAAGGAGCCGAATGTATAGACTTCGCCACAGTCTAATGAACATACTTTGCAGAAGAGAACGAGCCAAGGTGTAGACTTCAAAAGAAGCAGTCCGATGTACAGACTTCAAGGAGTCTTGACAACGGACGCTGTTCAGACTTTGCAAACATGAGACGATGTATAGACATTAAGCTTGACACTCCAATGTATAGAGTTGAGGATTGGAAGGATGTATAGGGTTGAGCTGAACTGATTTTTGCAAAGTACAGACTTAGTTGGTCGGGCAGTGTACAGACTTGAAATTCTAATGCCAGTGTGTAGACTTCAGTTAGAAGGTTCCCGATGTACAGACTTGAAGGAGTCATGCCAAAGAACAGATGAGTCGACGCATCAGCAAGGTTGGGTCGACCCACTGCTGTCAAAACCAGCTAAGCAAAGTGTAGATAAAATCATAATAGCATGCTTATCTGACACCCAAATAAACTATACTTACTCACATGATGAAACAACATTAATCTAAACATAGAGGATTGATTTATAGTGTGAGACATCATCAAAACCATCATCAAAACCATAGGGATTCAACATCTGTTAATCTAATTCTTCTACCCTGGAGCCCGAACCTAAAGGCCGGAACCTGGAGGAGCTGGAGAATCTTCCTCTTATCTTCTGGAAGCACCGTACCAGAGCTCCCCTCTGCTAGAGCACCCACCTGCCCTCTCCGATCCTGAACCTCCTCCCCCAAAACCCATGTTGGAACCCCTCCCCCTCCCAGACGTTGACCGACCTCCCCCTCCCGGATCTAGAACCCCCGCCCTCCCTGATGATCCCCAAGCTAAAAATGGCAATGGTGGACGTGCAGCGGTGGTGGAGACTCCGACGGACAGGCACTGGCGATGGTGGTGGCGCGGTGGGCAGGGAGAGTTTTACAGACTTAGGGAGAGGGAGGGGGCTTACCAGATCGGAGAGGATGGCGTGGAGGATGGCGACAAGGGACACCGGCAGTGACGATGAGGATGGCTTCGACGGGGACGATGACGAAGGCTTGGACGGCGATGGCAAGGGCAGCTCCGGCGGCGATGCTGACGATGAGGACGGCGTCGACGGCGATGGCGAGGGGGGCTCTGCGGGCAACGCAGACGATGAGGACGGCTTCGACGGCGATGGCGAGGGGGACTCTGCGGGCAACGCCGACGATGAGTATGGCTCGATCTGCGATGGCGTGTGTGGCACCGGCAGTATCTCCTCGGTAGGGAGATGGTCGAAAGAGAGAGTGAGAGGGAGATCTAGCGGGCCAAGGGTTCATGAATGGGGAAAGTGAGGGGGAGAGCGGGGCAAGGGTTCGTGAATGGGGGAAAGGGTGGAAGGGTTTGCGATGACTAGAAAAAAACTTTTCACATGGATTTCAAACGGACCATTTTTGTCTTAAATTTCACACTTATTTCAGATGGATACAGTTCCGTCTGATATTACAGACGTAAATTATGATGAAATACCTATCCGTCGCATGGATTGGATATTTTAGAATTTCGTATGAAATTGAGACTTTATTTCAGATGGAAATAATCCGTGTGAAATGTCCATCTGAAATCATGCATTTTCTTGTAGTGCTGGTTTCTTTGTGCACCCGTAATGGGGTCTGCTTCTTTTTATTGTTGGTCGGCCTTTGGATAACCATCTGAGGGGATATTTCATGCTAGATCGGGGTTATAACAGACATAGTTGGCCGAGGCGTAACGCCATGAATCTGCACTCCCGGAGTTGGGCGGGATGTCGGCCTCCTTCTTGTCTTCATCGACACTATTTGCAAGTTCTCCTGATCCTTTGCAGTGGCCAAGATAAACACCTCATATGTGTGCTTTGTAAAAGCTTTTGACACCTCTTTAGGCAATTGCTGGCATAAGGATACCATATTGACTGCTACCCCCAGAGTAGGCATTTCGTAAGGGCGTGGAGGATCAACCTTATATTCGCCCATCTGCAGATCCCCCTTCTTGATAAGACCTTCAATGATATTTTTGAATACGTAGCAATCTTCAATGGGGTGCCCAAGCATCTGGTGGTATGGGCAGAAGTGAGGATCATCTTTCCGCCTGGCATTGTCTGGCCTCTTCGGCTCTGGGAGGGTAACCTTATTGTATTTAGTGGCCCATTCGAACAGGACCCGTGTCTTATCCTTAGGGAAGGAATATAGCTTCTTCATCTTGACTCGTAAGGAGGTTCCTTCTTGCCCCTCAGTCGGCTTGGTAGGAGGAGGGTTGACAACCCCTTTATCCTTTTCCTTTTGCTATTCAAATGCCATGAAATTGACCGTGTGAACTTCCTTAGGCGCTGGCCTTTTATCCATCGGTCTAGCCTTCTGGCTTGAAGAAGCAAGGGTTGAAGAGTATCTGGAGAAGAAGGCCTCCATTTCTGCCACCACATTATTTAATCGATCGAAGGACCTAATTTTGATTCAAATCATCTTTTCCAGGACCTCCCTTTTCAAGTTTTGCTTGCATATCTGCACTACATCTTCTTGATGGGGTGGGTGCCTACACTTCATGTTGAGGTTCGGCCACCTTTTAATGTATTCCAAGGCTGTTTCATCATTCCTCTGCCTAGATGCATAAAGTTCAACCACGATCACCTCCCTTTCGACAACGTGGAATCTTTCTCTGAACTTGCGTTGCATATCTGGCCAATCAGTGATAGATCCAGCCGGTAAGTTCGAGTACCACTCAAAAGCGAGTCCTGTTAGCGAGGACCAGAAGAATTTTAGTAAGTAGGACTCATCAGTCGCCAGATCTCCCATCAGATTGATGTAATAAGCTATATGTTCCTTTGGTGATCCTTGCCTGTTGAATTTGTCAAACTTTGGTGGCTTGTTGACACCAGGGGGCAACCTCTTGGCAGCATGATGGACAGGGTAGGGTACCTTGTACACCTCAAAAGAGGCATAATCATCACTGCCTCTATCACCAGCTTCATCTCGATCATTTGTTTTACTATTAGTTTATTTACTACTATCGGGTCCATCGGATCTGGGTAGAAATTGGCATGTTGCATCTGCGGCGTGGTCAAAATCATCGCTTGAGGTGTAGCGGCAGCCCCCTGATATTAAGGAGCCGACTGTTGCATCGGGGCCATGCCCCCAGTATGACTGGGCATCGGCTAAAAGGCCACCATCTATGGTGACGCTTCGAACGCATCGGCACCTCATGGTGATGTTTCTGGAGGGACTTTAGCTTGCTTTGAGGCTGAAGCGTGCATGCTTAGCTCGCTCAGTTGTCTTTTTAGCATTTCAACTTCCCACTGATACTTCTGAAGCAGCATTAGCATAGCCGGATCATGCATGGAGGGGCAGGGAACATGACTTCCCCCTTCCAATGGAATATCAAGAGAGAGTATCGGCCTTTCGCCATCATCTCCAGTAGTGACCACATTTGTGGCCATGGCTATTGTGCTTGCTTCACCGGTGAGGGTCTACAACGCCTTAGATGCGGCCTTCCTTCTTCTCGTAAGAGGACCTGGTCTCTCGGCGAGCTTGGAGATTTCACCCAGATTTTCAGGCAGAGCCTCACAGTGGCTGGCCATTGCGGCCATATTACAGGTGTAGACTTGAAATTGCCTGCTTCTTCGCATCACCCTCCTGGCCGATTGACAAGGAAAAGTTAATCTATTAAACACCAAGAATCTGGGTGTGGTCTCTTCATTGAGGAGAGGCCCATAACACCCTGACCTCGCATCCTCTATTTTCTCTGGGTCGACTTGTTGTTCTCGACCTTCTTCTGTAGCATTGACAGCCTCCAGTAGCCGCTGTCTACCTAAGGAGTTATTCCTGAGGCCATGGAAGTATCCTCGTATAGCCTAGGTAACGTCATCTCACCCGTCAGCGGGCCATGGAAGTTATTCCCGAGGCCATGGAAGTATCCCGATGGCACCCTCACACCAGTCAGAGGTCTATAAGCGAACCGCCCTCATTGGGCTATCCGACCATAATTTCTGTCATGCAGTCAAATGTTTGCTTGTCGAATGCGGGTCTGGGAAGTTGGCTTATGAGACGCCCATACCGGCATCTCAGACTCTTCTTCTTGTATCTCTTTCCTTCTTTCAAATCTCTCGACCATGACAAGTTCTGGTCGAGGCTGTGTTGGGGCCCGCACCTGCTTGGGCACCCAAACTTGCTTGAATTTGGTTGGCTTTGGGGCCAACCCACTCCTCACCTTGGACCCAACATGATCTGTCTTGTCTTGGGCCAGCGCTTGAAATGAGTTGCATACTGGTGTAGACACGCCAAAATTGACGTTACTGTGAGTACATCTCATATTACCTTGTAATGTCCCAATTTGACCCTCAAATTAGTTCTATTTGAGTGGTTTTTCTCACTTTTCTTGGATTTCTCCTTTTTTTCACCCTTTTCTTATTTTTTCCTATTTTCCCCTATTTTTCTGGATTTTTCTGGATTTTCTGGGCTTTTTTTCCCTATTTTTCAGAAATAACGACTTGATCTGGGGCGTCTTTTAAATAACGACTTATACATGGGCGTTTCTTAAAAAATTGACGACTATACTGGAGGGCGTCCATTCTTTCAAATTTCCATTTTTTTGGATTTTTCTGGGAATTTTTCAGAATTTTTTGGGAATTAACGACTTAACCATGGGCGTTACTTTGAATTTGAAAAGAATAAAAAAATCAAAAATTGAATTCACGCCTTACACACGGTCGTCACTTTTTCAAATTATTTTTTTAATATTATTTTCCACTCTCTTCCAGAGGTGATTTGGTGGCCTTCCGGGTGTCAGAAAAATTCACAAAAATAGTCGTTGGAATCAGGGCGACGAGATGCACCTCCACCTAAAAAATGGGAAAATAATATTGAGAAATGAAAAATGGCCCTATTTTGAATATTTTAAATTAACGTTTTTTGTTAGGGCGTTTTTTAATTAACGTCTTTGATTCAGACGTGTTTCACAATTTTTCAAATAAATTCCAAAATTTGATTTTTGAATTAACGCCCTGATATAAGTCGTGTTTTTAAAAGACGCCCTCTGGCAGGTCGTCAATTCTTGAATTGACGCCCTGGTCCAGGTCGTGTTTCAGTTTTGTGTTCCGAACGGACGCAGCCTTTCTCCCAGAGGATCCCTGCTTCGTTTGGGCTCTTGCCCATTCTTATCCTCCCCTATTTTGGGCTATTGCCCGTTCTTATCTCTTCCTCCTTTAGATTCTTTCCTTCTTATCTTTTTCTACCTTATTAATAGAGCTTATGAGCTCTGTTAATCGGTTGGATTCCGAAGGCTTCTGACCCTTGGTTTTTCTTTTGTTCTTTCTTCTTCTCTTCTGTTTTTTTTCTTCTTCTATTCTTCTTCTTCTGCCGTCTTCTTCTTCTGCCGTCTTCTTCTTCTTCCCATGCTATTCTTCTTTCCCCTTCTTCTTCTGTTTTTTTATTTTCTCTTCTGTTCTCTTCTTTTTCTTCTGTTTGTTCTTCTTTTTACAGGAACCGAAGGGGCTTTTTTTTGGCTAAGGAGGAGGAGTTTCAACATCAAGTCTTCATACCTTTTGAAGCTTTCTCCCCATTGAGCATTCAAGCCAAGGAGCACCGATCACAAACAAGATTTTTTATCTCATCTCCTTTTCACTATCTTGTATTTTTATTTAATTCATGCATGCATCATATTCTATTATTCTATTGATTTATTATTCCCAACCACGTTGAGGCTCCCCTTTAGTGCAACTCTTGCACTCTTTCCCCTATTCTATTTTGCATTCATCATACATCTCCCATCCCTTTTGCATAGGGGTTTAAGGGCAATCCCCTTAAGGTGTGTTCTTTTACATGCTTTCATGCTCATATATTTTTATTGAATTTGATGCTACACCCACCTTGTTTCTAATTCAATTCTTTTGGTGGTATTTGTTTGTTTTGCAAGGGTAATAAAAGCAAGAACTCTCTTCATCGGCCGGCCGATTTGAAGAGAAAGGAAGCACTCACATCCCCGCACTCCAAGGTATTTTTCGCGATCTCTCCCATGCTTTCATTGTTATATTTTTGAGGCCTCGCGTCTCTGGCGATCACATCACAACCTCCTTTTAGCACCTCGTGCATGTTTCATCTCCACTATTGTTTATTGATTATTGCTTTTTATTAATTTCATTTGTTTAAGTGGATTTTAATTAAGATCTACAAATTGGCGATCACGGTGGGACACTTTATTGTTTTTCTTTGATTACCCTTTCCCCTTAGGCACCCGCGTGTGTCGTCTCCTCTTTCGCACCCTCGGTGCGTCTTCTCTTATGCCCCTCGGGCATCCTCCATTGTGCTTTGCACTCTTCCCCAAGTGATCCGTCAGTTTGTTATTTTTTTTTTAGAATTTCCACTTATTCAAAATCTTGATGAGCATGCTTCTATCTTATATTTGTTGATTGCCTGTGACTGCGAGTGCCCGTGGAGCTTTTCTGGGAATTAACGCCTCACCGAGGGGCATTTTTAAATTAACGCCCCCGGCCAGGGCGTCTTATTCGTGTTGAACGCCTTCTGACAAGGCGTCTTCTATCTTTCTCCTGGTTTTGTTGCTTGCTTGGTGAATTCACGCCCTTCTCCAGGGCGTCTTTTTCTTGCTTAGCGCCTCACATCAAGGCGTTAGTTTGGATTTGACGCCCTCCGGCAAGGGCGTCCTTTTATTGGTAGCGCCTCACACCAAGGCGCGTTTTTCACTGCCCCTGGGCCCCTCGCGTTGTTTCACGACAGTCACACTGTCGTGTCTTTGGTTAGTAGCGCCCCCTTCTAGGACGTCTTTTTACTGTGGGTTTGCAGAACCCCCCCGTGGGTGACTCTTTCATCATGATTCATGCTTATATTCATTGATTGATCATATTGTGCTGACTGGCTTAATTTACCTTGCTACATTCATTCATTTGCATTGGTTTGGGAGCCCCCTCCTCTTCATTAGGATCCACACACCCCCTTGGTGAAGGAACGACCCTCCATTGAGCATTCCGTCTCTTTGGATTGGAAATTCCTAAACCAAGCCTCCATAAGTCCCCGCACCCGTGGATTCCCTCACGGACGCCGGGCAGGTTGTACCCTTTTTGGAGTCCCGATATAGTTGGCCTAATACGTGGTGAGTGAGAGTTCCTAGTTGGCATTGAAGTGAATCATATTGAAACTAGGACTCTCCTTGTGTGAATCTTTCCAAACTTTATTAAAATTCATTAATTCACCAAGGATTAAACAAATCAAAATCACGGTAACCATTCCAACTTGTGTGCTTATTTGCATAATTATTGAGGATTTTGATTATATAATGGCTTACCATGATAGAAACATGTTCAATTCGATTCATGAGGATGCACAGCCTAGCACTTCATATCCTCAATTTCAACATGTTAATCAGCATTCTCACCATTCTTTCAAGGGACCACGCCCTTATTCTCATGGTCATGCCCGACCCATGGGTAATGTCCATCTTCATGGTCCCCCTCCTCAATTTCGAGCCACTATTCCTACGGGACCGTCTCATCCTAATGACGGGAAAGTCTCTCAAATCTTGCATGCATTAGATCATCTTACCCCTCAACAGATCCAAGCCCTTAAGGCCGCCGTTGAGGGTACATCACATGCATCTCCCTCCAATTCTACACGGGTGGCCCATCACCCACCTCTTTCCAATTCTATTCGGGTGGCCCATCACCCATCTCCTTCCAATCCTGATCGGGTAGCCCATTACCCATCTCCTCCTGTTCATTCTACTCGGGTAGCCCATTACCCATCCCCTTCTATTCACACTCCTCCTCGGGTGGTCCGACACCCGCCTCCTTCTATTCCTCCTCCATCACGGCCCCGAGGCCCTTTTACTCCTTGCAATCCGGCCCGTCCGGGTTCTTTTACGGGTCATCCCGTCAACTCCCCTCCACGGCCTTTTTATGCGGCCCCTCCTCCTTCAAGGCCCTGCCAACCTCCTGTTGTTCATGTTACACCGCTCCAGCAAACTCTGCTCGATAAGATTACTTTGATGGAGGAACAAATAAAGAGGGTCACGGCTCCTCCTACTCCAGTCAATCCTCTCCATGCCGCTTTAGACGAAATTACAAAGATGGAGAATGAATGGAAAGACAGGATGGATGATTATGACTTCGGCATTCCAAGCGAGGAAGAGCCGGCAATTGAAGAATCTGAGGCAGCGTACGATGACGATGAAGCTCCGCAGGCATCCCTTCCGAGTTTCCTTAATTTCCCGCTCCCTCCACTTTCATTCGATGAACCTCCTGCTCAGGATGAAACCATCCCCGATCCAATCCTATTTATGAGACTAATTGGTGTTACGATGATGGGTCGATACTTCAATCACCCACACCGGCACATTGTAAGTCTCCTCCTATCCTTGACGCCGCATACATCACACCTCCCCCTATTACACCATTAACCCCCGCAACACTGGCCTCCCCCAAGCCTTCCACCATTAAACCTCCACCCGTTAAGCCATCTACCTCCACACCATTAGCCTCCGTCGAACCCATCATTAAACCTTCCCTGATCAGCCTCCCACTAGCCTCCACCTCGGCCTCCACTTCCCCAATTAGCCTACCATTACCACCAATCCAACCCTCCATTATACCTTTGACACTTCAACCCTCCACTTTACCTATTCCACCACTTAACCTTTCGCCTTTACCCATGGCTAATCCTGAGCAGGATCCACCAATTTTTGCACTCGAGCCCATCCCGACTGCTCCCGAGCAAAGGGAGAAGCTCGACGTGTCTGAACCTCCACTTCCACTTATCCTTTCTCCAACACCTTCTATTATACCTCCACCATTCATGAAGCCTTCCGCCTCTGCCTCACCTCCCTTTACTACTCGAAAGGGGAGCACCGCTATAAGTACTTGCGCCAAGGATGATCAAGAGCCGGGCAAGAAAGATTTGGCCGTGGCTATGCCGTTCAAGATACAGGAATTCATTTACCGGATGCCAATCCGGGTTATTGTGCCGAGCACGATTGAAGAGGCTAAGCCGCTGCCCTTGCTCAGAGGAGAATGCCGGGCATTGATGTCGTCTAAGGGCCGGGCAGGGCACCCCTTGTTCAAACTTTCCAATCCAGAATTCATTATTCCATACAAGGGGCAATCGCCCTATTTGCTTAACACTCCATATACACCACATTCAATGGGCAACTCAATGCTTCCCGTTCCAACTCTACAACTCCCCCACATTATTGATCTTTGCTTTCCAAGGGAGTTGTCTTTTACCATTGAAGCTTCTTTTATTGGGCCAATTGACCGTACATGTTCACTGCCGTGGAGGGGCAGTTATCTTAATGCTAAGGGGCCATCCCTTATTTGTTCCACTTTCTATTCATTCATCTCTATCACTTTTTCTTCATGGGCCATTCCCAGGGTTAGGAGGAGGATCTCATTCTCTCGCCCTTCACATTCTTCATATTCTTTGCATTTCATGCATTCATCGCATCCATCCCATTGCATGCATTTGCACCTCCTGCTTCCCGGGTTTCCAAACCCGTATCTTCCCTGCCTTCCGGCACCTCCGGATATTCTGCATTTCCCATCTTATTCACCTTTATCCTCGGGATCTGTGGGTCCCCTTACATTGCTCGGGCGTTGCCCCCTCCCCAATCTCTTCTCAGGGCATCGCGTCCCTTTTCAGCTCTTGCATCTGGACCCTCCGGATTTCTCCCTTGTTCTCCCAGGGCATCGCGTCCCTTTCCACCTTATTCTTCCAGAACCTCCGGATCTTTCACCCCTCTCTTTATCCCTCGGGCATCGTGCCCCTTTTCATCTTCTTCCTCCGGAACCTCCGGATTCTCCGTCCTATTCTTTCTATCTTTTTCCAGGGCATGACGCCCCTTTCCATTTGCTTCCTCCGGTACCTCCGGATATCCCGCATTTCCCATCTTATTCACCTTCATTCTCTTCTAATCCACTCTCCCCGGGGCATCGCGTCCCCTTTCCCCCTATTTCCCTGGAATTCCCAGGTGTTTTATCTCTCTGCTTAGGGCATGACGCCCCTTTCCACCTCATTCTTCCGGAACCTCCGGACTTTCCCCTCGGGCATCGCGTCCCTCCTTTCCATTTGCTTCCTCCGGAACCTCCGGATTCTCCGTCTTATTCTCTCTATCATCTCCCAGGGCATCGTGACCCTCCTGATTTCATTCCTCCGGAACCTCCGGACCTTCCATATTTCCTTCAATTCATCTTTTTGCTCCTCCGGGACTCCATATCTTTTATTCTCTTCTTTCTTTTCCGTCATCTTTTTCATCATCTTTTTCCCTATTTCTCCCTAGGGCATCGCGTCCCTTCTTTCGTTATCCCTCCGGAGCCTCCGGATGATTCCTCTTATCATGATTCTCCTCCGCCTCCGGACCCTCCAGATCCACCTCTTTCTATCTACCAATTTCTTCTTCTGATTCCTCCTAATTCTGGGTCTGACCCAACTTCTTCCACATCCACTGCCTTGGGCATTTGCCCTTTCTCCCACTGCTTTCGAGGCTTTAGTCCTCACTCCTCCTTCTAATTCTCCTCTCCTTCTGTAGATTGTTCCATGTGATCAGGGTCTCCGCGCCTTAGTGAGGGAGTTCTAGCCCTCGCCTCTCTTCCTTTTCTCCTTATTTCGTCTGAGTCTGGTCTGGGCACCATTCCGTCTTGTTAAGCCACTTTCAATCCTTTGCTTCCAATCTTTTTTGTTGCTGAAGAGGACAAATCCCATGATGATCACCTCTAGCAGCAGTTGCTTCAACAAAGGTTGCAAGGTAACATATTGGCGTACGTAAGCATTTATATGATATCATTCCCTCATTGCTTCACGCATGATTTTCAAGATGAAGTGCCTCCTAGCAAGATTAAGAGTGGTGTTTTAGATCTTTATTTTAGGCTTTTGTTAAATTAAATCATTGTTAAAAAGAGTCTTTAGACTTGCTTTGCAGCACCTCTGGTTAATAAAAATCCGCGCTGGGAATCCGACATTCTCTCCCCGCTTGTTAAGAGCAACCCTTAGTTGGGCACCGCACACACTTCACGGCGTCCTTAGCCGGCTCCTTGATAAAACACCGTTCCTACCTTGGCCATGCCATGAATTTCTGAAAGTCTTTTTCTCTTCTTTACTCGGCCAAATGCAGGTGCAAGAGGTTGACGGATAAGATGACCAACCTTGGAAAATCCCAATACGAGAGGAGTCTCAAATAGGGGCAGTCTTGACCCAAAAGAAAAATAAATATGAATTTCATGATATACATCTCGCCAAAAGGGCTATTATGAAAATCAGAATTTCAATAAATTTAAAATTATATGGCATGACAAGAGTGGCAAAGTCCCCGCAGGGAAAATCCTGGTCGTATGCATGTCAAGGGTCTAAAAATTAAAGGCACAAAGCCCCGGCACAACAGACTACCTCTTTGAGGGTTAACACCTTGGAAGGAATTCAAGTCTTGATATCTCCCATCCTGCGTAAAGCTTATCTCCAATTATTCTTCACTTCTCCCTCCAAGACCGAATGTTTCTCGGGTATGGCCTTGGTAGGGGCACCGTTGATCAAAGGCGGTCGGTTATAGGGCGCCACCTTACAATGCACGCCCAGCTTTGGACAGTTTTAAGCAAAAAGGGAAGGAACGAGGACCCCTAGCCAGTGGTTTAAAACACCCTTTGATGCTGCTTTAGCAATGTCTAACAAAAATCAAACAAAAAATTGAATATTTCTTGATCAAAACTCATAAAAATTTGAATACCTTTCTCAAAACTTCACAAAAATTTGCATATTGATCAAAACTCATAAAAATTTGAATATCTTTCTCAAAACTTCACAAAAATTTGCATATTCCAAAACTCCATAAAAATTTGCATATTTCCAAAATCCAAAAAAATTGCATTGTATTTTCTGATGGTGTTTTGCAGGAACAGCTTTGCAAGGACCAAGAACACGGGATGAGTCCTATCTCCACTCATTGCTATCAATCTATTGATTCCTCCCGATATTCTCATGACATGCCACCCTAGGCATTTTGGTTATCATCTCCTCATATCTTTTTTGGTTATATCTCCTGATTATCATTCTGATTATTCATCTCCAGATCTTTCAATCAACTCCTGCTGATTTCTCTTGGTCAATTCTGCCACTGGGCATTATCATTCTGATCATTCAACTCCAAATCTTGATTAGCCAGATTGTCTCCTCATGATAAAACAACAAACAATGCTATGATTTGACTTATGCTATTCATGCCATATACATGCTATAATTGATGCTTTGATGATTGCTATGCTTAAATGCCTTCTTCATTGTTTGCTATCTTTTATATCTTGGCTAATGAATTTTTGAGCGCAGGATAAGAAGCTCTTGGTCCCGCCGACTGGGCATCATCACTCAAAGTCCCACGGTGCTTGCAGCTCATTTCTCAGTTCCCATGCTTATTGATATCACCATCTCCCTATATGCATTCTACTAAATGTTACATATGTTACTAGATTATATCAAGGACCTTGTGGCTTTGGTAAATCTGGGATTTGAGTTCCCCTTCATCAAAAACAATGATGATTCCAGAGGAGTCTTAGTCACACGGATAGGCCGTTGAGCCGTCCAAGATTGGGGACGATGGTTCCCTTTTGCGAATTGGTGCGTGGATAAACGGGCTTCGGCTTAGTATCAGCTCGCGAAATCGGTTTCTTGACCCAGTCTTGGCAGTTTAACAATATTATCCTTGATTATTCTATATTTTCATTTGATTTATTTTTTCCCTTTAAACCCAGCATGCATTCATGTAGGAATTTGAAACAATTGTTGAAAAATCATTCTGATAAGCTGTTTTTTGTGGGTCAAATTGATCTTGATTTTCAATGTGAGATATTCCATGCCGAATTGAGTCCTCAGTTCGTTTTGTCGCTGTTTTGGGTCATTTGCTCGAAAGCTCCTTGTTTGGATTTCTATCATCTTATTTTTAAACTTTCCCCTTTGATCCACCTTGGCTGCAGCACGTCCACTGGCTGGTAACCGCTCCCCAATGGTGAAACTTACAGGCTTGTGACCTGGGGTACTTCCACCGCGCTGGAAGTTGATCATTTATTTTGTCTCCTTCGTGCACCGCGTGCACATCTCCCCCTTTTATCCAAACATTGTTGACTTCGTTGGATTTCCCGAGATTTGCTTCATCTCGAGCTTTTGATTTCGATTCTCATCAAGTGATGTTGATTGCGTGTCTCATCACACCTTGGCATCTACTTTTCAGTTTGCTCTACTCCCTTGCAAAGCAGACGCCAAGGCGGGGCAGCTGTAGACACGCCAAAATTGACGTTACTGTGAGTACATCTCATATTACCTTGTAATGTCCCAATTTGACCCTCAAATTAGTTCTATTTGAGTGGTTTTTCTCACTTTTCTTGGATTTCTCCTTTTTTTCACCCTTTTCTTATTTTTTCCTATTTTCCCCTATTTTTCTGGATTTTTCTGGATTTTCTGGGCTTTTTTTCCCTATTTTTCAGAAATAACGACTTGATCTGGGGCGTCTTTTAAATAACGACTTATACATGGGCGTTTCTTAAAAAATTGACGACTATACTGGAGGGCGTCCATTCTTTCAAATTTCCATTTTTTGGATTTTTCTGGGAATTTTTCAGAATTTTTTGGGAATTAACGACTTAACCATGGGCGTTACTTTGAATTTGAAAAGAATAAAAAAATCAAAAATTGAATTCACGCCTTACACACGGTCGTCACTTTTTCAAATTATTTTTTTAATATTATTTTCCACTCTCTTCCAGAGGTGATTTGGTGGCCTTCCGGGTGTCAGAAAAATTCACAAAAATAGTCGTTGGAATCAGGGCGACGAGATGCACCTCCACCTAAAAAATGGGAAAATAATATTGAGAAATGAAAAATGGCCCTATTTTGAATATTTTAAATTAACGTCTTTTGTTAGGGCGTTTTTTAATTAACGCCTTTGAATCAGACGTGTTTCACAATTTTTCAAATAAATTCCAAAATTTGATTTTTGAATTAACGCCCTGATATAAGTCGTGTTTTTAAAAGACGCCCTCTGGCAGGTCGTCAATTCTTGAATTGACGCCCTGGTCCAGGTCGTGTTTCAGTTTTGTGTTCCGAACGGACGCAGCCTTTCTCCCAGAGGATCCCTGCTTCGTTTGGGCTCTTGCCCATTCTTATCCTCCCCTATTTTGGGCTATTGCCCGTTCTTATCTCTTCCTCCTTTAGATTCTTTCCTTCTTATCTTTTTCTACCTTATTAATAGAGCTTATGAGCTCTGTTAATCGGTTGGATTCCGAAGGCTTCTGACCCTTGGTTTTTCTTTTGTTCTTTCTTCTTCTCTTCTGTTTTTTTTCTTCTTCTATTCTTCTTCTTCTGCCGTCTTCTTCTTCTCCCGTCTTCTTCTTCTTCCCATGCTATTCTTCTTTCCCCTTCTTCTTCTATTTTTTTATTTTCTCTTCTGTTCTCTTCTTTTTCTTCTGTTTGTTCTTCTTTTTACAGGAACCGAAGGGGCTTTTTTTTGGCTAAGGAGGAGGAGTTTCAACATCAAGTCTTCATCCCTTTTGAAGCTTTCTCCCCATTGAGCATTCAAGCCAAGGAGCACCGATCACAAACAAGATTTTTTATCTCATCTCCTTTTCACTATCTTGTATTTTTATTTAATTCATGCATGCATCATATTCTATTGTTCTATTGATTTATTATTCCCAACCACGTTGAGGCTCCCCTTTAGTGCAACTCTTGCACTCTTTCCCCTATTCTATTTTGCATTCATCATACATCTCCCATCCCTTTTGCATAGGGGTTTAAGGGCAATCCCCTTAAGGTGTGTTCTTTTACATGCTTTCATGCTCATATATTTTTATTGAATTTGATGCTACACCCACCTTGTTTCTAATTCAATTCTTTTGGTGGTATTTGTTTGTTTTGCAAGGGTAATAAAAGCAAGAACTCTCTTCATCGGCCGGCCGATTTGAAGAGAAAGGAAGCACTCACATCCCCGCACTCCAAGGTATTTTTCGCGATCTCTCCCATGCTTTCATTGTTATATTTTTGAGGCCTCGCGTCTCTGGCGATCACATCACAACCTCCTTTTAGCACCTCGTGCATGTTTCATCTCCACTATTGTTTATTGATTATTGCTTTTTATTAATTTCATTTGTTTAAGTGGATTTTAATTAAGATCTACAACTGGCACTGAGGAAACTACCATGTCTGGTATGGTTTTGGCCTATCGGCCGTCCAGGAATATCTGGACACCTCCGTTGTGTACGGATTTGCCCGATATAGATAACCAACCTTGCAGCGCGCCAGCATTCTTCTTGCCCACTCTCATTGCATCTGCAGTGCGCTTCCTGCAAGCAGAGGCGCAGAAATCAACAAGGTGGACGTAGCAACCCACCATCTCGGCTTTCTTTGATGCTGCCTCTGCAAAGTTGGAAGCTGCAAACTCCACCTCTGGGGTCTCCAAGAGGTCCACGGATGCTACACCCAATCACCAAACTTGGGCGGCACCGCTAGGTAGCCATGCTTGGCATGGCTAGCAACAACGAGTGGTCCAAAAGTAACTGCCATTGAAGTTATCAGAAAATGACCTGCAAGTTCAAACTTTGAAAAGTTAGAATTTTAGGAAGAGGCCACGGGGCCACTAATCCTGGCGAAGAGATGAAGGGAAGTCTAAGTCCCACAGGACATGCCAGACTTGTGGATGTAGTTTTTCTTTTAACTAATTAATTATTTGTTTATTCATGTTATATCATTTATTAGCGCGTAGGCATGCCAGTCACAATGTGATAATTTATTCGGACTCCAAATACCAAGGTGGCCTGGAGCCGCTGGTGTGCACCGTCTGACTTGATCAGACGATGGTGGGTTTCGTGTCGAGACTGGAACCCGCCGTGCCATAAATGCAACGGTGTTAATTACATCTCCCCGAAGGAGAGAAAACCCTTGATTAATCGCCAAGAAAAGGGGCCCTATAGCCTAAAATATATTTTAACAAAAGAGAATGAATAATTCAAAAACATATTGAGATTTCCCGTGTTAGGGAGAAGGCGTTTAAGCTGATTTATTTGCTCATCGCATGCTTCGTGCTCAGAAAGCATTCTGAGTCGGAAACACAACGGAAGCATGAACGATAAAAAAAAAATGTCTGTCGGGGATACGACAAGTTTGAAGTTTGATGATGACAGGAGCGGGATGAACCCCGGTAGAAATAGGTCAGATTCGGAAGGATATTGGCCCAAGGCAAAGTCAGGCCATGGCTATGGCGGGGTGGTCCCCGAGATCCAAGCCTGGTTTGCGAAGGCATCGTTCATGTTCCTTTCACACAGGGTCTGGAGAGGTGAGGGCTCTGGAACAGACATTATTATATTATATATATATATATAGATATTATTTTGTTTTTTTTATTTTAATTCTATTTGGATGCATGTGTACATTTGTATTTTTTTAATGTAATTGTATATATATTATTATTTTATTATTTTTTATCACATCCATCCTTTTATTTCTTACTTCATTAACATTATTCTTTCTTATTAACACCATCATTCAATATTATTATTGATATTATTATTATATTTTTTATTCTATTTTCTTCCTTCTTTTTAATAGATGAGAGGGGGAGGGTAGGCCGACTGAATTTGCAGGCTCAGTCAGCCTACGCTGCGTTGGTCAACTGACTTGCAAAAGTCAGTCGACTCAGGCCCCTTTTTTTGACTTGTGCTATTTGTTTGTTATTATTATTATTATTAGTTTGTTGTGTTTTGTTTCTCTTCTCTTCTCTTCTCTTCTTTCTTCTTTCTTTTTCTTCTTTCTTTCTCTTCTCTTTTTGTTAGATGGGCCAAGGGGCCTAGATAAGTCAATCGATTGAGGGTGAATTCAATCGACTGAAAGGGAGTTCAATCGACTGGCTTTGTTCTTCCTCTTATCTTTGTTTGTTTTTTGCTTTTGCTTCTTTTTCTTTGGTTTTGTTTGGGGTTTATTGTTAAGAATCTTCTTTTAGTTTAATAGAAGGTAGGGTTATCAGGCTCTCCTCCCCCCATCATATTATTGTAAAAATGGAGGGCCTTGAGTTTCTCAATAGATGGGAGCTCAGATACGACTTTTACAGCTTCCTCAGATATTCCATCATTCATCAAGTAAAGCTCCTTCAAACTATCTTGGGATTTCAGGAGTGCTTCAAATGCCCTGACACCCTTTTCACCCAATGCATTGTCTAAAAGGTTCAGATATCTCAAAACACAGCTTTTCAGGGCTAATGCTCACATCCTCATCACTTCTAAAGCTTCTCCTTATGGTCTTCTTGCAACAAGATCTGATAAATATGCCCCTGCCAAGTGATTCTTTTGAGATGTAATGATAGATTCAGCAACTCGTGCTGCATCAATACCAAAGTTTCTATTGCTGAAGCAAATTTCTGAGTATGGGTTTCCCTCTGTTGTTAATAGCACTAGAAGCTCTTCAAATCCCTAAGCATCAAAGAAAGCCCTTTGACCTCCTGATATGTCAAAAATAGTTTTTTTTTGTGCAATATTAATTTGACTCACTTCTTCAACTACTTTTGGCCTTGGTCCTCTCGTAAGAACCTCTAGCATCAGTTTACTAGTTTCCTCTGCATATAGCTGCATGCCTGAACTTTCATCACCATTAGGCTATTTCTAAAAATGTTCATCTACAACAGCAAAACTTGCTTCTTTTATTTGATTAGCATCCAAATTGGCTTCTTCTTTGCTAAGAAGACAATATTTCCATGAGAAAATGGATTCAATTGACAGATTCTTTGTCATCCGTTCAACAAGCGTCAGCCTTGTTAATTGACTGGGTAGCCACAGCTTGATTGAAAATGTACGAGGCTGAAAAGTTTGTGTAGTCTCCATCAGCATCATTCTCATCTAATGGGACGAGCACACCGACAAAGTTTGGACCAGATTTCAATATATCCTTAACTTCATCAATTCCTTCTTCGGATATAGTAGTACCATTAATGATCAGCAACGAGAAGTCTGGCTTGCTACATACAACATGATGGGGACATCGAATCAAGACCGCTCATATTTTGTTTGCATTTATGTCCTTTTATATTTGTATGTATACCCTTGTGTTATATGGGTACACAATTGTGAGTCTTAGTGGGTTTTTGTGTAAAATGTCAGTAGGACCATCAAGGGGGCCCTCACTCCTTCCTCATTGGTCCAAGTGGAACCATTTGGGCCCATGTGGGGCTGGTCATAGTCCTAGGTGGCATCTAGAAGGTCAATTGAAACATGGGGAGACAAGTGGTTTAAACTTGCAAAGGAGGCCACCTACCTTACCTACCTTGTCCCCTTGGTCAAGGGGGCGCCCCCCTTTTTGGTCTAATTTAATTTTTGAAAAAAAAAGTCTATTAGAACTAACTAGTTCTATACCTTGTATACCCCTCCCAATTCTTGATCTAGGGTCATTTTGAGTCCTTTTACATTTATTATATAAGGCTTGTATTTCCTTTTTCATGAATTAATGAGAAGAAAATATTGCATTGTGCATTGGAGCTTGGTGCGCCCCATCCTCTCTCCCTTTGGTTCCTTCCTCCTCCTTCAACATTTCAGGTTGTATAACCCTTCTATCTTAGCCCCTCTATCTCTGATTTCTATCTCTGTCACCGCCGCCGCCGCCGTTCGTGCCGCCAACGAGCCACCGCGAGCATCCTTCTGAAGTGATGTCCAAGTTTTATTTTGCTGGACAGGAGTTCACTCCGGGAATTTTAGTTCCCAACTCTGACATCATCTGAAGCTGATATTTTCAGGGTGAGTTCTAGAGGTCATCACCACATCCCAGAAACATTACAAAAAATTCCAGTCATCGTTTTCCATTTTTCCATTTTTGTGCTTCCCAATCCACCAGTTCTGCCTACAGTCTGTCCAGTGTTACAGCCACTCTGAGCTTCCCCCTTTCGATCCACTTCTTGATTTTTGTTTGAATCCCCAAATTTATTGGAGGTTCTGTCCACCATCCCCATCCGCCACAAAGTTTCATAGAATTTCAAAAGCCCTCAACCTATTTTTAGAAATTGTGTTTTTTCTCAAATTCAGTTCTATCTCTACTATCCAGATCTGACCCCGGGTCAGTAAAAAATCCACAAAAAATCGAAACTTCCACCAAACCTTTCATAAAGTACATCCATGTTTTCCTATCTTCGGCCTATACAACGTTCATGAAGGGATCAAAAGCTGAATCGAAGGTCTACATCACCGTCAATGCCAACTCTCAGGAAAACTTAGTTCTATCCTGAGATTTCAGATCCTGTGAACCAACAGCTTGAATATTCGATAAAGGCCATAAAAGAGAAATTCAAATTTCTTTCTCTAGCCATAGATCAAAGGATTTCAATTCAGCTTTCCATCGGTACCGCTTGTGCCTCGATCCGACGTCGGGAGTGACCGCAGTAGTGGATTTCGTCAGGACGAGCGGGTCTCAAACAGTAGTTCAGATCCGTGGGCAGCAACTCCGACGAGTGAAGATCGGAGCCGCCCGGTCTCCGACCGGTGAACCAGCGCACCGCCTTCCCAGGGAGCGCCCCTCTGGGTGTCCCCACCACAGTGGTGCCACCCTGGTGCCACGCGGCCCCACTGACCAGCACGTGGGCCCCACGGTCTTGAGTACGTGTGCCGTCGAAGCAACACAAGAAGCGGCCCGTCAACCAGAAACCGCTACTCCCAGGCCCCACTGTGTCGCTCTTTACCTCCCTGCGTGGAGTGGGCAGTAATTTATCTTGCTGTGATTATTGTGTATTTACTGTTCCGGGAGTACGAGTTCGGCCGGGAAGTCTTCCCCACGCCCGGTAGCGTATTCACTCCCATATCGGCATTTGTTTTATTTCGTATATATTTCTTTATGCCGCTGCTAGAGAGCATGCTAGGATCATAGCCCGCTATACTTTTTATATCACCGCTGCTGCGAGAGAGAGCGAGACCATCCCGTGACCCGATCTGGGCACGAAGTTGTGAGTTGACCATCCTAACTCATTACCGGTTTCTCAACCGTGCACGTCCGTACGCTTCCCTCGTTAGGGGCGATTGTGAGCTTGCTTAGAGTCCAATAATCGCATATCCATTTGTAGTCGAGTCGCGTGTCCGTCCCGTATCAGTTTGGTATCAGAGAGCCAGTTGAGTCTAGGGTAGTATTTGGTCAAAAATAAAAAAAAAGTGTCATTTACGTCTAGTCATCATGTAAGTCGGTCTAGGTTGCATTTCATCCCAATAACCCGGTATATCAAAAGGTGTTGTCCGAACGTTAGGCTACGCCTATCGGGAAGGCCGCACACTTGCGCGAGTGATCTTCGGATGGATTACCTCCGCCACGTACCGAGTCTAGGTTTAAGTCTAGGAGCATCATCCTTGCATTAGTCCGTGTCTCCTAGTCCTTGTGTCGTTGCATGCCCACTCGGCGAGGTACCCAATACCATCGCCCTACACCTATGGCCAACCCGCGAGATACCATCTCGGGAGACCTTCACGCCATGCACGAGGCGATCATGGCCCTCGTAGCCCAGATGGGCCAATCCGAGGCTGCCTTTAAGAGCTTCTCGGACCGCATAGATGGCCGGTTTAATGCCATGGAGGAACGGATGGAATCATCCGATAGATCCGTCCAAGGTCTGGTCAGACGGTTGGATAGGATGTCACACGGACATCCTCCTAGAGTGGCCCAAGGCCCACCCTCACCTGCTCAGGCGGCTGCCCAAGGCCAAACCATTCCCATAGCACAGGCCCAGCCTGCCCTTTTGGTCCAGGACCCGCCCGCACATGCTCCTCAGCCACCACAAGCTCCTCCACCCGTCCCTCCTCGGGTCCCCGAACTACCGCGTCGTGACCTTGGTCTCGAGGACTATGGGTCCGACAATGCCTATGAGGGGTATGGTCAATGCCGTCGTGGCCTTCAGCCACAGAGAGATGAAGAAGACGATAGGGTCCTTAAGACTGTGAGAGCGGACCCTCCCATTTTTTACAGGTCTTTGGATCTAAAAGTCTATTTAGATTGGGAGTTCGACATGGACCGATACTTCGATTGGTATGATATGTCGGAGCATCGAAGGATCCGATTTGCTACCATGAAGCTCATGGGACAGGCACAAACCTATTGGAAGAATGTAGAGAGCCTGTGATTTCAGCGGCTAGAGCCCCCGATTGATACATGGGGTGAAATGAAGATTAAGCTTGGGCAAAAGTACCTTCCTCCCACGTACCGTCAGCGACTCATCGATAGGTGGTAGAGTCTTAGCCAGGGAGACCGATCCGTCTCCGAATACATCGTTGAATTTGATGAGTACTTTCTGCGATGTGGTGTCACGGAGGAGATCACCATGCCTGTTTCTCACTTTCGACGTTGTTTGCGGTCACACTATCAGTATGAGCTTTTTCGCCACAATGCTAAAACGTTGGAAGAGGCATATCAGGTTGCTCTCGAGTTGGAGCAATTCGAGGGAGAGTTCGAGCCTAGCCATCGGTCGGGCCCCACCCCTTTTCGTAGTACCGAGCCCCATCACTCTTTAGGCCCACCTCAGATGGTCCCCATGGCTCGATCTCAGGAGCCCACCCGTTAGGAGCATTTCGCTCCGCGGCCTCGCCCTCCCCCACTCCGGGATCTACCTCCATCCCAACCCCCGGCACCCATTGCCCGCCCTCAGGCACCGGCACCCCCACCCCTGTTGCCCACGGCACCTACACCTCTACCCATGTTGCCTACACCCCCTACCCGTCGGGAGGATAAAGGTAAGGGCCCTCTTATTGGAGAGACCAGTAGGTCACGGGTGTAGTGTTTCCACTGTCATAGGTTTGGCCATATCGCCAACCAATGTCCCACTCGTGCCACACTAGCCCTAGGGGTTGGAGAATCTTCACCTTCTGGGCTTGTGACTGTCCACTACGAGGCCGACCGGGAACTTGCCGATGAGTACGAATGTTTGGAGGAGCCTACCGATGTTCAGGATGCAGTCACCTAGTAGGGTTGTTGTCGTTGCAATAAGTCTAGGGTCATGCATGAGTCAGTTTGTTTCTTCTTTGTGTGGTTTGTTTTGTGTGGCTTGTTTGAGTGGTTTGCATACGTGTGTTAGTACATGGTGAGTCTGCATATGTCTTGTGCAAGCTCGTTATCGGTCTCTTATGAGTGAGAGGCAAGCTGACTTGCTAGAAGAGTATGGGATCAGTTCTACATCTATGCCCCGGATATAGTCACCTACACGGACCCAGTGGTGATTCCTAGTGAGTCTTCGAGCCGCCTCCTTCCCCTTGAGAGTGACCCCACCCCAGAGTGTTCCACCACTAGCATCTTCCTATAGAAGCATGCACATATGGAGTGTATACGGAATGAGCAGGTGATGATCACTTGGAGTGGAGCGTACCCACGCTACTTGGTACGGTGACGGATCCGCCGGAGCTACTCGAGCAGTCGCCCCTTTACTCGACGGGGTCGAGTTCTTCCCACCCAGAGAGAATTGATGGGGACATCGAATCAAGACCGCTCATATTTTATTTACATTTATGTCCTTTTATATTTGTATGTATACCCTTGTGTTATATGGGTACACAATTGTGAGTCTTAGTGGGTTTTTGTGCAAAATATCAGAAGGACCAGCAAGAGGACCCTCACTCCTTCATCATTGGTCCAAGTGGCACCATTTGGGCCCATGTGGGGCTGGTCAAAGTCCTAGGTGGCATCTAGAAGGTCAATTGACACATGGGGAGACAAGTGGTTTAAAATTTCAAAGGAGGCCACCTACCATCCTACCTTGTCCCCGTGGTCAAGGGGGCACCCCCCTTTTTGGTCCAATTTAATTTTTGAAAAAAAAAGTCTATTAGAACTAATTAGTTCTATACCTTGTATACCCCTCCCAATTCTAGATCTAGGGTCATTTTGAGTCTTTTTACATTTATTATATAAGGCTTGTATTTCCTTTTTCATGAATTAATGAGAAGAAAGTATTACATTGTGCATTGGAGCTTGGTGCGCCCCCCCCTCTCTCCCTCTAGTTCCTTCCGCCTCCTTCAACATTTCAGGTTGTAGAACCCTTCTATCTTAGCCCCTCTATCTCTAATTTCTATCTCTGTCGCCGCCGCCACCATTCGTGCCGCCAACGAGCCACCGCGAGCATCCTTCTGAAGTGCTGTCCAAGTTCTATTTTGCTAGATAGGGGTTCACTCTGGGAATTTTAGCTCCCAACTCCGACATTATCTGGAGCTGAGATTTTCAGAGTGAGTTCTAGAGGTCATCACCACGTCCCAGAAACATTACAAAAAATTCCAGTCATTGTTTTCCATTTTTCAATTTTCGTGCTTCCCAATCCACCAGTTTTGCCTACAGTTTGTCCAGTGTTACAGCCACTCTGAGCTTCCCCCTTTTCGATCCACTTCTTGATTTTTGTTTGAATCCCCAAATTTATTGGAGGTTCTTTCCACCATCCCCATCCTCCACAAATTTTCGTCGAATTTCAAAAGCTCTTTACCTATTTTTAGAAATTGTGTCTTTTCCCCAAATTCAGTTCTATCTCTGCTGTCCAGATCCGACCCCGGGTCAGTAAACAATCCACACAAAATCGAAACTTCCACCAAAACTTTCATAAAGTACATCCCCGTTTTCTTCTCTTCGGCCTCTACAACGTTCATGAAGGGATCAAAAGTTGAATCGAAGGTATACATTGCCGTCAATGCCAACTCTCAGGAAAACTTAATTCTGTCCTGATATTTCGAATCCTGTGAACCAGCAGCTTGAATATTCGATAAAGGCCATCAACGGAATATTTAAATTTATTTCTCTGGCCATAGATCGAAGGATTTCAAGTCATATTTCCATCGGTACCTCTTTTGCGTCGATCCGACATGGGGAGTGACCGCAGCGGCGGATTTCGTTGGGATGCGCTGGTCTGAAACAGTAGTTCAGATCCGTGGGCAACAACTCCGACGAGTGAAGATCGGAGCCGCCCGGTTTCCGACCGGCGAACCAGCGCGCCACCTTCCCAGGGAGCGCCCCTCCGGGCGTCCCCACCACAGTGGTGCCACCTTGGTGCCATGTGACCTCACTGACCAGCACGTGGGCCCCACGGTCGTGAGTACGTGTGCCGCCGAAGCAACACAAGAAGCGGCCCGTCAACCCGAAACCGCTACTCCCGGGCCCCACTGTGTCGCCCTTTACCTCCCTGCGTGGAGTGGGTAGTAATTTGTCTTGTTGTAATTATTGTGTATTTACTATTCCGGGAGTACGAGTTCGGCCGGGAAGTCTTCCCCATGCCCGGTAGCATGGAGGTATCGTATTCGCTGCCATCTCAGCATTTGCTTTATTTCATATTTATTTCTTTATTCCTCTACTAGAGAGCATGCTAGGATCGTAGCTCGCTATACTTTTTATATCACCGCTGCTGCGAGAGAGAGCGAGACTGTCCCGTGACCCGATCCGGGCACAAATTTATGAGTTGGCCACCCTAGTTCATTGCCGGTTTCTCAACCGTGCACGTCCGTACGCTTCTCTCGTTAGGGGCGATCGCGAGCTTGCTTAGAGTCCAAGGATCGCATATCCATTTGGAGTCGAGTCGCGTGTCCGTCCCGCATCACAACAGCCAGTGCCAAGCACCTTGCACCAACCCTTCATATGTTATTGTTACTCACGTCAAGCTCCTTCAACTGCGGGTGACCCAATTCCCGTGCCTCACCAATCACAACTGTACCCCATTCATCAACTCATTCTCTAAAAGGTTTAGTTTAGTAAGAGATTGATTTGCAGATAAACATGCAGACAACGCAGGAGCAACCTTCACTATGATATCATTTTCAGCAAGTTCCAATATTTCAAGGGAAGGGGTTGATCCATGTATAGCATCAGAAATTGTTGTAGTCCCCTCCTCTTCTAAATTCAAATCGCTCAGGTACAATGCAACATTTATTTTTTAGGGTGAATATGGTTTTAGAATCCTTCAAGAAATGGCTTTGTGATTTTGCACACACAAACATGCAAGAATTTAACTGTCTATTCATGCAAGATGATATCTAGTACGAGACGGAGTATTGTCTTACGTATAGTGAAAGTTCTCAGCTGGACCTAATCCAACCTCCAACAAGTCACCATTGTATATACCAGAAAATCATAACATGCAGGCACACATGAGTCGAAGTATTCGTGAAAAGCTTTGGAGCAATGTTATTCCAGATTCAGCATATGTAGAAGATGTAAATGCTGCGCAAAAATACCAATGACTTTCTTATGTAATTTTCAGTGTAGATGAAGTTTTGATCTTATCCCATTTGTTACTTCTTTTTGTCCTTTTCTTTAGAGTAAGAATTAGTCCATCAATTTTTTATTTATTGGTTGAACCTCTGACGAGATTTCGGCAGCATCACTCCTAGACCCAGAGTGCTGGGGGGCTGAGAAGCAGGTACTTGTCCATAAAGAATCTGAGATGGTCCCTTAATTAGACGGATGTGTACAAAAGCGGCAACATCCCCGACATCACTGCAGGGTTCGAAGAAACAGACAGTTTAAAACATGATACAGATCATGCAAAAACACGAAATGACTGCAACGATGCATAGGTTCTGCCAATTCAAAGGACATGGAATGCTGGACCTGTCTACAAGGAGGCTACCGGATCACCCATTGGGCGCTGTCGGATCAAGGCAGTGTAGGGCCTACCGGATCGGTTGTGCAATGGGGCTGTCGATCAGCTATGCAGTAGCTGTCGGATCAGTCAAGCAGGGGAGCTGCTGATTGAGAAACATTAAATGTATGAAGGGACTGTTATATTAGTGATGCAGTGGGCTACCGATCTAGAAAGGCTCCCGGATCAGCCAAGTAACAGGGCTGCCGAAAAGGTTACTTGGAAGCCCCCGGACCGCCTACAAGGGTGAGGAGCAGGGAGAGTGTAGTTGCAACTTCATGGGAAAAGAGACCCCCTATGTCCTTCAACTTAGAACCATGCTCACTATCCAGAGCAAGCTCTAAGAGCCAGACTTTGTGAGGGGGAGTGCCGAATCACTGGTTACAAGCCAACGATGGGGCGCAGATTCACAATAAAAGGGACAGAGAACATACACCCTTGGACGCCCACACCATGAAGAGAAAGCGCTTGTATAAAACAACGAAATGAACCACTGGCAATTTCATCCTTCCTCTGATGAAGGGCAGAAGAAGAGATAAAGGCCTAGTACCCCTCCAAGGATGGGGTTCGCGATGATGATAAATCACAGGAGTGACTCGAAGCCCACTTAGTGTCAGAAGGGGAATAGAAAGGTCTTATAAGCAGACTACATCACGAGGTCATATTCATCCTTCTGAATAGATTCCAGGAGATATCAGTTATGAAGGTGCTATCGGGGGTAAGTAGATAAATTAGAAAACGTTGGTAGATCAGGGACATACGAAATGAAAATTCAGATCGCTCGAGGGGAAGGAGGAATCGACTCCATTTTCATGGCGAGAGACAACTACAATTAGGAATAGGGAATATATATGCACATGTAGAGACAAAGGAAATAACAGAGAATCTACTTCATTCATTCATATTGGGAATGTTTCATTCATCCACTGCGTCAAAGCAATGGAAGTTACAAACAAAGGGGGAAGAAAATACATTAGAGGGATATATGAAAAATAAGATAAGAAGGCCCTCAAGGGGGAAGAAGAAGAGCATTGGTTCTTTCTTCCCCTATCCTCACCTCTCTTCTCTCCTCTCCCTCCCTTGGATAATGCAAGCTCAGGAGACCCCCTTCGAACCTCTGGCAGGCTCTCTCTCTTTTTCTCTCCGCGAGTCTTCAGCTGCTCTGGCTAGATGCTTTTTCCCCCTTATCTTCTTCGCCATCCCTCCCTTTATATAGGAACGAGGAAGACTGGCACACGTGGGGGCCTGACTGTACTTCCAGATGAGGCCCCAATCATTAAGGATCGAAGCTTCAAATTGCTGCCTTATTGGTGCTGCCATTTCAAGCGTCAACGTGCTGTCAGATTGGGGAGCCCACGACGGTTCAACAACTTGCTACCGGATGGCACATGGCATCGGATGGATTTGTATGCGCTGTCAGATGAAGGCTATTTGCAAGCTGCCGGATAAGGTAACGTGCTACCACTTATGCCCATGGATGCCTGCTGTTTAAGGCTCTTTTCAGAGCGACTGTCAGTGCCCAGCATGCCTGCCTTGGCAGGCTACCGTTTAACCCCAGAGGGATGTCGGTTAGAGCTTGGCAGAGGGCTGCTGTTTAAAGCGGCTTGAGGCTACCGTTTGAAGCTCGGCATAGGGCAGACAGTTAAACTCTGACAGGCTGCTATTTAAACCATCCGGGGGGAGCAGCCGTTTAAGAGAAAGGCTTGAGGCTGCCGTTTGAAGTCTCGCTAAGGACTGTCGTTTAAAGCTTAGCAGAGGGTTGTCGGTTGGGCGATTTGCCGATTCAATAGGGAGCTGTCGGTTCATCCCTAAAGGCCTACCGTATAAGGCCTTTGGAGGCCTACCGTTTAAAAGGGCGGGTCTACCATTTAAAGCCCCTAACTGATGTGGCACGGGCAATGATGCCACAGGGGGTTGACACTAAGAGCCTAGGACCTAGACTGGCAAGCATGCAATGACAGTGCTGGATCCACTCTAGCGGACTCAC
This sequence comes from Amorphophallus konjac, assembly GCA_022559845.1. Taxonomy (NCBI): domain Eukaryota; kingdom Viridiplantae; phylum Streptophyta; class Magnoliopsida; order Alismatales; family Araceae; genus Amorphophallus; species Amorphophallus konjac. Next base: position 143,382,717 of record CM040126.1, read on the forward strand.
CTGCGTAGCGCTCAGAATTGACCGTAGGCCAATCGGTGATGATGGGGAGGGTCCAAGATGGGACCTCGCTATTCTGGGGGTTTGGCTAGTTTGGCTTTAAGCCCTAAGGGCTTCGGATGCCCAAATCCACAGGCAGCCAGCACTCTGAGGGCGTGGGTTATGGGGTTTCTCTCACAACTCGCTCCCCGACGGACACTCCAATTGAATGATCTTTGGGTCAGGTGCTCGCTCACCACCGACGGGCAATTTGGAAACGATACTAAGCTAAGCAAATGAAGACCAGTAGGAATATGATCTGATGCTCACCTGATCACCGTGAAGATGCCGATCCCTGTCGGAGACGATGGCGAGCGGGGAGGCGTGGGTATGCACCCGCACGCCACGCCGGTGTAGCTTTGACCTGAAAATGGTAAGAGTACACAACTACACCTCACGCAGGAGGGTTGGACAAGGGGTGGGGGTTAAGGAATTACAATCAATACTACCTCCACGCAGGGAGGAGCCTTCATTCGGCCAAGCGAGGGGCGGGGAGTTGACGAGACCCGAATCTATCCACGCAGGCCCTGCTGGGACAGCAAGCAGATGAAATGGCCGATACGGCCTCTCCTAGGCTCCGATGGGTGCGAGACTTGCGCTGACGTGGTCGTGGATGCGGTGGTAGCCTGCTGTCAAAAGCGCCAGTTGATCAGAGGTCGGGCTGAACTGTGGTGAGACCGAATCCGTGAACATGTCGTTTCTATCCTAACAGGGTCTACCGGACAGGGAGTCGATGTGGGAGCAATCACGATCTCCTCTGGTCACTGATGATGGTGGGGCCAGTGTAGGATCGTCTAGGGCCAGTCCAAGAACACGTCAGTGGTAGGCCGATCGGAGCTCAGGTGTGGCCATGATAGTCCTTGGATCAGGACCCAGTCGGCGCCACCTATCTAGACCAGAATTGAAGCTGCCAGAAGAGACGCCACCATGAACTCTGCCGTGATCTGATGAAGGCGGGAGCAGCGCCGAAGCGTTCGTGGATGAGCCCTCTTCAAGCAGGGACCAATGGGGCTCCCAGATGTGGACGGAGTAGACCGTGATCGCATCTGCACTTGGGCTCAGATCTGTATTCGGATGTTGGATGCACAGTCTGGCAAGAACTGCTCCTCGGAACAGCATAGACGTAGGATGGAGGTGGGAGCACCTCGCCTGTGAAGCTGCTTGGACGAGGTTTAGACCAATATAATATTTGCTTCTTGAATCCTTCATGTGATTTCATGGTCGAGGCTGCAACTCAGGCCTCTGCTGCTGCCGGCGAACTAGGCTGAGCAGGTTGGTGATAGGTGATGATAGGGGTGGGAAGGGGTGATGGTACAACAATGGTGTGAGGGGCTAATGGCTGTGGAAGGTGGAGGGGGATGTTGGGGGGTTGATGGGGGGCTGGAGGGGCAAGGGGAGGGCAGTGGTAAGGTTGGGGGGGGCGAGGTGGTAGGACTGGAAGCAAGGGTGGTAGCTGGGTGCGAACCAGCCAAGGTAGGTGAGGGGGATGGCTAGGTCGACCAAGGCAAGTGGAGGGGCTGGTGGAGTTCGACCAAGGGGTGGTGGGGGAGAGGGAGAGGCTGAGGGCACAACCCTCAAGGAGTGGGGAATACAAATTTGGGCTTGGGAATGGTGGGAGGGGTCTTGGGGAAGTGAAGAGGTGTATGGGGAGTGACAAGGGTTGCCTTGGAAGGAGGAGGGAGTAATGATGGAGTTAAATGGGGGTATGGAGAGGGGAGAGGGGTCTTAAAGGGGAGTGAATGGGGGAGGAGAGAGAGGGGTTCAAAATTTGGGAGAGGGGAGGAGAGAGAGAGGGGTTCGCCCCCTTCAGAGAGAGAGGGAGATAGACAATGAGGGAGAGAGAGAGATAAAGAGAAAAGGGGAGATAAAATTCCACAAGGAAATTTAAATTATATTGATCTTCAAATGTTACAAATGAGAGAGTGGGGTGGCCTATTTATAGGCACTCACATTCTACATGACCAAAATAACCCTGAACTAATGGACTAAAGACCAGACTATCCTAAGGGGGGCGCCCATGGGCCTATCCCATTAGTTGGGCCCAATTGACACTTGACTCATGTAAATGACTCCCTAACTTAGGTACTTGACTCAAATAAAAGGAAAATTACATAATTGTGACTCAAATAAAATATAAAAATTACATGTTATGACTCAAAATTTTGTGATGGAGACGGTGATGTGCCAATGGCAAGCAACCAGAGTCTCAAAAAAAGGATGGAGTGACTGGGAATGTCTCCATTATACCCCCGGGATGGGGAGAACTCGACCCCGTCGAGTATGGGTCCACCGGGATAGGGGAACACCGAAGCGACTCCGGGCAAAGCACGACCTCCCATCGCAACCCTGTGTCCGCAGTCGGGGGATGGTCCTTCAACCTCTCAGGGTGGCACGGGCACACCCTCTTTCTGGCGATGGTACCTTACTTGCCTAGTATTGCCTTTATTTGCACACATCGGGCTCTCAGGCTGATATGTGGAGGCTCTCCAAAGGTGTCACTCACAAAGGTGGGTATAGGCCCGAGATGGTCACTAGGATCTACCACGATGCCCTCATAAGGTGTCGGATCCACCTTGCAGAAAGTGGGGTGTATCCTGAATCTCATCGGTAAGTCCAGCTCGTAAGTAGGATTGCCAAAGCCAATCAGAACTTAGGAATGTCCAAGTCCTTGTGCCCTCGATTTGGAGGTGACCCTAGGTTAGAGCCACTCCGATGTCATCATCCTCGGGTTGCCTACTTGGGATCTCAAGTGGCGCTCGCGAGCTTTTGCCCGCTCCTCGTGAACCTCACCGCTCGTTGCTAGATGCTTGCTTGAATGTGTATGCTATGCACTATGCTACGGTGTGGGTGTGAAGACTATAGAGTGCAAGGGTGGGCCGAGACAATCAAATGTAGACCGATCTTGGGTTGACTTCACATTGATAGCCTTAGGGGGGCCAGGGCATCCGTAGGTGAATCTATCATGCATGGGTGTGGCAAATGTCGGGGGACTCGAACACCCATACGTGAACCTCTTATGCATGTGCTCCCTATCAGCTTTGTTAGACCTAGGTGGGCATGGATACCCAAATGTTGACCTACCATGTGTAGGCTACCGTATCCATATGATGGACTTCTTTCTTTGTGTGGGTGCAAGCAAGGATGGGATTTGATTGTCCCTTGGGTAGCCGACCTGGGGAGGGGTAAAGTGGTGGATTTCTTTGACCAGTTGGGGTGGGGTTTGTGGGTTGAGGGGTTCCCAAAATGAGGGATAAAAAGGGTCAAGAAAGGTCAAGCTTTTTGTTAAGTGATCCTCATCTAACTCTTGACAAGGGAAAGCCCATTCTACAAGTTCTCCAATGTGGGTTGGGTCTAGGGGTGGGTATGACTTGTCCCAAGGGATCGGTTCGGGGCCCACGAGGCATGTAGTGGTGGGGATGCAATGGTCTTCGAAAAAGAAGGAGGGGCATCTAAGGGTAAAGAAGGGAAAGGGGACAAGTTGGCATTGTGGTTCCCAAGGGAATGGGTCAAAGGGGTCAAGAAGATGGTGACTTGGGAAGTGAACCTCGTCTCACCCTTGACAAAAGAACACCCACTCTACCATTTCCTCGATGTGAACTAAGTCCTCTTCTATAAAGAAGGTAGAGGGATTGTTGACCTCCTTTGGTTGATTATATTCCCCACGTGGGACATCAATGATACAGGATTTAAGAGTGGCAAGAATTAACAGGATTTAACTGGTGTAACATCCCATGGTACAGATAGAGGTAATGGAGCCAAAACATGGAAGGATGAACCCAATATTTTTGAGTCGGTTGGCCCTTAGGGCTAATATCCTAGTCAACTCAAATTCCCATCCTAGACCCTCAATGAGATCATCCACGGTCTCTACGATGTAGTAGGATTGGAAAGTGGTGTGAAAGGAGTTGATGGGCACAACTTGGGAATGGTGCGCCATGGGTGGGTGTTGGGGTTAAAGAGATGAGGAATGGGATTTTGTTTGGGCCACTTGATTATGGACCAATCTATAGTCACAACTTTCTGGGTGAGGTCGAGTGGTTCGGGGAGGTCGGGGTCAACTTGAATGGGGATGATTTGATGTCCTTCCTCCTCTTTGGTTAGAGTATGGATTTCCTTTGGGGTAGGGAAAGGTTCCGGGGTGTTCTCCTTTTTCATGGGATCGGGTTTGGGGGTGATGACCTCCTCATGTTCATTCATGATTTCATCCCTTCTTTGAGGTGGGTCGGGAGGACATGGTGACCAGGTATGGGGCTCCGGTGGATGGGAGAACACTAGGTTGTTGAATCTAAAGGCTCCCAGGAGGTGTGGCGGATGCACTAGGCAAGACCGACGTGTCGGGTCGATGATAGTATTCCTTTCATCTAACCATTGTTTACCAAGGATTATGCATGGGCCCGCCAAAGTTCCTACTTGACACCAAGCCCCATCAAAATATGCAATTTTTTTGAACCTTTTATGAACTCAACAAAGACTCGATCCCCATTGTGCACAATTTTCCCGGTCTTAGAAAGAGAGGTAACGATATCGGGGATACCCAATTATCGGACACCATGTCAATGAAGTCGATTTTCGTGGGCTCCCCATTAGGTAGGTATGCATGGAATATGATGGGGAGTGGGGCCATGTGGTCCGTAGACTCAATGACAATGGGAGGTGGACCATGCATGGAACGGTCCGTCGAGGATTCTAATGCAAACATGCCCATGGACTAGACTTGTGAGAACAAGTCTATGACTTGCTCTGATCCCACTTGATGTGGCACGGGCAATGATGCCATGGGGGGTTGACACTAAGAGCCTAGGACCTAGACTCGCAAGCATGCAATGATAGTGGCGGATCCACTCTAGCGGACTCACACCCGTAGCGCTCATAATTGCCCATAGGCCAATCGGCGATGATGGGGAGGGTCCGAGATGTGACCTCACTGTTCCATGGGTATGGCTAGTTTGGGCTGAAGCCCTAAGGGCTTAGGATGCCCAACTCCACAGGCAGCCAGCATGCCGAGGGCGTGGGTTATGGGGTTTCTCTCACAACTCGCTCCGTGACAGACACTCCAATTGATCGATCTTTGGGTCGGGTGCTCGCTCACCACCGATGGGCAATTTGGAAACGATACTAAGCTAAGCAAAGGAAAGACTAGTAGGGGTATGATCTGATGTTCACCTGATCGGCGTGAAGATGTCGATCCCGGTCGGAGATGATGGCGAGCAGGGAGGGTTGGGTACGCACCCGCACGCTGCGCCGGTGTAGCTTTGACCTGAAAATGGTAAGAGTACACAACTACACCTCATGCAAGAGGGTTGGATAAGGGGTGGGAGTTAAGGAATTACAATCAATATTACCTCCACGTAGGGAGGGGCCTTCATCCGGCCAAGCGAGGGGCGGAGAGTTGACGAGACCCAAATCTGTCCGCGCAGGCCCTGCTAGGACAGCAAGCTGAAGAAATGGCCGCCACGGCCTCTCTTGAGCTCCGATGGGTGCGGGACTTGCGCTGACGTGGTCGTGGATGAGGTTGGAGCCTGCTGTCAGAAGCACCAGTCGATCAGAGGTCGGGCTGAACTGTGGCAAGATCAAATTGCCGAACTGGTCGATTCTGTTCTGATAGGGTCTGCCAGACATGGAGTCGATGTGGGAGCGGTCATGATCTGCTCCGGTCGTTGATGATGGTGGGGCCGGTACAAGAACGTCTGGAACCGGCCCAGGAACATGCCAGTGGAGTTGTAGGCCGATCGGAGCCCAGTGTGGTCATGACAGTCCTTGGATCAGGACCTAGCCGGCGCCACCTGTCTGGACCAGAATCGGAGCTGCCTGAAGAGATGCCGCCACGAACTCCTCCGTGCTTTGATGAAGGCGGGACCAGTCCCGACGCATTCGTGGACGAGCCCCTTTCGAGCAGGGACCAATGGGGCTCCCAGATGTGGATGAAGTAGGTCGTGGGAAGTACAAGAGTAACAGGGTATCCGACATGGTCTGGCGGGGGTGACTCGTGCAAGCTAACGGGAAAGGCAAGAACGTGGTGCTCTAGTGCTCAAACAGCTTCCTTCTTCCTGGGGATGGTAGAGGACTTAGGGAAGCTTGCCTCAACCAAAAAATCATGCCAAGATCCTCACAAGGGCGGCCGTGGTCATATCTACACTCGGGCCCAGATCCGTATCTGGATGCTAGATGCACAGTCCGGCAAGAACTGCTCCTCTGAACAGCACGGATGTCGGATGGAGGCGGGACCACCTCATCTGCGAAGATGCTTGGACGAGGTTTCAACCAATATAATATTTTCTGCTTGAATGCTTGAGGTGATGTCGTGGTCGAGGCTGCAACTTGGGCCTGTACTGTTGCCTGCGAACTGGGCTGAGCAGGTTGGTGATAGGTGATGATAGGGGTGGGAAGGGGTGAAAGTACAGCAATGGGGTGAGGGGCTAATGGTTGTGGAAGGTGGAGGGGGATGTTGGGGGGTTGATGCGGGGCTAGAAGTGGAAGGGGAGGGCGGAGCTAGGGCTGGGAGGGGCGAGGTGGCAGGACTGGAAGCAACGGTGGCAGCTGGGTGCGAACCAGTCGAGGTAGGTGGGAGGGATGGCTAGGTCGACCAAGGCAAGTGGAGGGGCTGGTGGAGTTTTACCAAAGGGTGGTGGGGGAGAGGGAGAGGCTGAGGGCACATCCCTCATGGGGTGGGGAATTCAAATTTGGGCTTGGGAATGGTGAGAGGGGTCTTGGGGAAGTGAAGAGTTGTGTTGGGAAGTGAAGAGGTGTATGGGGAGTGCCAAGGGTTGCCTTGGAAGGAGGAGGGAGTAATGGTGGAGTTAAATGAGGGTATGGGGAGGGGAGAGGGGTCTTAAAGGGGAGTGAATGGGGGAGGAGAGAGAGGGGTTCTAAATTTTGGGGAGGGGAGGAGAGAGAGAGGGGTTCGCCCCCTTTAGAGAGAGAGGGAGAGAGATAATGAAAGAGAGAGAGAGAGAAAAGGGGAGATAAAATTGCACAAGGAAATTTCAATTATATCGATCATCAAAGGTTACAAATGAGAGAGTGGGGTGGCCTATTTATAGGCACTCACATTCTACATGACCAAAATAACCTTGAACTAATGGACTAAAGACCAGACTATCCTAAGTGGGGCGCCCATAGGCCTAGGCCATTAGTTGGGCCCAATTGACACATGACTTATGTAAATAACTCCCTAACTTAGGTACTTGACTCAAATAAAATGAAAATTACATAATTGTGACTGAAATAAAATATAAAAATTACATGCTATGACTCAAAACTTAGTGACGGAGATGATGATGCACCGATGGCGAGTAACCGGAGTCTCGAAAAAAGTATGGAGTGACTGGGAATGTCCCTATTACCGACCTTTTATCTTTTTGTGCTGTCAATACACATTTTCCCCCATCAAACTTGTTTTTCTTTCGTTCATTCACCCTTCTTCTCCTTTTAATTCTTTTATGTCCTTGGTTTCTTCTTTTCCTTTCCTCTTTTCTTTTTTCTTCTTCTTTGCCGGTGCTGGGGCGGCCGTCCAGAGCTTGTTGCACCTGATGGCATATTTTAATTCTCAACAAACATTTTGTAGAAGAATGAAATACTTTACATTTAAGTGAAATATTTTGTTACACGAATGAAATATTTTGTTTGAATTCAGAAATAAACTAATAAAATAATTTGTACAAATAAAATACTTTATTACATGAATGAAACATTTGTTATCAGGATAAAACACTACATAAATAAAACATTTTGTTACAGGAACAAAACATTTGTTTTAAGAATAAAACATTACAGAAAAGACACATTTTTTTATAAGAACAAAACCTAACAAAATGTTTCAATTCTATACCAAATGTTTTATTCATGTAACAAAATATTTCATTCTTCTACAAAATGTTTCAGTCATGTGCTTTCCCACCGAGTGCGTTCCATCTTTAATGCGCGAAAAAGTAGACCGTACCATTCTAACGCGTGTTGTCCTTTCTGCGCAGAAATGATCTTTTCACCTTTTTTTGGGCCAATGAGAATAAAAGTTGCATGTTGACGTGGCTTTGTACACCAGATTCGGTGCACAAAGCATTACTCTTTTTTATAGGTGCTATTTTGTTTTAACATAGGGGTAACCTGTGATTGGACTCGAGACCTCCCCATTAAAATAGGGGAGAATGTCCACTTCGTCGCTGGCAAGAGACTTTGTTAGCCATTGTTATCATCACCATTCGACATCATTTGCCTTGTCATGGGAGTTGCCAGAGAATGGGAATGGGAAGAAAAAAAAGAAAGACAAGGATTAAAAAAAAGGATCATCCACTAATTAACATGAGTAAGATCTTTGGTATCGTTAAACTCCTACATTAACGAAGCTAGAAAGATAATACATATTTAATGATCGAGAGACGTGGTAAGTGGGTTCGAGTTTTAGGACTCTAGCAAGGTAGGTTATTCTCCATGTGTATTTTTGATGGATTTCCCCATCCTTTTATAGGGGCTTTCCCCTCACCTCCCCTTCGTCCAATCCCTCCTGTGCTCCCCCCTTATCACACCGTGATTCCCATGGCGTTAGGCACTGCTTCTTGACTTTGGCATTGGTTTGATGGCCATCTACTACTAGCATCTCCCACTTGGCCAACAAACTATTATACTTTCACTATCCATGAGCAGTGAAACATTTCATTCATTTGGCCAACAAACCATTATACTCTCACTGTCCATGAGTAGTATAATATTTCAGTCGAAATACTCCCACATGTCGTGAGTAGTTTTCGACATACTCTCACTATTTATGAGTAGTATTTCCATTCACCATCACTATTCATACGTACTATAGTCTCACTATCTGTGAATAGTATTTCTGATACACTCCCACTATTCATCAGAGATATCACTATTCTCATTCCCTCACTATCCTTGAGTATTATTTCGATATACTCCCACTATCTGTCAGATGTATCATTATTCTCATTATCTCACTATCCATGAGTACTATTCCATACACTCTCACCATCCGTCAGAGATATTATTATTTTTATTATCCATGGAAATATTTTTTTGACTTATATGTTCTTAATCCCCATTCAGCCAACATACTCAATGAAAATTTTGGCTAAAATATTTTTCATCAAAGGGTGGGCAATCATATCACTTGTGGGAATATATGTCACATTTATTTCTCATTTCTGTACAATATCTCGAATATAATGATTGTGTACTTCATTATGTTTTCCTCCACTGTTAGTCAAGCTAATTGCTGCTTGATTATTAGAGTATACCTCAATTGGTCCATCTGCCAACTTGAGATTCAAATCGTTCAAGAATCTTCTTATCCAAACTATATGAATAGCAGTTGTAATACATGCAACGTACTCAGCTTCCTGTGTGTATAGAGCGACACACCTCTATTTCTTACTTCCCCAAGAAATAGCAGCATCACCAAAGATGATCAAATGTCCCGACGTGGACTTTACATCATCTTTATCTCCTCCGAAGTCTACATCCAAATATCTAAGGACCTCAAGCGTATCAGCTTGATAAACAAGATTGTGGTGCAAAGTTCCTCTAAGATATTTCATAATATTTTTAACCGCTTTCCAATGTGCTAGACTAGGATTACTTTGGTATCTACTTACCAATTTGACTAAGTATACTAAGTCTGATCTTGTACACATCATCGCATAGATCAATTTTCCGACTACTTGTACATACGGCACCATGAGCGGCTCTCATCCCTCTCCGGGGCATTGTTCCTTACACAACCATTTCTGATGGTCTAATAGTGTTGGTGGCGGATTGCAATTCTACATTTCGAATCTCATGAGTACAGACCTTAAATATTTTTCTTGTTTTATACTCAACATTCTAGACTTTTTATCCATTAAGATTTGTACACCAATAACATAGGATGTCACACCCATATTCTTCATCTCAAACTTTCCACTAAGTTCAGACTTGACTTTATTCAACATTTCTCTGTCATTACTGACGAGTAAAATAGCTTCTATATATAGGGATAACATAATATACTTGCTCTCATTTTTCATGATATACACATAGTTATCCAACTTGTTTGAAACAAACCTTAGTTGGACAGCTACTTCATGAAATTTGAGACATCATTGTCTAAAAGAATACTTTAAATCAGATATCGATTTCTTTAACTTGTATACCCTTTCCTCTTGACTTTCCACCTAAAATCTCTCAAGTTATTGCATATAGATGTCTTTCTTCAACTTTTCATTAAAGAATATAATTTTTACATCCATCTGGTGTAACTACAGATCAAATATGCAACAATTGTCAAGATCATTCTTATGGATGCAAACATAGCTACTAGAGAATAGATTTCTTGAAAATATATGCTTGGCTTATGTGTAAACCCTTTGACAACTAACTGGGCCTTATATTTATTAATAAACCCATCAGCTCAAAGTTTTTTCTTAAATACATATTTGCATCCTATAGCCTTTCTATTCTTCGGTAGATCACATAATTCTCAAACATTGTTCCTTTTCATGAAATAAATTTCTTCATTCATGGCACCTTGCCATAATTCTAAATCATGTGATTTCATCACATCTATATAATTCATGCAAACTACGCAATTTTCTTCTTCCATGTCTATTACCAGACATGAAGACTCATAGAAATACAAATGATAATCATCCATCCATACATGTGGAGTTCTCAATCTTTTGTTGCCTATTCTGGATTGATCAGGTTGCACTTCATGCACAAGTACGGGTTCATTTTCTATATTCTAAGGTTTCTCCTCAATTTTTGGATCATTTCTAGGGATATCATTGTAATAGTCATCATCTATTACAAGCAGAGATTTCTTCTCTTTTTCATGAGATTCATCTTCCACTAGATTTTCTAGAAATATTGCGTCCCTATACACAATGATCTCTTTTTCTTAATGAAAAAATCCATAACCAGATGATTTCTCACAATACACTATTGTTTGAGGACAAGTCGGTGACCACGGCGAGAAGGGGAATAAAGCGATAAAGGAAAATAAGGGAGTTTATGTTATCTCGGGGATATTTTCCTTTGTAGCCATATGCATCTCATGGCAGTACCGTACACTCACCTTTTACGGAAAGTCGAGCGGGGTCAACTTGCACGAGAGGTTTCTAGGGGTTAGCAAAGGGTAATAGGGGCCTGCGAGAGCTGAGTTGTTACTCGTTCAGGATGAATGAGACCAAAGTGGCTGGAGGACGGGGTGACTAGACATGGTGTGGGCGTGCCGGTCGATTTCTCGACAATCACCTATGGAACCAAATGTCTGGGGAAACATTACAAGGACATGGCACGTGGGCATGGGGTATCGGGCTACACGTGGAGAGAAGGGAGGTTCCATAGGTGCGAGTGTGCAGGCGATTATGGGGATTCATGTACGGGATGTCTTTCCGTACCGATCGCAAGCAGTCGGTGTTTATTTACATCGGATTGAATCTGAACACCTTTGTTCCATGCTGAAGAAGAGCCTGGATATTTGTGAAGCCAAGGACAGGGGACCGGGTACACCCTGCAGCTGTAGGGTAACAGTTGTGCTTGACTGGAGGAGTTGGTAGACTGAGATCCGGGAGACTGGTTTCACACTAGCTAGTGCGGGTAAGAAACTGGGGCCCTAGTACGGGCATACATATTCAACTGGTTTCATGCTTTTTAGGTGCCACGTGGGCCTTACAAGTTGGCCAAAAAGGGCCAAAGTACATCTGGTGCAAGCCGCAGGATAATTCTGACACGTGGGTGGGCCCCCTGGTCATTACAGGATAAAGTAGATTAACTGTGTGTTTTTACAGGGGCTCTCTACAAGGAGCTAGGGGCGTGCCCGAACCGTCGAGGGAGGGCTAGACTAGATGGCAGGGGCATACACTGGCTGGCGCTTATGGGAGGTTGGACGCGCCACGTTGTGTGCAGTCGGGTACGGGTCCCGGAAGGAGAGTGTCTTCATGCCAGGGAGTTAGGGCCGGTAATAGGAATGTTACTTCTTGGCCAGGGTTTGGCTAACTTGGGTCAGCGGTCGAGACCGTTGGTAGCCGGTTCGGGGCGAGCAGCGGGCACGTTGTACCTTGGCGGGAGCAAATCTGGCATTATTGTGTGCGCGTTGTTATCATAATGCGCCATACGCGGGCGGATCCGATGTGCGAGTGTGATCATCATTATCATAACGCCACATACGTGGGGGAATGGACTTGAGTGAGATGGCTAGACGCCATATGAGCAGAGTACGTGTGACATACCCTCGGCCATTACAAGCCGATCAACAAGCCACCCAACACGCGCTTCGCTCCTCGCGTTCTTGCTGGAAGCCTTGGGGCTTGAGTCCTTGAGCATTTGTAGCTGAGTGCCCTTGCATGCATGTGTGTATGTGCCCCTTGAGCTTCTAAGAGGGTTTTATAAGAGAATATGGAAGGTTAGGGGGTGAGCTGGTCGGCGTAAACCCCCTAAAAAATAATTAAAACATTTATTTGTTTTTGAGAGGGGGAGGGGGGTTTACACGGACTACCCTTGGGGGGCTAGGCAAGTCCGCGTAAACCCCCTCCCGTAAACACCCCCCCTTTTGGGGGGTTTACGCGGACTGGCCTGGGGGGGCCGGGCTGGTCCGCATAAACCTCCCCCCCCCCCCTCTTGGGGAGGTTTATGCGGGGAATATCACCCTTTTTTTTTGGGTGGGCCTGGGTTTACGCAGGCCGGCATGGGGGTTTCCCCCCCCCCCCCCCCCGAGCTTGTCCGCGTAAACCCCTCCCCCCAGGGGGGTTTACACGGGCCAACATGGGGGGTTTTCCCCCCTCGCGCTGGTCCGCATAAACCCTCCCCACCAGGGGGGTTTACATGGGCCAACATGGGGTTTCTTTCCCAACCTATAAAACCAGGTATTCTGGTCTTCTTGGTCCCACTTTTGACCAAGTGTGAGTAAAAGATGACAAGAATACGAGGCTTGGATTGATTGGCTAGAGACGTGCACACGTAGAACGAGAAGGTTGACCTTTGTGGCCCCGGGACTTCACCTTCGAGAATGCCTTCACATTGGTATGTTGATCAATCTCAAATGGGACTAGGATAGAGATGCACTTGCATAGAGATTAGCCAGGCTGGGTGGATAGGCCGCCCCAGGGTTGGCCCGGGTGGCTTGGTTGAAGGCGGGCAGAACCGTAAACTGGTGTAGACACGCCAAAATTGACATTACTTTGAGCATTTCTCATATTGCCTTGTAATGCCCCATTTGACCCTCAAATTAGCTTATTTGAGTGTTTTTTCCATTTTTTATAGATTTTCTCCCCTTTCCCTTTTTTTTAAAATTAACGCCCTGGAGAGGGGCGTGTTTTTAAAACGAGGTCTGATCCAGTGCGTGTCTCCCCATTTTATCTATTTCTCCCCATTTTACCTATTTTATAAATCGTGACCTGGTGAAGGGCGTGTTTTAAAACACGACCTGACCTGGGGCGTTTCTTGATGAAAGGACGTCCTGAGATGAGGGCGTCAATTCCCGGCATTATCCAATTTTCGAAAAAAGAATAAATGTTTTGAAAAATGTTAATTAACGCCCTTCTTTGGGGTGTGTTTCAATTAACGCCTCTCCCGGAGGCGTGTTTCAGAATTTCCAAATAAAAGAAATATCTATTCCCAAAATTGATCTGGGAGTTGACGCCCTTGGCCAGGGCGTGTTTTGAATTAACGCCCTATGACAGGTCGTCAATTCTTGAATTGACGCCCTGACCAAAGGCGTGTTTTATCTTCTGTCTTCGCAGCCCTTTCCCCAGAGAGTCCTTGCTTCGTTAGATACCTGCTTGGTTTGGGCTCTTGCCCATTCTTATCCTTTCCCTCTTGGGACTCTTGCCCATGTTTATCTCCTCCAATTCTATTTAATAGGGCCGACTGCTCTGTTGATCGGTTAGATTCCTCTTTTCCTCCCTCGATTCTTCTTCTTCTGCTGTTTTTCTTTCTTCTGTTTTTTTTGTTTTCTTCTTCTTTTCTTCACGCAGGGGTGTTGCCTGGCTGAAGGAGGGCTTCACATGGTTCAAGCTTCATCCAACTGAAGGCCTCTCCTCATCGAGTATCAAAAGCCAAAGGAGCAAAACCAGATTTTTCTTATCCCTCCCTTTTCTCTTTTAGTTTGTTTTTATTTGTTCATACATACGCATGCATCATATTCCTCTCTCTATGCATATTTCCTTTCTTCAACTATGTTGAATAACTCCCCTTAGTGCATCTCTTGCACACCTCCCTATTTGCATATCATTCATCATATCTCCCATACCCTTTTGCATAGAGGTTTAAGGGCCAACACCCACAAGGTGTGTCTTGCACATCTTTTCATGCTCATCTTTCTATATAAGAATTTGATGCTACACACCATATTCTAATCCATATTTTTTATTGGTGTTTATCTTTTTTGTAAGGGTAATAAAAGCAAGAACTCTCTTCATCGGCCGACCGATTTGAAGAGAAAGGAAGCACTCACATCCCCGCATCTTTTGAGGTACTTTTCGCGATCATTCCTCCCATGTTCTTATTGATTATATTTTTGAGGCGTTCGCATCTCTGGCTATCACACACTCCCCTTGTGCACCTCGTGCATATATTTTTCTCCATATTGATGATTATTGCATGTCTTTTCTTTGATATTTTTCTTAAGTGGATTATTCTAAATTAGAGATCTACAACTGGGTGATCGGGGGTGGCCCCAATCAGTTGTTGATGTCGCCGTGAGTCACAACTAACTGGTTAGGACCCTTGGTTGGGCCGGGTGTGTCGTAGAAAGGGCTGGGTAACAACGCCTTAAAGGTGTTCGGAGAAATTCTTGAGACCTTATTTCTTGTTATTTTTTTAGGGAAAATATATGGGTACAACAAATGCCCCCCATGGGGCGTGAGTTAGAGGCGAAGATGAGGGCGGACTGCCCATGAGCTCCTCATTTTGCTTCATTGTAGTTGTATTTGGAGCTTCATATGCACTTTGTGTACATGTGTTTTCTTCATGTGCTAGCTTTTCATGTATTGCCAACGCTATGTATTCACCCCCCCCCCCTCGTGCTTTTGTCTTGCAGCTATGGCGAGGTTTGGCAGATACGATTGGGCTCAAAGGCATGCGGCCCGTGAGGAGGATCAATGGGTAGGGAGGACCGGGCGGCCCTTGCCTCCTTTGGGCCTGCCCGTCATCTCTACGGCCAGCATTGGCCAAGTTGACCTGGGGCGTTCACTAGTGGCTAAGGGTCCCGTTGGATAGTGGACGAGTGGAGCCGGAGTTGTGAAGGTGGCTAGGATTTCTGAAACGGCTGGCATTTATACATATGACCGCTCGGGAGGCTACCCGAGAGTGTTCCCATTAGACCGGCATCTGTTTGAGTTCATGAAGAACTTTGTCCCTATTGGTATGGAAGATGGGGACTCTTCTGTTGATGGAGAGTGCCGCTGGTTGGAGAGTGCCATTTTGCTGGGCAAGGACAGCCTGCAGGGTTACATTCTACAGCTTCTTGAGCTTCTCGATAGATTTATAAAGAGTGGCAGTTTCCCAGTGTAGATTGCCTGGGTTTCTTCAGCAGGGTGGACCAGTTCGGGCTTCATGTTGGAGCACAGTGTCCAGCTTCTTGGGACCTACACGGCCGTCATCTAGTCGAGACTGAGGGGGTGATGGGGTTGGTGCTAAAGCCATCAGGGCTGTAGTTTGCCAGCGAGGGGTACGACGATCACAACCTCCTGGACGGGATATGTCACGCCTCGAGATATGTAGTAGAATTAACTTGGGAATGTGAACAGCCGACAAATAAAGCCTGAAGCTAACAATATAATCAGAGCGCAACATTCACACATAAAAGAGTGAACACAATTATACTCAAAGATGCCACTTTATTGCATAGTAATGAAACGTTTACAATAACACATGACTTTCGACATAGTAACTCACTAGACTCAATAAAAGAAAAATTACATAGACATGACTTTGACTAACATAAGTGGACTCATAACTCTCTAAGTCTTCTCTCAAACTTTAATCGCTCTCGGACTCGTCACTTGAGTAGTCTGAATCCGACCCGCTACTGTTTTCTAAAAAAGATTGGAAAAGTAGGGAATGAGCGCACTCGCCCAGTAGGTATCTTCGTATTAACATGATGGTAATGTTAAAGTAATTAACATTTTTGCTCTAGAAGGTAAGAAAGGAAAATGCGATAAATCAAACGAAGAAAACCAAAGTAACAACAAGTACTAAGCTATATACTCTAGAGATGTGAGAATTCAAGCAAAAGAGAGCATGATCAAGCAAGATTATAATGTGATCTTTCGTGAACGAAATTGTACTATCATGTAACGAGAATGTACTTTCATAACCTTAAAAGGCTATGCACTAGAATGTAATAATCAAGCATGAGATTTCGTGGTATAAAAAAAGTACTCCCAGTGCAATGCGATGTCAGTGTTCATCATACCCCATGGTTTATAGTATGTTTCAGGCCATATGTAGATGGGGCTAGCGTGGAACCCTTGGACACCATTCGTGCCCGCCCTTGCATCTTCAAGTTATAAATCAAGCTACTTCCAGGAGAAATATAAATGTAGGCCAATAATGTCAAGTTCAAACAATAGCTCATGGCAATAATAACAAAGGTAAGAACGCACCAAGATAAACATGAGAGGTCAAGAATGAGTTAATGATAAGGTCATGCTATGGAAGGAGTCTGGAAGTATAACGGTATATTTTTAAAATTTCCATATTTCATTAATGTCTTAATGAATAAGCTGTTGGGTTCCAGATAATCAAAAGACTATTTAGGAATAGAGTAGAATCAAGCCTTGGCCAAAACCCCGAGTGTCACAGGAAACCAACAGAACGCGGTTCACTGAGGACCGCTTTCTTGAGGAGGTGGTCAAGACAAGACCATAATCCGAGAGGGTCGACCCTAGAAAGGAAAGGGTCGACGCAACATGACTATAGGAAGAACGCGGTCAGAGCCTGGCCACTACCAGAAGGTTGCGGTTGCCTAAGGGTCGCGATCAGTCCCGAGTGCCAGAATACGCAGAAAACTCAAGTGCTTTCTAGACCATTAGGTTTTTACGGTACAACCAGCTCGGTGTCCTAGTGAGAATCCCAGGCTCACAGAGACTTACGGAGGCCTTGAAACAAGATCACCTAGTCCGGTAGAAGGAATATCCGATGGAGAGGATCTCAAGTCCAAGAGGTGTTCCTATCAAGTGCAAGTGATCTAATAGTAATGTACCGGAATACGTGCTACATGTGAACACAATAAAATAGAAAGGAGATGAGAAGGGAATGCTTCAAAGCATAAATCAAAGTGAACTTAAGTCATGGAAATTTCCTTTAAGTAAAAAATTATAAGGTTTGGCATAAAAATACCTATACATGAAAATAAGATTTTAAACATGCCAACATGAAACATGATATGACAAAAATCATGAATGTAACGACATAACATGAGACATGGCATAACTACATATATCTAATAGGGAAATTATGAGGTGATCTGGTTTCTGTTTAGAGTTAATAGGGACATAACATGGTTGGTCGAGAACCGTTACTTGTAGGTAGCGATCTCTGCTAGACCGCCTTCTATCTGCAACAGATAGAGACAGATCATGTTTTCAAGGCCTATACTACGATAATTAATGCATGAAAATCATGTATAACCAAAAGGTAAGACAGGGTAGCATGCTTAGGACAAGGTTATGGCATGAAAAGGCATTAATTTATTTCAAAGTTCTTATCTTTTTGTCAAGGGTGCAAGGATAGCATGCAGCGAAAAACATGATTGCACATCCATAGAAAAATGTTAAATACTCTGTGCATAGTACATGAAATCACAAGAAAATAGAGAGCTTTTATTCCTAGCTTGATGTTTAAGCCAACATGAGATAACCTACCTCTGGGATGCTTGTTAACCCTCGAATTTCTTACCGGAAGAGGGTCCTAGTTCATGCACGTCCTGCGTAGAACCAGCGACTTCTGGTTGTTCTAACTCCTTAGATGCCTGACCTCCTAGCACGAGAAATTGCAGAAGGTAAGAAGATACTATGGGTAACATAATATTCAAAAGGATGAACATGAAATACTAGCACCTTACCCTGGAACAACGTGATCCAAAACTTAGGGTTCGTGCAAGTCGAATCTGGGCCCTATTTATAGGGAATGCCCTAGGGCTATGGGATTAGCTCGAATTAGGAGTCCTATGGGATGTCAATTCGATCCTCTAAGAGTCCTAGACAGGTTTCCATGCCAGGTCACTTCGATCTATGGCGATATGATCGATAAAATCTAATCTTTTCATGCTTCTCTATCACCCGTTTACGGAACATGAACGCGGTCGCCTAGAGACCGCAACCATCAGAAAGCGGTCGTGCGACTGACCGTGACTTGGTCTGGCCGCTGAATTTGAATTTAACTCAAATTCCTCTCTTAAGTATCCCCTATTTATCTATTAAAAATAGGGAATTATCCTAATACGTGTCTAAGGCTGGGTTTGGGCCTAAAGGCTTAAGATTTACGGTTTAAGGCCCATTTTAATTGGATTTACTTGTCTAATTAGTAACTGGGCTTTTAAATCAAATGGCCTCAATTAGTTAAGCCCACTTAAGCCTATTTAATGCTTAATTAATTCTGGGAAAATCCAAAAAAAACTAGATAATTACCAGGGTTGCTACAGGATACTTCGGGAGACAGTTGTGAGCTGGTACAGTCGCTGGTCAGTGATCTCTTCGCACAGGTACCACCAGGGTGCGATAGAGTGGTTGATCGGCATAGTGCACTACTACAGGATGCTTCTGGACCGAGCAGGGATCCGGTACACAGTGACAGTGGCACTATATCGGTACCCGTACTACATGGGGCTGATTCAGGCATTGGTGGAACACAGCGGCGACGGTAGAGGGGGGGACCTCGCTGGACTTGTGGTCTCTGTTCTGGATATCTGGTCTACCAATTAGCGATGAGGGCTATGAGGAGGTGGTGCTAGACGACCTTCACCGTAGTCACACCGATGGGCTGGGACGGTACTGAGTGTCTCACAGCTATCAATATTTTCTGAAGACTTTGAGAAACTTGGCTCTGGCAGGCAGGGAGAAGGCTGCACACACTCGAAGGGTGCCTCTGAATGGGTGGGTCCGTCATTTCTACAACAGGCCAGTTTGCTTCTACCATGAGTTTGCACGGGACCATACCCCGTGGGAGGAGTGCACAGAGGTGGAGTTACGGTTCCACACTTACTGCAGATATATCTACGGACCGAGAGAGGGGTGGAATCCCCATGGGCTGCGAGACGTGACTCATTTGCCTGCATACTTGACGTATTGGCTGGCGACTTTCATGGTTCCCCACAAAGAGGACAGTCTTCTGTGGCCAGAGCTGCTGTGGCCTGCGTGCTTGCTGGCTGAGGGACGGAGGCTGGCATTGCCTCCTGTGGCGTTGGCCAACATCTACCATGGGCAAGGGGCGTTGTTAGTACACCCTGCACTACTGGAGAGGAGTTTGCTTCTGTCGACCCATTACCTTAGTGTGTGGGCTGGTCTTCTTTTTCCCGGATTGGTGACGAGGGAGACAGTGTCAAACCCGGCGGCCCCCTTATTGTTCAGCTTCACCGGTCAGCCAGACGGGGATGCAGTATAGCATCTGGAGAGAGCCAGGAGGGCCCTATCTTACTTTCCGGGCAGAGGCGAGGATGGGCTCCCGTTTGACTGTGGGTCGAGGGGCTCTCGATCGCTTCTGGTGTCGATGAGTGATGGGGTGACCTGCGTCCTACCACACCAGCGAGAGCTAGGCGCTCCAGTGTATGCAGAGTGGGTGATCAGCACCCGATCGATAGTGTTTGCACTGCACCGGTCTAGTGCCAGTGTCCTGGAGCCTTACTACTCGCACCAGTTCACGAGGAACTTCGGGTATGACCAGGCAATCCCGCTGAACCAGGAGTTTCCTCTGGCGGGCTGAGTGTACAGGGGCAAGGATAGCCATTTGATGGCGGTAGCTTGGTGGGACTGTAGTTGCCGAGGGGATCCGGAGAAGTTACCGACACCAGGGTTAGATCACCGCTGGAGGTTCGACGTCCACTACACCCAATGGTGGTTCGAGCACAGCCATCTATATCGCCAGAAGGCTTCGACGATTCGGAAGGTTGAGGAGGGTCGGCTTTTACGGGAGGATCAACCTCCCATTTCACTAGATGTGGAGTACCTAAGGTCCCGCTTTTCTCGGATCCGCCGGGATGTGGAGCGGCTCGAGCAATAGTGGCCCCGAGACAGTTGAGCTTCCTCGTGGTTGAGGTGAGGTTATAGTGGGGCCATCAAGCCCCTAGGGCCGGTGCAGGTGGGGCCCGCAGTTTCTACAGGAGCTAGGACATCGAGGCCGAGGCAGTAGAGGACTTGGTGGGCCCAGTTTCAGGCCAATTGTGGCTTCAGGAACAGTACCACATTGGATGATGTGCTCCAGGAGGGGAGTTTCGCCGATAGTGCCATTAGTGACTGTAGGAGCCATATTTCCCATGCTATCGGATCAGCCGGGCCGGTGGAGTTCGTTTCCCATATCGAGCGGGCATACACACTGAGGGATATCAAGGAGGTAGTTACAAAGGCCACCCGCGTACTGGGGTTGAAGTCAGAGCAGCTGGTTCCTCTACCGTTGACTCCCTTCGGGGCTTCAGGTAAGACACACTTTTTATTATGTTGCCTTAGCCTTGCTTCATTGTCTATTTGACTGAGATGCCATTTATTGGTGTGTTTCTGTGACAGGTTCGCCGGCAGCGGAAGATCATTCCTCAGCAGGGGTGTCCACGGGGAGTGGTGACGGGGACATTCAACCTAGGTGGAAGCACCCCTGTGTGGATGTCGGAGCAGCAAAGGCCGGGGAGTCCTCTTGCGGACCCGAGGAAGACGAACATCTTGAGGCGGAGCCGACTCCGAGTAAGTGCCATGCTCAATCCTTCATCTTTTGTCGGTTTAGTCATTATGATTGACTAACCTTATGTGTTTGACTGGTTTCATAGCTCCGCTGGAGACTGGGGCGGAGGTTGCTTTCTCGCCACCCTTGGAGATTGACCCTTTGCTGGACGACGAGATCCAGTGTGATGTCGACGTCGATGAGGTTCTCCGGATGATGGACGAAACTGGCCCTAATGTGTAGGCATTTCTTGACTTTGAGTCATGGAAGACTGCCGGAGCATTCAGCCTGATAGGTCCCCCAAGACTGGTAATGCTCTATTTATAGTAATGTTTTCATTTGGAAACTGACATTCCATGTATTCCCATGTAGAGACGGTAGAGACGCTAGGGGCTTTTGTCCTTCCCGGGACTAGAGATGAAGTGCCCACTTCTGCTGTTGGGTAGGAGCCTGGGGGACCCCAGGATGGCTCAGGTAAGTGCTGAGTCATTACAGGAAAGGTTAACTTCTTCTCTCCTTGCGTTTGTTGTACTGGGGTTATTGACTGGATTTGTTGCCTTGCCTGCCAGTTGATGAGCAGGCTGCAGCCTTGGAGATGGTCTAGGAGTTGGTTAGCACTAGACCGTTAGTGGAGCTTCCCTCTTTTGGGGCTGAGTCGGGAGTAGAGGGTGGTCTGACGGCCCTTGTTGCTAGAGTCGCAGTCATTCCGTCATCACAGCCAACGTCGGTGTTGCCTCTTCCTTCCTTGTCGGTAGTGGTTTCGGCCTACACTGTGGGACTGGTCGGGTCTTCCATCATGGGACCCTCAGGTATGTGATTGGAAATTTGGATGTTTGTTGTGGCCTTTCTTGTTATTTGCCAACAATAAACTTTTTCGGGTATTGGTTACAGATACCTCATCTCCCCTGAAGGAGGGTGAGCATCCTCCTGACACTACTGGAGCTACAGTGGGGAGCCTACAGCTGTGGCTCTGACTAGAGAAGACGAGGAGATCATCGACATAGAAGGGATCTCCGACAGAGGTGCCTCGACTAGTGAGCTTTGTTTAAAGCCCTTAGGCTGGCCAATTTCCTTTTCACTATCAGACTGTGTGTTGATCTTGTGCTTTCATTGGTCCGCAGGGGTTTCTAGTTTTGCCGCCTTCGAAGATTCGTCGGAGGCTTCTTCAGGCTCCTCGGGCAGTGGTAGTCTTGCCATGGAGACAAAGGAGAGTTCAGACCCCTCCTCCTCTAGGGCCTCCTCCATTGAGGGGACAGAGAGTAAGGCTACTTCTGCAGGTGCGTGGGGCTCTTTCCCTCCTCCTTAGCACTTACCTATGCTTTCTGGCATAATGTTGATGCTTCTGTTTTATATGTAGCACTCACGTCAGAAGAGGAGCGTGTGTCGACTCTTATTACAGATGGCGAGGAGGAGCTTCCCGCCATGCCTGTGGCTACCGGAGAGGACAGGGCTAGGGCATAGGGTTCCCCAGTGGTTGAGGAGTCGTTGCCTTCCCCGACCCTGGCGAGTGATGTCGCTGGTGTGAAAGGGCTTGTTCTAGGTAAAGGTTGGAAGTTTTCTCAGGTTTTTCACCTAATTTATCATGGAAAGTCTCACATATATTTCTTACTTTCCATTTCTTCTGTTGGGTGTCATGCAGCCTTGACTGATGTGCTAACGGAGATGGGCGAATCTTCTCTGAGCCTGGGGGTCGAGTGGCCCACCTCTACCCCACCGCCGGAGCTGTTGGTGATGGGTGGAGGGGAGTGTAGGTACCTCCTTGCTTCAGTGAGCACGCGGGTACCTTTAGGGTGACCCTCTCTTTTCTTCGGAGGACCTAAGGAGACGATTGGCGGAGTGTACACGAGGCTATCACATCCTCGGCTTCCCGTAGGAGCCCTGGATTACGGGGCTGGCCAGAATATGGGCGGAGCACCTGTGGCTTCGTCAGACACAGGAGCAGAGATCTCAGAGGCTGACCGCCATCTGGAAGAGTAGGAGCGGCTAGGTTGACTTGCGATGACTGTAATCGAGCAGAGGGGCCACGCCGAGGCAGCTCAGACACTCTTTCGAGACTGAGCTATTAAGGTCTTAAGGAAGGCCCTAGAGAGCAATAGTCAGACATGGAGCCCGTCAGGGTTGAGTGGCGAGGGGCTAGGAGCATGGTTGAGGCCAGTACTCAGCTCTTGTCCAATCTTGAGATGAAGCTTGCGGCTGCTCAGTCTTGCCTATCGGCGTTGGAGGGGAGCGAGTCGTGACTAGATTGTATCTTCTTTTTGTTATGCTATGTGCCCGGTTGTATAGATTTTTTTGTTTCCCCAAGGGCATGTCTTGGGCTCCTTTTATAGAGTATGAATAACAAAATCTTGGATTTCTTTTGTCATTTGTTGTGTCATCCCATGTTTTTCTCTTATGGAATAATGTTGGGTGCATGAGCTGCCAACCACGTACTGCTAGTGGTGGTTAATTCTTCTACTATATGCTGATGCTAGTGACAAGGATCTAGGTCCCCAAATTCGGGTACTAGAACCGAGGGCTGAGTATTAGATGGTGGAGGTTGGATACAGGGTGCACTGGAGGCTGAGCACAGGAGTCTGGAAGCTGGGTACTGGGTACTGGAGGCTAAGCACTGGGGACTGGGAGATGAGAACCAGGGATTGGGAGTTGAGTGCTGGGAACCGGATACTGGGTACTGGGGGTTCACCCAAGCAAGGTATGTTGACTGGGGATGGCTGGGAACTGGGGGATTGGGAGATAATACGTACATGTTCAATAATTTAAGGGAATGAGAATTGGAAAATGGCGACTGGAGGCTGACCCTTGAGGGGGTGTTGGCCTATGTTACTGGGGACTAGGGGATCGGGGGCCAACTCGTAAGGGTGTGGTGGCCTGTATTGCTGGCAGTTGCTGGTTGGCTCTGGGATATGTTAGCCAAATATCGCTTACTGGCAAACTAGCTATTGACATGTTATTAGCCGAAAATGTTGTTCACATTGGTCTCGGAAACTAGAGCTGGGGCTGGGCTGACTGACCATGGAAGGCATGGTAATCAAAAGCTGGGATGAGCTAGGGCTAGAACTAGGGCTGGCCGGCTGACCATTGAAGGTGTTGTAGCTGGAGGCTGGGGCTGGGACTGGAACTGGAGCTGGAAATGGCCCTGGAACTGAAGTAGGTCGGCAAGCCGTTTAAGGGGCTATAGCTGGAGACTACGACTGGAGTTGGAACTGGCACTGGAACTGGATCCAGATGGTGAGCCGTTTAAGGGGCTACAGCCAGAGACTGGGACTAGAGCTGGAACTGGACTTGGAACTAGCACTGGAACTGGAGCTGGCCGACAAACAGCTGATGTGTAGTAGCCGAAAGACTGGGACTGGTCGGCTAACCATTGAGGTGTATAGCCGAATGTTGGAGTTGGAATTAGCAATGACCGACCCTCGGGGGTGTGTAGATTATAAGAAAATCCATTAAGGAAATAAGAATTAACAATAATATGGATGATGAAATAACAGTAATAGAAGGGGAACGAGATAGAAAAGGGATCAAGAGAGGATGCTAATTGAGTGTGATCGCCAGAGGGGTTGTCTCAAAAGAATATAACATTGAAAACAAAGGAGGGACCTCGAAGAATACCTTAAAAGTAGGGAGATGTGAGTACACCTTCTCTTCCAATCGGCCGGCCAATGAAGAGAGTTTCTCTTGTGTAGATTACCCTTGCAAAATAAAGAAAACACCAATAAAGAATTGGATTAGAACCAAGGTGAGTGTAGCATCAAATTCCACATATGAATAAGCAATGAAATCATGGAAAAGAACACACCTTGTCAGTGTTTGACTTTAAAACCCCTATGCAAAAGGGTATGGAAATATGATGAATGATAGAAAAGGGACAGTGCAAGTGTTGCACAAAGGGAGATCTCAACGTGGTTGAGATGCAAATAATAAATAGAAAAGAGAGGATATGATGCATGCAATGCAAATTAACTAAAGAGATAATAAGAGAAAGGGAGATGATAAGCTTATTGGTTTTTCTCCATGGCTTTAGATCTTCAATAGGGAAGAAGCCTCCAAAGGATGTAGCTTTGGCATGGGGAGACATCCTCCTTGAGCCTTCAAACTGACAACACCTCCCCTGAGTTGATTGTTGAAGCCTTAAACACAAGGGAGAGAGGGGTCCTATTTATAGGGCCAAAATTCGGTGTTTAATCCAAGGGAAATTAGGAAATCGAGTTTTAATTAGATTTGGAAGAGTATATTCATTGCCCAAGTGTCCCTTCAACCTTAGAAACTATTAGGATCCTTTCCCAATTGGAAAAGGGGCTTAAAATGGGGAAATAAGGAGGTTCTGTCGGAGTTCAGAATTCTGCAAGAATGGGTGACCACTCATTGGTCGCCAATTAAAATAGCGCCAGATAGAAGTGTCGTCAATTCTAAATCATTTTAAAATTAGAAAATAATTGGCGCCCATGGTCCGGCCGCCAATTAGGAATTAATACAAATTTTGGACGAAGTTAAATGCTCAAAATAAGGAAAGGAAATTGGCGACTTGTTGTCCGGGCGCTCATTTATGAATTAGCAACCTTCCGGGAAGTCGCAGTGTAACACCTGAGAATTTTCTAAGGATTTTTCAGATTTAAAATATAATTATATAGCAGTTAATGGGTTATTAATTGAATTATAATGAATTATAACTAATTATTTAGACCCTACACAAATCCAAGAGCATTAGGTCCATATAATGAACCCAATAGGCCCAAGAGATTGTTTTGGACCTTAGCCCATATTCTAGAACCTTAAAATAGGTGTAATCACGGAATTAATGGGGATAATTACTCCTTAGAAGATAAATAAGTGGATAATAACATAGATAATATCAAAAGAGTTTGAACTAACTTCAAATTCGACGCTCAACAGGGAAAACAGTCTATGGCGAGACCGCATAGCGCTGGTAAACGATCTAGAGCTAGACCGCTAAGCTCTGTCAGTTCCGTGAGAGAAAGAAAACGTGAAAAGATTGAATTTTTGGCATCCAAATCACCTAGGATCGATTCTATCTACTAATTAGATAAGTTTAGAAAGTTAGAAGATCGAATTGAAAGCCTAATTTGGACTCTAAGTTTGTTCTAATCCATGAGAACCCTAGCTAACCCTATAAATAGGTCCCAGATATGATGTGTGCGACCCTTACTTTTGGCTCGCGTGGAACTAAGGTAAGGAGGATGAATTAGAGGTAAGTTTCTTCTAGCAATTTGTTTATTATAGTTAGAACTAACTACCCTCCGAATTTCATTCTAGGAAATAAAGTATACAAGAAGTTAGATGCTTCCAACGTTTCTGATCATACACCAATAAGTCAGGAAATAGTGCGGCCGACCCAAGAAGATCAGAGAAATAGAAACCCTAAACAAGGTAATTAGATAGAGGTTATTTAGAACAATTTGTTCCTGTTAGTACCCGTTTCTTACCCTCAAAATTTTACGTCTTTAGGTCAAGGGAATCAAAAGATATAAGGGCGTGAATATGATGATTTAGTTCAGGACGAGCAGAGAACTAGGGTTGACTTGTAGCCTTAAATTCGAAGTTTAAAGCCTAAAACCAAGGTAGAATGTAATGCCCCAAAAATTTATAGAATATTTCTGAAGTATTTAAGAATTTTCTAGGAAATTATAAAGACCAAAATGGGTTAACAAATAAATTTTTGGGTGAAATAAATTATTATTAAGACCCAAGTATGATAATCAATTAACCTAGCCTATTTAAATAAAGCCCAAACGACTTAAGGACCAAGCCCATGAAGTTTGGCCCATATTCTAGAAGGTTAATTAGTTTATTCACGGAATATAAGGATAAATACTCCCTATTTAGATAATTAAGTAGATAAATGAATAAAAGAGTTTAAATTAAATTCAAATTCGGCACCCAAACATAATAGCGGTCTATCGTAAAACTGCAAAGGGACAATTGGCGGTCCTGTCTTAGACTGCTACGTTCTGTCAATTCCGTGAGTTGAAGAAAGAGCAAAAAGATTTGATTTTTAACGTATATCTCCTAAGAGACTGAGATGGGAGGACTAGTAAACATCTTAAGGACTCTCAAAAGTCGGGATTGTACCAACTAGGGACTCTAGAATTGATCTAATCCATGAAACCCTAGCAAAACCCTATAAATAGACACTAGAATTCACTTGCGCGACCCTTACGTTTGGCTCGCGTGGAACTAAGGTAAGGAAGCATTATTTCAGGTAGTTTCTTTGGAGGTTTTTGTTCACAATATATAGATCTAACTCCTCCTAAAATTTCGTTCTACGATATCAAGCACACCGAGAGTTAGAGGCGTCCAAAGTTGCTGATTTCACATCAACGACCCAGGAGACTATGCAACGGTGTGGTGAGGATCAGAAAATTAGGGACCCAAAACGAGGTATTTAGAAGTTGTGTCTTTAGAACTTTCTGTTCCCCTTCGTATCTACTTCTTACCCTCCAAATTTGACATCTTTAAGTCATGAGAATCAAGAGTTATTAGGACGTGAAGTTTCTGATTTATCATAGGAAGTGCAGAACTAGGGTTGACTTCAGTCTGAAATTCAAAGTCTAGAAGTGTTGAGAGAGGTAGGTCATCTCATGAACGGCTAAAACATCATTCTATGATTAAAAGCCCTCTTGTTGCACTTGATTTCATGTATTGTGTATGGAGAATTTCATGCTCTAATAGGATCTATGCAACTAGTGTAGCATACATGCATATTTCTTAGCCCTAAATGAACTAAATCAATTCTCTTGTCATAGTACATGGTTCCTATGGATATTGTTAGCCTACTCTTCATTCAATCATGGTAGAAGTTTAATATATGTGTCTTGGATTATCATTTAGTTCAATTGTTTAGTTTCTGTCAAGCCAAATAGTCTAAAAGTGGACCGCCAAATTTGGTTAGCGGCCTCACGATAAACCGTTAACAGTCTGTAAACGGTTCTATAATAGACTACTAAAGTTCTGAATTCTGTCCACCCGAGATTGAATAATGAACATCCCATTAAACTTATATTATGCCTAGTTAATTAAGTTCCAAGCCTGTTTTAAGTATTAATTCTTATTATGGGTTTTATTACTGTAACAAGAAGAGATTTCATGTTTTTTATTGTACTTAGGATTATTTTAAGCATAAGTTAATTTCTTGCCTAAATCATATACTTTTGTAAATAAATACATGTTTCTAAAGTTAGGAGATTCATGGTTTACCTTGATCACTGTTTTAATGATCTCTTTCTCATCTATAGAGTCATTTTCATAAGTACATGCCCTATATTCCGGTATATGACCATTAGTTACACTCATGCACATTAAGAACACAATCTTGGACTTGATAACCTCTCCTTTGGATATTCCTTCCAACGGACTAGGAAATCTTATTTCAAGGCCTCCGTAAGTCTCCGCGAGCTTGGGATTCCTACTACGACGTCGAGTTGATTGTACCATTAAAAACCATTGTCTAGAAAGAGCTTATACCAGTGTTTTATATTTATGGAACTTAGTGGCCTTCTTGTTGACTGCCAGAGCCTACTAGTCGACCTTCACTAGACCGCTAACGGATCCTAGACGGTTCTTCATTTGACCGCTAAATATTCCAGATAATCTGTTTTAAATATCGAATAGTCTTGTCCTTAACGATCCTGAACTAGACCGCTTTATTTATGAAACGGCCCAATAAATGACCGCTATTTTCCTGAGTACAGTTAACCCGAGGTTTGACCCAAGGGTTAATATTCTTATGATCCTAGATACTCCAATTGACTATCTAGAACTAGTCACACTAATTCAAAAGATATTTAAGTAATTTTTGAAAGTGAAGGATTGAACCGTTATGCTGCCGATTTATTTCCATGGCATAACCTAGTTATTAATGGATTTTATTGAACCCTCATATTCCTATTTTGAGCATTCGTTTATTGATATTGTATCTTAAAGACCGTTATTAACTTGTTACTTGCATGGCCAAACTTTATTGTTATATACGTGGAGGTAGCTTGATTTATACTTGAAGATGCAGTTCGAGCACTGATTGTGTTCAAGGGCTCTATGCTAGTCCCCTCGACTGATTGTCGGAAACATACTATTTAAACCATGGGGTATGATGCTACTGGTGTCGCATTACGCTGGGAGTACTTTTTTTAGAAATAAGTGAAAATCCATGGATCACAAGGACTTGATACATGAAGTACTTGCTATTTAGCAAAAAAGTACTTAAGTGCTTGTTACATGACTTTTTAGTACCTTCTTGTTACATTCTTGCTAGATTATACTTGATCAATTCATATTCTCATATCTCAAGCTTGATTATATCTTGTTACTTTGACTTTAATCGCATGTTTGATCGTATTCGCATGATTTATCTTTTTCTTTAGAGCTTAGTCATTAATCACTTTAACATTGCCTTCATGTTGATGAGAAGATACCTACTGGGCAACTATGCTCATTACCTATTTTCTAATCTTTTCAGGAAGTACAAGTGGGTCGGATTCAGATTCAGGTCGTTCCAGTGATGGGTCCGAGAGTGATTAATGGATATATGGAATCGAGTGAAGACCTAGAATTATCAAAATATGTCTAGATTGAGTCATTATATGTATTTTTTTTCCTTTTTATTTGAGTCTAGATCGAAAGTCGAATATTCGTGTATTTGGATTACAATTATATGACATGAAATAAAGATGAGAGTTTGATTTCATTATCGTGCAATTACTTCATGTGATTCTTATGGCGCTCTGACTATATTGATTGCTCGAGGCTTACCATGTCGGCTGTTTGTGTTCCCGATTGTTTCCGCTGCATAAATCTCGGGACGTGATAGTTAAGTTGGTATCAGAGCCTAGGCATAAGTAAGTCCTAGGAAAATGTCATGTCATAGGATAAGTCCAAGGTTTAAGGACCCAAACCTATGAACTAAGGAAGAAATTTCCCACCTATGTGAGAATTGGGTAGTGCTCGGGATAAGATAGTAAATTAGCTCTAGATTAACCCTTCTAAATTCCATGGGAGTTAATGATTTTGTATTTCTCTTAGGTACAATATTATCTCAATGGCTTATCGCATAGAATGGAACAGAATGCCAGAGACCGTTGCTGGTCTAACACAAGCACTACAAACTATGGCGCAAGCTGGCGCCGAGGCAAGAGCTGGAGATTTGCATCGCAACTTTCAAAGTCTAAACCCTTCGCGATTCTATGTTTCTTCTAATCCAGACGAAGCTGAGAACTGGATAGATGAGATGAACCGTATATTCGAGGTCATACAATATACTGACCAAGAGAAAGTGTGTCTTGCCGCTTTTCAACTAAACAAGGATGCACGTACATGGTGGAAGTCGGTTCCGGCACCGCCAACAGATGCACCACATACATGGGAAGGTTTTCTTATGCTATTCCATGCCAAATATTTTTCTGAGCATGTCAAGGAGCGGAAGGCTATGGAATTCGCTTCTCTCCGCCAGGGCATGATGACGGTAGCCGAATATGAACTTCAGTTTTCCAGGCTGGCGCCGTATGCTCCTCGTCTGGTCAGTACCAACTTACTAAAGGCTAATCGATTCATGGATGGGTTAAGACCCGATTTTATTCAGCAGCTTGGGACTCAAAATATCCGTACTTATGCGGAGATGGTCCAATGGGCATATCTATGTGAAAGGACCTTAGAGAAGTTCGAAAAATTAAAAGGCAAAGGTGAAGAACTAAGCTGAAGATCAGATCGGCGTGATAAGAAAGGCAAGTTCAGCATCACGAAACCCTACAAATCATGTGATAGCAAGAAGAGATCCAGGAATAGGAGTGGTGGTAGTTCCCATAAAAATAAGAAAGTCAAAGAAGAAGACGCAGGTCGCCACAGCCTGTACTTTTTGTGAGAAGTTCGGTCATTCGGCCGAAGAATGCTGGAAGTGCCTTGGTGCTTGTCTATGATGTGGTAGTCGGGAACATCGCATGCCCGACTGCCCTCTTATGAAGGATCTATCTTCTGGAAGTGGCCGTAAGAGACATGCTCATCTCAATGATGTTATAGATGATGAAGCGCCCAGGGATGATGGGCTTATGAAAGGTACCGTTCACATTTGTCCCCATCCTACTTTTATACTATTTGATACGGTGCTTCTCATTCCTTTATATCTACTGCCTTTGCAAAGACCTTACCGATTTCATCAGTTCTTTTACCTTCAGACCTTGCTATTACTACACCTTTAGGTCCTAGAACCAAACTCACAAACTATTACCCCGATAGTGAAGTAAGGGTAGAAGGTCACAATCTCCCTGTAAACCTCGTATGCCTTGACATGGAGGGCTACGATGCTATATTAGGTGTAGATTGGCTTGTAGACCATGATGCCTACATAAATTGCCGGAATATGATTATCTCTTTTCAGAAATCATGTTTTCCAAGGTTTTCTTTCCTTGGTATCAAATGTAAGAAGCACCCTGCCATTATTTCATCTCTTCACGCTTGCAAACTTATCTCGCAAGGATGTGAAGCCTTTCTTGCTTCTGTAACCCTCACCAAATCCAAGGTGATTATCTTAGA
This sequence comes from Amorphophallus konjac, assembly GCA_022559845.1. Taxonomy (NCBI): domain Eukaryota; kingdom Viridiplantae; phylum Streptophyta; class Magnoliopsida; order Alismatales; family Araceae; genus Amorphophallus; species Amorphophallus konjac. Next base: position 143,414,145 of record CM040126.1, read on the forward strand.
AGACATCCCTATTGTCAATGAATTTCTGGATATATTCCCATCGGAATTACCGGGGGTTTACCACCCGAAAGGGGAGTAAACTTTTCCATTGAACTTATTCCCGGAGCGACACCTGTTTCAATATCTCCCTATAGGATGGCCCCCACAGAACTTAAGGAATTGAAGAAAAAGCTTCAGGAGTTATTGGACAAAGGATTCATTTGACCTAGCACATCCCCTTGGGGTGCACTAGTTCTATTTTTCTGGAAGAAAGATGGATCTCTCAGGTTATATATCGATTATCGGCGACTGAATCAGCTTCCTATCAAGAACAAGTATCTGTTGCCACGTATCGATGAGCTCTTTGATCAGATTTCAGGAGCATAATATTTCTCCAAGATAGACCTCAGGTTAGGATATCATCAGCTCAGGATCAAAGATGAAGACATTTACAAGACTACTTTTCGGAGCAGATATGGCCACTATGAATTTGTAGTAATGCCATTTGGGTTAACTAATGTCCCGGCAGCATTCATGCAACTTATGAATAATGTCTTCCAGTCTTATCTGGACCAGTTTGTAGTCGTCTTCATTCATGGCATTCTTATATACTCTAAAACAAGGGAAGAACATGACGAGCACTTGAGAATAACCTTGCAAACACTAAGAGAACATAAACTCTATGCGAAGCTTAGTATGTGCGAGTTCTGGCTAAAGGAAGTCTCATTCCTCGTGCATATTATTTCAAAGGAAGGTATCATTGTCGATCCTTCAAAGGTGGAAGCTATTAAGAATTGGAGCCGGTCGACGACCGTGTCTGAAGTAAGAAGCTTTCTAGGGCTAGCTGGCTATTACATGAGATTTATTAAGGATTTCTCTAAGATCACCGTCCCTTTGACTAGACTTACAAGAAAATAAAATCCTTTTGTATGGTCGAAGGACTGCGAGGAGAGTTTTCGAACTCTTAAGGATCATCTCACCACAGCCCCTATTCTAACATTGCCCGTTGAGGGTTGTGGATTTGAAGTCTACACGGATGCATCTGGCATTGACCTAGGATGTTTTCTCATGCAAAATGGGAAGGTTATTTGTTATTCCTCAAGACAATTGAAGCGTCAAGAAGAGAATTACCCTGTGCATGATCTGGAATTAGCTATGGTTATTTTCGCTTTAAAAATTTGACGACATTGTCTTTATGGGGAGAAATTCACTATATTTTTATATCATAAAAGTCTAAAATATCTTTTCACCCAAAATGAATTAAATATGCTACAACGCAGATGGTTGGAGTATCTCAAGGACTTTGACTTCACTATTCAATATCATCTAGGGAAGGCAAATGTTGTGGCTAACACTCTTAGTAGAAGACCGAGGGCAACTCTAGCAAGCCTCAAGAAAGGTATGACTTATCTTATCAAAGATTTCTCTCACTTAAATCTTGATATTGACAGGGAAGGAGATGGATGTATAATTGCCAATATAAGGTCTCAACCTACATTGATAGAGGATATAGTTAAATTACAGGAGAATGACCTTGCATTGATGGAGATCAAGGATAATATTGATCAGAGACTAGAATTATCTATCTCAAATGATGGAAGACTACTATTTAAAGGTATGATTTATGTGCCAAATCATAATGATACTAAGAAATTAATCATGGAAGAGGCACATAAGTCAAGGTTTGCTATTCACCCTGGTGCTACCAAGATGTATCAAGATTTGAAAAGAAACTTTTGGTGGCCCAACATGAAGAGAGAGGTAGCAGATTTTGTGTCCCGCTGTCTCACTTATCAACAGGTCAAGGTAGAACATTTAAAACCCGCAGGTAAATTACACCCCTTAAATATTCCTGAGTGGAAGTGGGAAACTATAAGGATGGATTTCATCATGGGTTTACCTAAGACAAGAGGCAGACACGACGGTATTTGGGTGATCATAGACCTATTGACTAAGTCTGCATATTTTCTACCAATCAAAAGTCGATGGTCTATGGATGTACTAGTAGCATTATACATAAGGGAAATTGTCAAATTGCACGGTGTCCCCGTCAGCATTATATCTAACCGAGATCCTCGATTTACATCACAATTCTGGAAGTGTCTACAACATTATTTAAGGACCCGACTGAACTTTAGCATGGCATTCCATCCACAAACTGATGGTCAAACAGAAAGGATAAATCAAGTGGTGGAAGATATGCTCAGGGCTTATGCTATTTGTTTTGGAGGAAGCTGGCATGATCACTTGCCTATGGTAGAATTCGTATACAACAATAGCTATCAAGCTAGTATTCAAATGGCATCATTTGAAGCTTTATATGGAAGAAGCTGTCGTTGACGTATTTGTTGGAATTTCTTGGTGCCGACATTATTAGAGATACTACCGAGAAGATTAAACTTATATGAGAAAGACTTCATATGGCCCAAGACAGGCAGAAATCGTATATTGACAATCGAAGGTACGACCTGGAATTTCAAGTAGGAGATCACGTATTTCTCAAAGTTTCTCCAAGTTGAGATATTCTAAGATTTGGTATTAAGGGCAAGCTTACTTCAAGATTCATTGGTCCTTTTGAAATTCTGGAGAGAGTTGGTGAAGTGGCTTATCGTATTGCTTTGCCCCCTCAATTAGCAGAAGTCCATGATGTATTTCACGTCTCAATGCTCAAGAAGTATGTACCTGATCCCTTCCATGTCATCACTTATGATAATTTGGAGATTAAGAAGGATTTGACATATGAGCAAAAGTCAGTCAAGATCATTGAATGGGAAGTACGTCAACTTCGGAATAAAACTATTCCTATGGTCAAGATCCAATAGACAAAGGCAGGAGAAACATGGGAGACGAAAGAAGTTATGCGTAAAAGATTTTTGGAATTATTTAACTGTAAGTACACTCTCCATATAATCCATACAATGAATTTGGGGATCAAATTCTCTTAAGTGGGGGAGGGTGTAATGCCCCAAAAATTTATAGAATATTTCGGAAGTATTTAAGAATTTTCTAGGAATTTATAAAGACCAAAATGGGTTAACAAATAAATTTCTGGGTGAAATAATTTATTATTAAGGTCCAAGTATGATAATCAATTAACCTAGCCTATTTAAATAAAATCCAAAAGACTTAAGGACCAAGCCCATGAAGTTTGGCCCATATTCTAGAAGGTTAATTAGCTTATTCATGGAATATACGGATAAATACTCCCTATTTAGATAATTAAGTAGATAAATGAATAAAAGAGTTTGAATTAAATTCAAATTTAGCGCCCAAACATAATAGCGGTCTATCGTAAAACCGCAAAGGGACAATTGGCGGTCCTATCTTAGACCGCTACGTTCTATCAGTTCCATGAGTTGAAGAAAGAGCAGAAAGATTAGATTTTTAATGTCTATCTCCTAAGAGATTGAGATGGGAGGACTAGTAAACATCTTAAGGACTCTCAAAAGTCAGGATTGTACCAACTAGGGACTCTAGAATTGATCTAATCCATAAAACCCTAGCAAAACCCTATAAATAGACCCTAGAATTCACTTGCGCTACCCTTACGTTTGGCTCGCGTGGAACTAAGGTAAGGAAGCATTATTTCAGGTAGTTTCTTTAGAGGTTTTTCTTCACAATATATAGATCTAACTCCTCCTAAAATTTTGTTCTAGGAGATCAAGCACACCGGGAGTTAGAGGCGTCCAAAGTTACTGATTTCACATCAACGACCCAGGAGACTGTGCAACGGTGTAGTGTAGATCAGGAAATTAGAGACCCAAAACGAGGTATTTAGAAGTTATGTCTTTAGAACTTTTTGTTCCCCTTAGCATCTTCTTCTTACCCTCAAAATTTCACCTCTTTAGGTCAAGAGAATCAAGAGTTATTAGGACGTGAAGTTTCTAATTTATCATAGGAAGTGCAGAACTAGGGTTGACTTCCTGTCCGAAATTCAAAGTCTAGAAGTGTTGACAGAGGTAGGTCATCTCACGAACGGCTAAAACATCATTCTAGGATTAAAATCCCTCTTGTTGCACTTGATTTCATACATTGTGTACGGAGAATTTCATGCTGTAATAGGATCTATGCAACTAGTGTAGCATACATGCATATTTCTTAGCCCTAAACGAACTAAATCAATTCTCTTGTCATAGTACATGGTTCCTATGCATATTGTTAGCCTACACTTCGTTCTATCATGGTAGAAGTTTAATATATGTTGATTTCCAGACATGATGTGTCTTGGATTATCATTTAGTTCAATTGTTTAGTTTCTGTCAAGCCGAACGGCCTAAAAGTGGACCGCCAGATTTGGTTAGCAGCCTCACGATAAACCGCTAACAATCTGTAAACGATTCTATAATAGACCGCTAAAGTTTTGAATTCTGTCCACCCGAGACTGAATAAAAAACATCCCATTAAACTTATATTATGCCTAGTTAATTATGTTCCAAGCCTGTTTTAAGTATTAATTCTTATTTTGGGTTTTATTACTCTCACAAGAAGGGATTTCAAGTTTTTTATTGTACATAGGATTATTTTAAGGATAAGTTAATTTCTTGCCAAAATCATATACTTTTGTAAATAAATACATGTTTCTAAAGTTAGGAGATTCATGGTTTACCTTGATCACTGTTTTAATGATCTCTTTATATAGAGTCACTTTCATAAGTACATGGCCTATATTCCGGTATATGACCATTAATTACACTCATCCACATTAAGAACACAATCTTGGACTTGATAACCTCTCCTTTGGATATTCCATCCAACAGACTAGGAAATCTTATTTCAAGGCCTCCGTAAGTCTCCGCGAGCTTGGGATTCCTACTAGGACGTCGAGTTGATTGTACCATTAAAAACCATTGTCTAGAAAGAGCTTATACCGGTGTTTTATATTTCTGGAACTTAGTGGCCTTCTTGTTGACTGCCAGAGCCTACTAGTCGACCTTCACTAGATCGCTAACGGATCCTAGACGGTTCTTCATTTGACCGCTAAATATTCCAGATAATCTGTTTTAAATATCGAATAGTCTTGTCCTTAACGATCCTGAACTAGACCGCTTTATTTATGAAACGGCCCAATAAACGACCGCTATTTTCATGAGTACAGTTAACCTGAGGTTTGACCCAAGGGTTAATATTTTATGATCCTAGATAATCCAATTGATTATCTGGAACCGGTCACACTAATTCAAAAGATATTTAAGTAATTTTTGAAAGTTAAGGATTGAACCGTTATGCTGCCGATTTATTTTCATGGCATAATCTAGTTATTAATGCATTTTCTTGAACCCTCATATTCTTATTTTATGCATTCTTTTATTGATATTGTATCTTAATGACCATTATTGAACTTGTTACTAACATGGCCAAACTTTATTGTTATATATGTGGAGGTAGCTTGATTTATACTTGAAGATGCAGTTCGAGCACTGATTGTGTTCATGGGCTCTATGCTAGTCCCCTCGGCTGATTGTCAGAAACATACTATTTAAACCATGATGTATTGTCACGCCCCGAACCGATTGCAGCGGAACGTGTCGTTTGCTTGGAACATGGCAGTTTAACAGTCGTAGGTCCAAAAAATTTGGAACAACAATAAAATTTTTATTTCTAATATAAGTATCTTACAATCTCAATTTAAAAACTTGAGGAAGACTCAACTACATCACAATGAAAGAAAAGGAGATGACGCTCTAACAGACTTAGACAAGATAACCAAATAAGAGACACCATGCTAGACTCAAGAAAGATAAAAGACTCGGGTTCACTAGATTTCAAAGCTCACTTGCACACTCGTCCTTCCCATGTGAGTCTCTGTCTCGCTAGCCACCTGATTACCTGAAAAATTTTGGAATAAAACTGGGTGAGCGAACGCTCAGTAGGACTTATATCTCAAGAACAAGCAATTGGTTTAAGTAATTACATCTTTCACATGTAAATGCAGTAAGGCTATGCATGTAGAATTAACCGAGCAAGTGAAACAAAACTAGCAAGAATTTGATAATTTCATGTAAAAACTTTCAAGCAAGAGATATCCAAGAGAGATATATAGAATATTGGCTATTTCACGCAAGTACCTGCCCATTCTGGGCCACGCTAGTCGAGTCACGCAAGTCAAGTCACGCACGGCAGTAATATCACGAAAGAGAGAGAGAGTGTGGAATGTCAAAGATCAAACTAGTCATGCAGAAGACCCGCAGTATGGGTCAAAATCGGGAGAAAACGGTGAGAACATGAATGTGTTAATTATAGAATTCATGTCCATCAAATTCTATAATTAACTATAATTAAATAAACTTATATTAATTAATTCCCATGAGTGACGTCATTTATTAATTAGCGTCTACATAGAGAGACGTTAATTTTATGATTTTTAACTTAATTTATTTAACAAGAATTCACATTTATATCTATTTAATTGAATAATTTTAAAAACATATATTCAAAGATATATTTATTTATATAAAATAATTTAAAAAATAGAATATATGATAATTAGGATAAAAATTCAAGGGTTCCAAAAATATATTTTTTATAATTTTATATTGCATAGTTCAATAGATATATATTTTTGAAGGTCTAGTTACAAGTTATATATATATATATATATATATATATAAGATTTGACGCCTTTTCCTACGGTCATCCAAATAAATTGACGACAATCAAATTGTCGTCATTAACAATTTGTGTCCATTCTTTGATCCTCTCGTTCTCGATGTACACGTGTCGGAATCACGCGTTCTATATATCGAAATGACGGGCTCGAAAAACTCTACCTAACCGGATATTCAAAATAATTTTTCGTTGAGAGATAGGGGGCACGAAAAATGGTACAACCACTCTCACTACCTCGGTCTCTACCCCAATAACACTCCCATAAAATTTCATAACCAAAGGATACTCCGGTGCTCATGAAAAAGATTATGGAAGCAAAAACTTATAACTACGGTGTACAGTAACCAACCTTATTCGCCGTGTAACCAGTCGATTCATAATATTTAGTTAATAAATTTATTAACTTGCGAATATTATCATATAAGGCATGAAAATTTCAAGGAAAATAAATGGATTCTAGTCACGTATTTTTGATGATTTTTAGATAAGCGATTACATGGATATAAGATGTTTAAACATGTTGTGATTATTTAGTTAATTAAAATAAACATGCAACCGTAAGCTATAAAACGCAAACATGTAATGCAACTTAATTTCTATTATCTTGGACTTCAATTCTTGAGAAAACCTACCTTGATTGGGTTGGTTAGGTTGACTGACGTGAAGAGATTGCAGAGAGAGTAAGAGCAGTAATAGTAATTTATCCCCACGATACTCAGTTCCACAGCTTCTGAGCAATTGCAACTCTTTTAATAGACAAAGGGAGACGAGGCTCTCTCTTTACAGCAACAAGATGAAAAGGAAGAAGATGCAGCTTCTGTAAGATTAGCAACTTCGACAGGAATAGTAGCAATAAGGCCTCGAAGTAGTAGATGTCTTTTCTTCCGTTTACAACAGCAGAAGAAGAAGCTTCGTGTCAACAGGTTTGCCAGTAGCAGGAAGAAAGCAATCTTCCTTCACTCTGTGGTAGCATCCTTTGTTCAGCAAGGGAAGAAGTAGAGAAGAAGCAGGGCTTCTTCTACGTCGAGGAAGACGACGGAGAATGGCTCGTGAAGAAGGCAAAGATGCTCAAACTATCAAGAATAGTAGGTCGGTGTCGAAGCAGAGAACTCAAAGGCAATAACCTTTGAAGGGTTCTGTAGGGACTTATTTATAGGGAAGAAGGATCCCACGTAGTTAGAGTTTAATTAGGAGTAATATTCCCACAAGAAGAATCCTATTAGAAATATAACTTCCCACGTATGTTCCCTTCCTAGGTCAATCCTTCCCTAGATTGTACCCAGTTTCCCAGTTCGATAATGACACTGCAACGACTTACCTATTTTCATGCTACATAGAATTAGCGCCCAAGAGAGGGGCGCGATTTCAAGAAATGGCGCCTTAACCTGGGTCGTTATTTCACTAAATGGCGCCCTATAAAGGGGCGTTATTCACTGTTATATATGTATTTTTATTTGTTAATATTCGTTACAATGTTTAAAATTTTATATTCATTGAACCATATTAATACAAATAGTAAATTGTATGTTTTTATGATCCCTAGATTTTTATGATAATTTTCATATGTTTATTTTATTAAAAGTATGCTAGAATAAATTTTAACCCGATTATTCGGTTAAAACATTGCATTTAACTTCAATGATTTTTATATTTAAAATTGGATGGAATCTATTTATGAAATTTCATGACTAGGATCCTTACATTTTTCTATTATTTTTCATATAATTTGTTTCACAAAATTTCCTTTAAATAAAAAGTGACACTATTCATTTACACTATTCATCATTAAGGAAATGACGACATGTGATATGTCGTTGATTACTTAAATAGCGACCATTTGCATGGTCGTCATTTCATTTTGAACTATTTTCCCTTCACCCTCAAAAGACCGAAATTATATAAATATCCCTATTATTTTATAATACTTTTAACTATATACTTTATTTGACTTTTGCTAATTTGTAAATAAAGACTTGCAGGAAGTCATCTTTCACGTTGGATACGCCTGTCCGAAGAGGCGTCAATTGAGTTTTTGACATTTTCTTCATGCTCTTGAAAGAACCGAAATTGCATATATGCTCATTCTTTTATGTTTTACATATCTTTAATGTAATTAAATCTTATATATATATCATTCTTCCTTCTAATCAGATTATAATGAAACAAATGTGGAATCTTAAATTTTTTAAAGTAATAAAATATAAATTGACATTTTCTTCGAGATTTAATGATTCTTAATTCAATTAGAATTATGTTGTGCATTAAATGCTTACCTAAAATTAACATATTATTCTTAAATTTATTATAATACAATAGTAGTGTCCATGAGTTCTTTTGTCAGACTTTTTAGGATGTCAGGGGGGGTTGTGTACAGAGTTTGGACTTGATTATTTACGTTGTATTATATTTATTTATATTGCATTATATATATATATGCACAAATATATGGATGAGTGGGTTGAGACTTAAGGGCCCTTACAATGTGTGTGGGTTATTTACTAACCCTCATATACCTATTAATAATTTGTATGTATATAGGGATTTTATTCCTCATGATTTCTTTTACTTTTATTAGTCCTTGTCCTGGGTATCAGAGGTAGGTTCGATCCTAGTAAAGTAGTTTCTTTTATTAAAGAGAAAATTAACTATCCACTTATTTATTCTAATATATCTAAATTTTTATTTATTCAATATATCATTTATGTATAATAAATATCATCAAGTGTAAGCCCTTTTTTTCTTTAAAACTTAAATATTTTGTTCCTATTTAGCCTTCAAAATTTTCGAGTGTTACACCCTCCCCCACTTAAAGGAATTTGGTCCCCAAATTCACATCACCTTCTTCTCTAGATGGGGGATTAGCTATAATTCCTTATGATACCATATAAGTGAAAGAAGAAATCTAAACATATCGAAAGAATCAATTTAGGATCGAGGACAAGGGATACCTTTCATAGATTTTCCTTTGACAGACCCGTCTTCTACTAAGGCTTGGGCTCCCTCTTGGAGTCTCGAGTTCTGAATAGGACACTGGGCTATCCTATGTTCGAGGCTCCCACATCGGAAACACGTTCCCATCCTCCGATAACAAACCTTCGATTGGTGATTAAACTTCCCGTAGAACTTACATCTTTCTTGCGATGGGTCAATAGGGGCTACCACACCTTTCCCCTTGTTACATTTCTTGTACCTTTGGGAATTGTAGTCCTCATTGGGCCTCTTCTTAGCTGGGATAGGCATTTTAGAATTAACAGCTTGGTTCCTTTTTTCAACTCTCTCTTTTTCTTCTACCACCTTTTCTAACTCCTGGACCCTTCTAACGAGGTCCGTATAAGCTTCAACGTCCACTAAGACCATCCCGGGGATAAAGTTTGTCTTAGATGCCTCCATTCTATTTATGTTCCTGCAAGATTAATTGGGGAGAATTAATTATAGAAAATTTGATGATTAATAGGAATGAGACTTTAATATTTTATCTTTTCTTTATAATATATCCCAGGCTCTACCCACTCTCACGGAATTCCTATAGGATGACCAACAAAGATGACTCAACCTATCTTCTGGACTTAACGACCTAGGAATTAGAAAGCCGAAGCTCTAATATGACGGGCAAGGATACTCGACCTATCATTGGAACCTAATAACTTGAGGAAGTGAAAGCCGAAGCTCTGATACCACCTCTGTGACGTCCCGAACCGATAGCAGTAGAACGTGTCGTTTGCTCAGAACGTGCCAGTTTAACAATCGTGAATAATCAAGAGCAATCGCACAAGTCCAAATAATTTGGAACAACAATAAAAATTTTATTTCTAATATAAGTATCTTACAATCTCAATTTAAAAACTTGAAGAAGACTCAACTACATCATAATGAAAGAAAAGGAGATGACGCTCTAACAGACTTAGACAAGATAACCAAATAAGAGACACCATGCTAGACTCAAGAAAGATAAAAGACTCGGGTTCACTAGATTTTGAAGCTCGCTTGCACACTTGTCCCTCCCATGTGAGTCTCGGTCTCGCTAGCCACCTGATTACCTGAAAAATGTTGGAATAAAATTGGGTGAGCGAACGCTCAGTAGGAATTATATCTCAAGAACAAGCAATTGGTTTAAGTAATTACATCTTTCACATGTAAATGCAGTAAGACTATGCATGTAGAATTAACCGAGCAAGTGAAACAAAACTAGCAAGAATTTGACAATTAAATGTAAAAACTTTCAAGCAAGAGATATCCAAGAGAGATTTATAGAATATTGGCTATTTCACGCAAGTACTTGTCAATTCTGGGCCACGCTAGTCGAGTCACGCAAGTCAAGTCACGCACGCAAGTAATATCACGAAAGAGAGAGAGAGTGTGGAATGTCAAAGATCAAACTAGTCATGCACTTTGGTGCAATGCCAGACACCATGATCAATATAACTCTCATGGGCACAAGTACTTTCGGGTGCTCCTCCCAGGACAAGATCGGGCCCTAAATGCACAGCATTAAAGATAAATCTAGACATCCACGATAGTTCATAGCCAATAAGGAGTTTCAAGAACAAGCTTTAATAGGATGATAAGATAAGATTTTATGGAATTCAAGGACAAGGCCCTTGAGTAAGGACAGACTTGCAATAAAATCAACGTGAAAGCATAGAAACCACGACATGTCGAAAAACTGGGTGGAATTGGCACCTAGATAGGTTGCCATGAATAACTTGAATAGATGACTCACAAGATAGTCACCAATTCAATGGACACGAAAGCAAGCTGAAGAATTGGCACCTAAACATAGGATACCCAATTCAATATATCGCATAGTGGAATGATCACTCATTCCACTGGCTAAGAGAATTCTCTCATGGGCCAAGAATAGCACCATGAAAGGGCCGGGTTATCACGTTTCTCCAAAGTGACGTGGCATTAAAATGGGTACAAGGTGTTTAAGATACAACTAGCTCAGTCAGCCTTGAGGGAATCCAAGGCTACGAGGAGACTTACGGAGGTCCCGATGACTAACTTGCTAGTCCGAAGGAACGAAATGTCCAACGGAGAGCCCGTATGTCGCCGAGAGTTGAAGTGTATAACGTGAACCAATCATGAAACATGGACTCCATCTACGGACGTGAGATGAGAGTGCCAGAAGACCCGCAGTATGGGTCAAAATCGGGAGAAAACGGTGAGAACATGAATGCGTTAATTATAGAATTCATGTCCATCAAATTTTATAATTAACTATAATTAAATAAACTTATATTAATTAATGCCCATGAGTGACGTCATTTATTAATTAGCGTCTACATAGAGAGACGTTAATTTTATGATTTTTAACTTAATTTATTTAACAAGAATTCACATTTATATCTATTTAATTGAATAATTTCAAAAACATATATTCAAAGACATATTTATTTATATAAAATAATTAAAAATAGAATATATGACAATTAGGATAAAAATTCAAGGGTTCCAAAAATATATTTTTTATAATTTTATATTGCATAGTTCAATAGATATAGATTTTTGAAGGTCTAGTTACAAGTTATATATATATATATATATATATATATATATAAGATTTGACGCCTTTTCCTACGGTCGTCTAAAGAAATTGACGACAATCAAATTGTCGTCATTAATAATTTGTGTCCATTCTTTGATCCTCCCGTTGTCGATGTACACGTGTCAGAATCACGCATTCTATATATCGAAATGACGGGCTCGAAAAACTCTACCTAACCGGATGTTCAAAATAATTTTTCATTGAGAGATGGGGGATCTTGAGATAGGGGACACAAAAAATGGTGTAACCACTATCACTACCTCAGTCTCTATCCCAATAACACTCCCATAAAATCTCATAACCAAAGGATACTCCGGTGCCCATCAAAAAGATTATGGAAGCAAAAACTTATAACTACGGTGTACAATAACCAACCTTATTCGCCGTGTAACCAGTTGATTCATAATATTTAGTTAATAAATTTATTAACTAGCGAATATTATCATATAAGGCATGAAAATTTTAAGGAAAATACAGGGATTCTAGTCACATATTTTTGATGATTTTTAGATAAGCGATTACATGGATATAAGATGTTTAAACATGTTGTGATTATTTAGTTAATTGAAATAAACATGCAACCGTAAGCTATAAAACGCAAACATGTAATGCAACTTAATTTCTATTATCTTGGGCTTCAATTCTTGAGAAAACCTACCTTGATTGGGTTGGTTTGGGTTGACTGACGTGAAGAGATTGCAGAGAGAGTAAGAGCAGCAACAGTAATTTATCCCCACGATACTCAATTCCACAACTTCTGAGCAATTGCAACTCTTTTAATAGAGAAAGGGAGACGAGGCTCACTCTTTACAGCAACAAGACGAAAAGGAAGAAGATGCAGCTTCTGTAGGATTAGCAACTTCGACAGGAATAGTAGCAATAAGGCCTCGAAGAAGTAGATGTATTTTCTTCCGTTTACAACAGCAGAAGAAGAAGCTTCGGGGTCAAGACGTTTGCCAGTAGCAGGAAGAAAGCAATCTTCCTTCACTCCGTGGTAGCATCCTTTGTTCAGCAAGGGAAGAAGTAGAGAAGAAGTATGGCTTCTTCTACGTCGAGGAAGACGATGGAGAAGGGCTCGTGAAAAAGGCAAAGATGCTCAAACTATCACGAATAGTAGGTCGGTGTCGAAGCAGAGAACCCAAAGGCAATAACCTTTGAAGGGTTCTATAAGGACTTATTTATAGGGAAGAAGGATCCCACGTAGTTAGAGTTTAATTAGGAGTAATATTCCCAGAGGAAGAATCCTATTAGAAATATAACTTCCCACGTATGTTACCTTCCCAGGTCAATCCTTCCCTAGATTGTACCCAGTTTCCCAGTTCGATAATGACACTGCAACGACTTGCCTATTTTCATGCTGCAGAGAATTAGCGCCCAAGAGAGGGGCGCGATTTCAAGAAATGACGACTTAACTTGGGTCGTTATTTCACTAAATGGCGCTCTATAAAGGGGCGTTATTCACTGTTATATATGTATTTTTATTTGTTAATATTCGTTACAATGTTTAAAATTTTATATTCATTGAACCATATTAATACAAATAGTAAATTGTATGTTTTTATGATCTCTAGATTTTTTGATAATTTTCATAAGTTTATTTTATTAAAAGTATGCTAAAATAAATTTTAACTCGATTATTCGGTTAAAACACTGCATTTAACTTCAATAATTTTTATCTTTAAAAATTGATGGAATCTATTTATGAAATTTCATAACTAGGATCCTTATATTTTTCTCTTATTTATCATATAATTTTTTTCATAAAATTTTCTTTAAATAAAAAGTGACACTATTCATTCACACTATTCATCATTAAGGAAATGATGACATGTGATATGTCGTTGATTACTTAAATAGCGACCATTTACATGGTCGTCATTTCATTTGAACTATTTTCCCTTCACCCTCAAAAGACCAAAATTGTATAAATATCCCTATTATTTTATAACACTTTTAACTATATACTTTATTTGACTTTTGATAATTTGTAAATAATGACTTGCATGAAGTCGTCTTTCACGTTGGATACGCCTGTCCGAAGAGGCGTCAATTGAGTTTTTGACCTTTTCTTAATGCTCTTGAAAGAACCGAAATTACATATATGCTCATTCTTTTATGTTTTACATATCTATAATGTAATTAAATCTTATATATATATATATATATATCCTTCTCCCTTCTAATAAGAATATATTGAAATAAATGTGGAATATTAAATTTTCTAAACTAATAAAATATAAATTGACATTTTCTTCAAGATTTAATGATTCTTAATTCAATTAGAATTATGTTGTGCATTAAATGCTTACCTAAAAATAACATGTTGTTCTTAAATTTATTATAATACAATAGTAGTGTCCATGAGTTCTTTTGTCAGACTTTTTAGGATGTCAGGGGGGGTTGTGTACAGAGTTTGACCTCGATTATTTACGTTGTATTATATTTATTTATATTGCATTATATATATATATATATGCACGATATATGGATGCGTGGGTTGAGACTTAAGGGCCCTTACAATGTGTGTGGGTTATTTACTAACCCTCATATACCTATTAATAATTTGTATGTATATAGGGATTTTATTCCTCATAATTTCTTTTACTTTTATTAGTCCTTGTCCTGGGTATCAGAGGTAGGTTCGATCCTAGTAAAATAGTTTCTTTTATTAAAGAGAAAATTAACTATCCACTTATTTATTCTAATATATCTTATTTTTTATTTATTCAATATATCATTTATGTATAATAAATATCATCAAGTGTAAGCCCTTTTTTTTCTTTAAAACTTAAATATTTTGTTCCTATTTAGCCTTCAAAATTTTCGGGTGTTACATGTATGATGCTACTGGCGTTGCATTGCGTTGGGAGTAATTTCTTTATAAATAAGTGAAAATCCACAGATCACACGGACTTGATACATGAAGTACTTGCTATTTAGCAAAAATGTACTTAAGTGCTTGTTACATGACTTTCTAGTACCTGCTTGTTACATTCTTGCTGGATTATACTTGATCAATTCATATTCTCATACCTCAGGCTTAATTATATCTTGTTACTTTGACTTTAATCGCATGTTTGATCGTATTCGCATGATTTATCTTTTTCTTTAGAGATAAGACATTAATCACTTTAACATTGCCTTCATGTTGATATGAAGATACCGACTGGGTAAGTGTGCTCATTACCTATTTTTCAATCTTTTCAGGAAGTACCAGTGGGTCGGATTCGGATTCAGGTCGTTCCAGTGATGGGTCCTGTAGACACGTCATTTTTGACATTACCATGAGTAAATCTCATATTACACCAGGATACCCGAAGGTTGCCTTCACATTTTTAATTACTTTGGTGATTTCCTATTTTTTTAATTTTTTTACATTTTTAAATTTTTTCGTGAAAAAGTCTTTAACGTGTCAAGCTGGTTAGACACCTCACTTTGACATGTCACCCTGCCTAGACGCCTTCTTGAAATAATTTTTTATTATTGTTTTAAATATTTTTTTAGAACCTTTTTTATCCTTTTCAAGGTGACAGGGTAACTAGACGCCTCACTTTGACATGTCTAGGACCCTAGACGCCTTCTTCAGAAGCCTCATGCAGTGCGCATGCGGCGCTCCTCCGGCCGTTTAGTTTGACGTTTCGAATAAGTGCAATCATAAAGATGTCTTGCCGACCAGACGCGCCCTTCAAGAGTCACGGTTACACGTCGAACCCACGCTCATTCTCTACTATCGACGGCTTTCAACGGTGATTCGGTGGGTAAAAATGAGCGCGTCCGGGATCCCAGACGCCTCTTTATTGAGGCGTCAAGGTGGTTGGACGCCTCAATAAATAAAAAAAATAAAAAAATCAAAAAAATGATATTGAGGCGTCCAAGGTCCTAGACGCCTCAATCACTTTCCCCTCTATAAATAGAGGACCCTCTCCCTTGAAGGGAGGGGGCTTCAGATCCGATAGAGGAAGGAGAGACTCTGCCGGATCTCATTTCTAACCCTTGGGTCTTTGCAGGGGGAGGTTCTGTCGGCTTCTCGGGTGCCCGCGCTCACGAGAGGAAGGCTAGCTCCATCCATTCTGCTACCACGTCATCCCTACGCTGCCGAAGCTCCACCGAATCCCGCCATCAGCATTTTCAATAAGCCATTCTCTCCCCTTCTCTTTTGTCATTTCTGTCGCATGCATCATCCCGCCATCTATCATCCCCCTTCATAAGAGAGATCCATTTTTATGCACATTTGCACAATCCTCCATTCATCATAGGATTTTCCTCCTACTCGTGTCTGAGAGGGGTTTAAAAACAACACCAATCAGGTGTGTCTCTCCACACAATTTCACCATTTTTCATTACGAGAGACTAATACTACATAGTCATTTTTTCTGATCCACTTGTCATCTATCTGTTTCTTCTTTTACAAGGGTAACCAAGGAAAGCCCTCTCCATCGGCCGGCCGAAGGGAGAGGAAGAAGTAACCCGCCATCTCCTACTCTTGAGGTAGGCGCGATCACCTTTTTTTATATTTTGGGGTCTCCGGCCCCTGACGATCACATCATATTCTCGAGGCCGCGAAGTGTCATTTCCCGCAATGGCCGTTTAAAGTTCTGTCATTTATATTCTGTGCTGTGCTTATATCTCCTCATATTCTCAAGGCTGCGGAGAGTTATTTTCCGTAATAGCCGTTTAAATTTCTATCATTTATATTTTGTGATGTGCTTATATCTGCTCATATTCTCGAGGCCGCGGAGGGTCATTTCCCGCAATGACCGATTAAATTTCTGTCATTCGTATTCTATATTGTGCTCATATCTGCTCATATTCTCGAGGCCGCGGCGAGTCACTTCTCGCAATGGCCCTTTAAATTTTCGCTCTTTATATCTTGTATTACTCTTATATCTGCTCATATTCTCGAGGCCGGGGCGAGTCATTTCCCGCAATGACCGTTTAAATTTCTGTCATTTATATTATGTGTTACTCTCATATCTTCTCACACTCTCGAGGCCGTGGTGAGTCACTTTCCGCAATGGCCGTTTAAATTACTGTCATTTAAATTCTGCACTATTCCCATCCCCCGAGGTCACGGAGAGTCATTTCTCGCTATGGCCGTTTAATCCTCATATCTTGTTACGTTGTTTCTGTTCTGCACACCCTGCCGGAGCAATCTCCTGTGGTGGTCCCTCCTCTTCTCTCTTTTTCCATGTCATAGCAAAACGGGCCCGCACGCTCCGCTTCGCCTCCTCTGGCATTCCGCATGACGTCGCTCACATCTTGACGATCCGCATGACGTCACTCACATCTTGGATATCATGGTGGGACGTCTTTCACTTTCCCTCGGTTACCCTTCCAATTTCGGCACCGTCGTGTGCTCCTCCACCCTTGCGCCCTCGCACGCTCCAGTTGTGCTCACGGTAGCACTTTCAGCTCTTATCCCTCTTGCACCTCGTGCACTTCACCCCTAATCCCTTGTAATTCATTGGGTGTTGATTATATCTTTGTTATCTCTGTTATTTTCTTATGTTCTTTATATCTGTTCGGCACTTTATTGCATACATCCACCCTTTTTTTTTTATTTTTTTTCTTTTCTAAGGATCACCCTCTCTCGGTGAAGGAAAGACTCTCCGTTCGGGAATTCCTCTCGACGAACTAGGATCTCCTCCATCGGGACCTTCGTAAGTCCCCGACAGCGAAGGATTCCCTCTTCGTTCACTGGGCTGGTTGTACCATTGAAGTTCCCCAGCGTTAGTCAACCCATTCGTGGTGAGACGAGAGGCCCTAGTTCACACGGCGGTGAAACAAAAACTAACTAGGGTTCCTATTTTTGTGTGAACTTCAGATCTGGTTAAAAACATAAAAAAAATTATCAAAATCAAAACACAAAAAAGGGGTGTAAAGGAATCCACTTGTTTGATAATCTCTACTATCTACTTGTTGGTGTATATTTTTACGTTCCGGAAGAACTTTGAGCATGGCTCACGAGTCTTTTGAGGAGAACCACCCTGGTCGTGGTCAGTCAGTCGAGCCGCGAGTCCATGCTATAGACTCGGGTCCTTCTTATGAGCCCTCACGTGAGGTGCAGGTTACCGCAGGGGACACATCCCCACCACATGACATCTCCTCTTTGCTAGGTGTCCTCGCCAACACAGAGCTTACCTCTGAGCAGCTCCGGGCCTTCCAGGCCATTCTGAAAGGGAAATATGTTTCTCCCGCCCCCAGGAGTCAACTCCAGCATCGCACCCCTCCAAGAGTTGGTGCAGGCCATCCCATCTCCTTCACTGACGTAAGCCATCCAGTCTCCCTCGCTTCAAGGGCAATCGAGCCAACAACCACCCTCTGATGGGGACATCACCTCCCATGCCCACATTCACGGCTCGTCTCCTCACACCGTTACTTCCGGCATGGTCTAGTCATTTATTTTGAGTCCTATGTATGTTTCTTTATTTTATTTGAGTCATATCATTGTAATTTCCCTTTTATTTGAGTCATGTCCCTAGGTCTTGTGCTTATTTCCCTAGGTTTGTGTGTTAATAGGTTTATTAGTTAGCTATTGGGCCCAATTCATTGGGCTTGGCCCATGGGCGCCCCTATCTTGTTGGTTATTAGTCAATGTGTCAAAAGTCAGGGTCTTATTGTAAATTGTGGGATCTCTATAAATAGGACCCCACTCTCTCCATTTTGGAGGTAATGAATCAATGAATGAATTTTGAAATCCACCACAATTGTGAGCTTCTCTCTCTCTCTAGTTTTCTCTCTCTCTCTCTCTCTCTCTCTCTCTCTCTCTCTCTCTCTCTAAAGGGGGCGAACCCCATTCTCTCTCCTCGCCACCCCAATTTTGAAATTTTTCTCTCTCCTCCCTTCCCAACCACCTCCACTCCCCACCTACCCCATTAAAGTCTCTTCTCATTCCCCACAACCCTCATCAATACTCCCCCCCTTCCCAAGACCCCCTCCACCAATCCTCTCCTCACCACCCAACCCCCAACTACCCCTCCCACTTTCCCAAGCACCCTTCCCACTACCCCAAGCACCCCTCCACCTCCCTAGGCCTTTGAATTTTGAAATCCCCCTTCCCTCCACAGCCCTAGGTCGCCCCCCCCCTCTCTCTCATCTCCTCCACTCTCCCATTGTTCTTCTCCATCACCCCCACCTTCCACCATCTAGACTGGCGACCTGCAGAGGATCACCTGCTAGCAGCGGCCACCCCGACCACCTCCCCGCGAATCTGAAGGCCCAAGAGGTACTCACGAAAGCATCTGCCTGTCTTCTTCGCAACGGCAGTGATTTCGTTGTCGTCTGAGGACCGAGCTGCCCGGGAGAGCCGTTCTCCCTCGACTGCGCGAAGCTCTCCGGACAGAGCACTTGAACGTGATTGGAAGCTCTGCCATGACAAATCCAGCGTGAATCAGGACAAAAGTTCTTCTGTAAAGATCTTCTTCGACCTGTCTACTTTCAGAATCAAGAGGCGGAACTCCAATCGGCATCCGTTCGCAAGCGTTATTAATTTCTTCCTCCAGGCGCTCGGATCTACCTCCACTCAGTCTGCATCGACCCCTCCTCAGTGTTCAGAGCCCACCGGTTGACCCCAACATCAGCTGGCATCCATGTCAGTCTTGCTTCGAAGAGGACTCGTCAGCGGTTCCAACGACTCCAGAGGTACCTGATTCTGAGCTCAGGAGCGGTCGTGGCACCATCTTCTTCCTTCTGTTGGGAACCTGAAACTGTCAGATCCGAGGGTCTGCCACCCTGTTCAAGCCCCCACTCCGACCTGCAGCGGTGCCTGAAGAAATTTACAAAATTCTGGAGTCACCCTGTTCCAGATACGAAGATTCTCCAAGGGTTTTCGTCCCCAACAAAATTTGAGGGAAGTCACAGCAGCAACATCTTCGACCGACTATCAGCACTCGCAGAGAGAAGACTGAACCGATCTCGGTCTTCATTCGGCATACTTTCCCCGTTTCTCCCCTCCCCGCTTGGCCGGCTGAAGGCCCCTCTCTGCGTGGAGGAATATTTTGGTTGTAATTTGAACCCCCACCCCTAGTCCAACCCCCTTGCAAGGGGCGTAGTGCATGTAAATCTTAAATTTCAGGTTCGAAGCTTCATCGGCGCGGCGTGTGGAGAACACACGCTTCCCCGCTCGCCCACGTCTCCTACCGGAGCCGGTTTCTTCAAACCGGCTAGGTAAAATCTCGACCCTTACTCTCAATTATCCTTGTTTATTTAATATTCTCCAATTGCGCCGTCGGTAAGGAAGAGAGCGCCCGATCTTAAGGTTCCACCGCACTTTGTGTGACCACCGTGGGTGTGAGTGAGTGATCCGCGTCCCTCGGCCAAGGCCAACACCTTGAGTTGAGTATCTGCCCCTCAAGAGGAGGTTTGCCTTAGACTTTGCTGGCCCTTTACCAGCAAGGGGCTTGTCCCATTTCCTCGACTCGGCATCCCCGAGTTACCCCCGGGTTAAGTGTGTGCGCCATACGAAGGTCCGCTTACGTAGGCTTCTTAGCCTTGTGGTTGTGCTTGCATACTTAGGTCCGAGGAAGCATTGGTCTTGTGACCATCACCCCAAGGTGGTGTCACATCACCCTCGTTCCAGTTCCCTTTACAATCTCAAATCCCTACCGTTCCTCACACGCCACTCCAACCAGGGCTAGCTGTCGGCGGTCCGGTAGCTCCCTCCCATTCGAGGTTTCCCCCTCAAGTCTCCGGGAGACATTTTCCTCCCCAGTGGCAGGTGCCACCTTCACCTCCTGAGGAGCTTGCCCAATCGCTCCTCAACAGGTTCAATAGAATGGACGAACAGTTTCAGAATTTGAAGAAAATGGTGGACGTAAAATCCACCCCGGAGGTTACTCTGCCAATCCTTACGGTGATCCATCTTCCTCCCTCCGAAATGCCTACGTACCACAGGCACAATGGCACTGGCAACCCCTTTATTCACCTCAAGGACTTCATGTATGAATCCTCCTATTGGAAAAATGACCAGAGATCCCTAGCATACCTCTTTCGGAGATCATTGGACGGTCCTGCGCTAGAGTGGCTCTATTCTTTGGAGCCCGGCGCGGCCGAGAACTTTGATACAGTGCAAAGAAGATTCTTGCAAAAGTATCGGGATAGGGTTGTTCCCTCTCTTTCCATTACCGACCTAGTGGTCGAGAAAATGAGGCCCGACGAAGATTTTGTCCATTACGCTGACAGATGGAGGTCTCTGGTAGAAAGGATAAGAGATAACCTCTCAGAGTCCGAACAAGTAAAAATGATTGTGTCCAATGCAACCCCACAGTTCAGGCACGTCCTGGCCATGAACAAGCTCACCACAATGGAGGAGCTCTATGAGAGGGCCCGGTATATCCAGACCTAGTTAAAAGACTCCCCCATTATGCACATGTTTGAGCCGCCAAAGCCCAAGGTGGTCAGAAAGACAGGCACTGGCGTCCCATGTGGAGCGACAGAAGGAGTCGTAACAAATGAGCAGGTGAGTGCATTCAACAACGCCAACTATGCAGCCAACCCAAGGCCTCCACAAATGCCCCGACTTCCCCTCCAGCAAGGTCCTTTCCCTTCTCGTCCTCCACCCCAAAACAATCCACCCCAAAATAATATGCCTCAACCATTTCAACCCCAGCAACAACCCCGACCCTAGTAACAACAACCGTCACCCAGTACCACCAAGTTCCACCCCCAGGGAATTATGGCCCGCCACAGCAACAAAGGAGGCTGATTGGCCCCAAGAGAGCCCATTACCCACCATTGCCAGAAACTTTGGCAGATATTTTCAGCGCCCTCATGGCCTCAAACACACTCATCCTACCCAGGGAAAGGCTCGCGTGGCCCCCGAATGTGGATACATCCATATACTGCGTCTACCACAGGCAGCCAGGACACACAGTAGAGAATTATTTCCAGTTTAAAGATTACATCTACGATATGAATGATGAAGGTGGAATTGACTATGATGAAATGAGGTGATACATCGTCACTCTCAAAGCCAGGAGACCACCTCCTAGGCCACAGTTCCAACAACAACAACTACTACAACAGCAGCCACAGCTACAACCACAACAACAACAACAGCCTCAACAAACACAACCATAACAGCCCAACATGGGTATAATCCAGAATCCATTACCGGAGCACCAACAGCCCAATCACCAGGTCAACCCCATCTCCTCCTTTCCGGAAGTTGGGAGAGAGCAGGTGTGGCACCCAGAAAGTACCTCCGTTCTTACTGCCGCCAACCCTATCATCAGACACCCCCCTCACCATGCCCGGGTGGCACCTCTCTCTCATCAACCCGCATCGTAACCTATAGTGCGGCCTTCACCATTTCCACTGCCATGACGCCCTTTCATTCGCACCCCTCCTACTAACTCATCAATGACCTATCAGTCAACACCCTCCACTATGCCCCCACACCCTCTCATCTTCTCTCACCCCTCCATTTTGCCATCCACCTCTACTGCATCTGCCCCTATGCCTTCCAAACCTCTTATCATCCGTCAACCGTATGTGACCCCGTCTGTCTCCACCATACCTCCACCAATGCCTTCAGAACCACTCATCTCCCACCATCCACCTCAGAACTATTATCCATCTCAAGCCTCTACTTCCACTTTGCCTCTGCCTCAACCTTCCAAACCCTCTACCCTCCATAACCCATATGATATCCCCTCTACCTCCACCATGTCTCCACCTAACAAACCTCTCATCAGGATCCCTGCTCCCATCGTTACCCCAGCCTCATCAACCATTCCTCCACCGCTACCCCTCAAACCCCTGTTAAAACACACAGCTACCCCCATAGAGGTATAAAAGCCGCAGGCAATGGTGCTCCGGAGTGGAAGGATTTTCCATAATGTTTTTACCCAGAATAGTCAGAACCCCGATCAGGCTCAGTCAGAGAAGGACAATGGAGAACAGCCAGAAAAATCCATCCTTGGAACACAGTATGATTTGTTGAAACACTTGGACAAGACGCCTGCTCGGATCTCCATCCTTGAGCTGCTTCAGAGATACACATCCCATCAGGCAGCCTTCATGGAATATCTTCAAAAGGTCATGGTGAATGAGGACCTCCCTGTAGAGAAGATTTCGGCCATTCTGATGCCGACAGACACACAACCGGCTATTGTGTTCCACAACCACGAGCTAGCCCCCAAGGAAGCTCGAAAATATGCATTGTGTGTTTCAATAAAAATCAATGGAGTGTCCATAGTGTGTTTGGTGGACACGGGCGCATCGATAAATGTCATCTCCATGAGCACCCTTCAGTTATGTGGGGTCACTGATAAATAGGTAAGACCGTCCTCAATCACAGTCACAGCATATGACAATAGCAAAAGGCCACCACAGGGAATGATTGTCCTAAAGGTAGAATTAGGCCCCGTGTCAGTCGCTGCAGAATTCCATGTCCTCGACATGGATCCCACATTCAAGGCTATACTGGGTCACCCCTATATTGAAGTCATGGACGATGTACCTTCCACCAACCACCAATGCCTAAAGTTTCCCTACAATGGGAGGATTATTAAAGTGATTAGTACGCATGTCCTTCATTCAGTGCACGTTATTAACATCTCTCTGCCGTCTGTTTGGCCGTCTCACCGGCCCATATTGTCACTACTAGATGTGTATGACCCGTCCCGCATTCCGCCAACACCAAAGAAGCCACTTTCGGTACCGATGTCACATCTCCCTTCTCATTCTAAAGGATGGGAGATAATGACAAATATCGGCTATCAACAGGGCAAAGGCTTGGGCGCGCAATTGCAAGGAAGGCTAAAATCGCGAAAGGAAATAAGGTTGAGCCACAAGTTTGGCCTCGGCTTTAAAGGACTGCTCGAGGCGAATGGGAAACCCCTCACGTAGACCCTGTCCTCTCACTTCAAGAAGGGGCCCGTTAATCAGATGGGGGATTACCCGCAAGAAACACATGGAGGATCGCATGTTGTATACTTGGCTGAAAAATGTTCAAGAGCTGCTAAGAGAGGCAAGATTAAAGACCCGGAAGGTGAATGGAGGAAATGGTTCGACATACAAGATATTTCCATTGCACTAGAGAGAATGTTCTCTCCCCCGCAGGTGGAAGGGCCGCCATTGATCTCTGAAATGCCAGGGGATACCACTACTATTGCCAGAATTCCAAACAATCCTCGCCAAGAGGACTCTGTCACCAATGGATCTTCATCCGTCATCAACATTACCATCGATGGCTCATTAGCCATCGTCTTCTCCATTCACTCACCTCAGCCTTCGCTGATATCTTCTTCTTGGGCCAGACAATTATCTGACGATCTTCGCAGGTCCCCTTCTCTACTTACATACCTATGCGGGTTTCTCAACCCGCGCCAGGTTTTTAATCATGATTTGCTCTATAAGCCTCCCAACCCTTTAGCCATAATCACTTTCCCCCCTCCTCCAATTTCTTTTCATTGCTTTGTCATCAAAAATGAAAACGAAAAAAAAACGTCAATTTTCAAACTCCTCAACAACACATCTTCGTTGAAGAGACCTCCTACATCTCCCACGAGTGCGTCCCGACCTACGGGCCACTAATCCAAGGTCCTATGAGTGACCTTTTTCACCCCTCCTCTGAGGGGTCCTTCCCTGTACATTCTTCAGCATCTTCTTTAGCTTCTTCGTCCGTAGGACAGCTCAGTCAACCTGGGAATAATGGGTCAAGGGTAGTATCCAAAAGCAAATCCAAGGGTAAGCAGATCCCTCGTCGATTCCTTCTAGATCTAGCCAGTAGGTGTCGAGCGTGCCTATCCATTCCTCAACTGCTAGAAAATCCCATCCATCTGCCAAAGATGGATTGTGAGGAGAATTACACAATTGATGAAGGGTATGGAGTCTATGAGATCACAGATGAAGAATGCCCTATTGAAGAAGAAGATGAAGAATATGAGGACGCGGCCGGCGCATATGCTAGTGGAATGAGGAGATTCGACGAGCCGTCAGCCGCCATAGAAGAGTCCACCAAAGAAGTCAACTTGGGAACTGAGGAAGACCCTAGGATCGTCCTCATAAGTGATAATTTGCCATCCTCTGAAGAAGAGGCATTAATTAAGGTTCTCAAAGAGTATAAGGACACGTTTGCATGGAGCTACGAGGATATGCCCGGTTTGGATTCCACCTTGGTCGAACACCGCTTAACTCTAAAACCAGAGTCCGTCTCGGTAAAACAAAGGTTAAGGCGTTTCCACCCTCAGATGGCTTTGAAAATGAAAGAAGAGGTCGACAAGCTCCACAAAGCCAGGTTCATTAGAGTCATCCTTTATCCTCAATGGGTGGCGAACATTATCCCAGTCATGAAGAAGGATGGGAAAGTCAGGATTTGCATCGACTTCCGGGACCTTAACCGCGCGTCCAAAGGATGATTTTCCCTTGCCTCACATTGATGTGTTAATCGATAACACAGCAGGCTATGAAACCCTCTCATTTATGGATGGATTTTCGGGATATAATCAAATTCGTTTGGCAGAAGAAGATCAGAAGAAGACGTCATTCACTACACCTTGGGGAACATATTGTTATGTGGTCATGTCATTTGGGTTAAAGAATGCTGGAGCTACTTATCAAAGAGCTATGATGGCCATATTTCATGACATGATGCATATATATCCGGAGGTGTATGTGGACGATTTATTAGTGAAATCAAGAACTAGGGTGGAACATCCAAGGGTTTTGGCTAAGGTCTTGCAGAGATCAAGGGAGTTCCAATTGAAAATGAATCCGAAGAAGTGTGTGTTTGGCGTATCATCGGGTAAATTATTGGGTTTCATTGTGAGCAAAAGGGGGATTGAAATAGATCCCAACAAAGCTAAGGCTATCAGGGATATGCCGCCTCCCAAGAATTTGAGGGAAGTCTGAGGTTTAATTGGGAGGTTGCAATTCATTCGTCGGTTTGTGTCTCAGCACTCACAAAGGTGTAGACCTTTCTACGAGTTGACCAAGCCAGAAGTAGAATTCCATTGGGATTCTAAATACCAAAAAGGCTTTGAAGGATTAAAGGAATACCTGGCTAATCCACCTGTTCTCATTCCACCCAAGCCAGGAAAACCTCTGATCCTTTATATTTCAGTCTTGGATGACTCTATGGGAGCCGTCCTCGCACAAGCCAATGAAGAAGGTAAGGAACGGGCAACCTATTACTTATCCAAACTCCTCAATCCCTGTGAGCAGAAGTACACGACCATGGAAAAAACCTGTGCTGCCCTCGTTTGGGTAGTGCATATATTGAAGCACTACTTCTTGGCTCATGAGGTCCATTTGATCGCCCGCATGAACCCTATCAAGTTCCTCCTGGAAAAATCTGTCCTTACTGATAGGCTGGCACGCTGGCAGAGTTTCCTTTCTCAGTTTGACATCACCTACATCCAGCAAAAGGTAATTAAATGCTATGCTATAGCCAAGCATCTCACTCATCATCCTCTCCCCAAGTTCGATCTTGTCCAATCAGAGTTTCCAGAAGAGGAACTAATGTCCGTCACTCAATCCGATGAGCCAATGTGGATGTTATATTTAGATGGAGCTCTGAATTCCCAAGGGAGGAGTATCGGCATTGTCCTTCTGACGCCCAAAGGCATTACTATTCCAGAGGCATTTCATCTCACATTCCCAGTCACCAATAATATTGCTGAATATGAGGCTCTTCTAGCTGGTCTGGAACTAGCCCATTCTTTCTATATCACCGAATTGTGAGTTGTGGGTGATAGTCAACTTCTCCTCCTCCAGGTGCTCAACAAATATCGCACCCTAGATCCCAAACTCAAGCCTTATCAAGAGCTAGTCTCTGCTTATGCCAAATTGTTCACCAAGCTGATCTTTGTCCATGTTCCTCGCGAATAGAACATTCTGGCCGATGCCCTCGCCTCCTTGGCATCATCTTTTAAATTCCCTTTAGGTGCATGGTCTAAATCCATCACCATCTACAAGCATCTCGTCCCTGCCGTTCAAGATCCTTACCTCTTAAAAATCAAACAAAGAGTCTTACGGAAGGTTCAGGAAGGAGAAATTCTTGAGAAAAGGGAAATCATGTTGGCAGAATTTGAAGAAGAACTGGCCGATGAGGAGAAACCTTGGTTCTATGAAATCATCAAGTATTGCAAAGATCAGTCTTACCCTGAAGGAGCCACCACAGAAGATAAGAAAGCCATAAGAAGGGTGGCCCAGAAATACACATTGGTTGGAGGTCTACTGTATAGGAGAAGCCATACTGGTGTTCTATTAAGATGTCTTGATGATGATGAGATCTAGAAATGTGTAGAAGAAGCACACTTAGGTGTGTGCGGTGGCCATATAAATTGCCAAATGCTCGCTAAGAAGATCGTTAGGCAAGGCTTTTACTGGCCCACCATGGAAGAAGATTGTGCTATCTATGTCTGTAGGTGTGTCAAGTGTCAACTTCATGCCGATAAGATTCATTCACCATCTTCCTCACTTCATCCAGTATCCTCCCCATGGCCTTTCTCTATGTGGGCATTCGACATCATTGGTCCCCTAGGTGATCCCAACTCCCTCACCAAGCAAAAATCCTTCATCCTCACTGCGACGGAGTATTTCACTAAATGGGCTGAAGCCGAAGCTTATGCGAAAATCAAGGCATCAACAGTCTGTAAGTTCATCATGAAGAACATCCTCACCAGGTTAAGCATCCCAAGCACAATCGTTGTTGAACATATCCGAGTGATTTTGATGATAACAAAACCCATGACATTTCTCTCCCATGTATCTTGTTTTCAAGAGAAGCTTCATGCTTTAAACCATCAAATTTCACCCCATGTCAAATGTGTGTTAATGAATCCTTCCATGTGTTTATTCGAGTATAAACCAACTTGTACTTAACTGTAACACAAGCCCATTTCAATCATCGAACAAATGGATAGCTTCAAGTGAGCTAACACTTGACTTTTGCAGGATTGGAGATTGGCAGTCGACCTAAAATAACAGAACTGAAATCTGGGAATCTGTGAACCTGGCGGTCGACCGCCAGGAGCTAGCGGTCGACCTATTTTCCCACCATCCAAATGGCTACAGGACGGCTAATGGCGGTCGACCGCTGGGATCTGTAGGTCGACTGCCAGCCTCGAGCTGCCAACAAATGTTGACTTTTTTGTCACTTCGAGAAATGGCTCTCATCTTGGTATTGTTTAATCTATAAGCAACCAAACTTTCCAAAAATTATGGATCTGGTCTGGGGGAGTCCTTGGACCATTCAAGAAACTATAAAACTTATACAAGAGGGTTTGGAAAACCCTAATGCTAAGAGTGGATCAAGGAGGCTACCAAAGGTGAGAAGGAGGAAGCTCGCACTGTAGACGTGAACAGTGTTCCGGGAAGATTTCTTTATCATTCTTCCTCCTTTCTAGAGTGAAGATCAAGCTATATCTGAAGAAGATCAAGCCTGGATCAAGTTGACCTCAAGCTGCATCCAAACAATCCTTCATCAACTAAGGGGGAGCTTTAATCAATCTCTTGTTCTTGTGTTCTTTCAATTTCACATCCTTCTCAGCTTCAAGTGTGTTTTGATTGTAATCTTGATTCTTCTGTGTGTGTGTGTGAGGATCTTCACAGATTCGTGTGTGTGTGTGTGCAGTCAAGGTTGATTGCTTTTGTGTGCGTGTGGTTGATCTTGTAACACTCTACAAGATAGTGTGTGGTTCCTCACTATCGGTGAGGGGTGGACGTAGGTTGCCATTGTGGCATCCGAACCACCTTAAATTTACTGTCTCCTCGTGGTTTGCGCCTTATCTTCTTTCCCCCTTCTATGATTACTTGTGGATCTAGTCTTTCTGCTTCTTTTAGATCTTGTGTGTTAATCATCTTCTCTTAAATCCTTCGGTATATCAAAAGCTGGATTCGGACCGACAAGGTCATTCTTGCCGAAAAGATAACAGTTTGTATGAGTAAATCTACGGATCTATTAACTCCGTCGAGTTCCAAGGGTTTATGCAGTGGTTGTTTTTGAGAGATATAGTTTGTTTTGCTTGCGGCCCTCTTGCGTCCTCTCGAAATCGTTATCTTGGTTTTATTTTACAAAAATTTGTTATCACCCAATTCACCCCCCCTCTTGGGTGTCATTTAACCTCGGGACTTTAATCGTCACCGACAATGGGCCACAGTTCATTTCTCAAGACCTTCAAGACTTCTTCAAAAGATACGCAATTGCATTGCATCATTCATCACCTTATTATCCACAAGGTAATGGCCAGGCAGAGGCCACCAACAAAATATTGATCAAAATCATTAAGAAAACATGCGAGTCTAGTAAGTTTTCAGATTGGCCGGAAAAGCTTATCGAGGCTCTATGGGCCTACGGCACATCAATCCGTACCCCCACCGGGCAGACTCCGTTTACCCTTACTTATGGGATGGAAGCGGTAGTCCCGTACAAGACTTTGATTCCTTCTCTCAGGGTACAATTGGATAAGGAACTTCCCCTCGACGAAGGTCATAATTCACTCTTTGCCCTGTTGGAACTCTTAGACGAGAAGCGGCTGGCCGCTGCTGAGCATGCACGTGTTTATCAAAATAGACTCGCTCGCTTTTACCAAAAGAAAGTCATTGAGAGAAATTCAAAGTCGGTGACATGGCTGTGAAAATAATTTTTGTCAAACCTAGAGGGCCGCGTTCTAAACTTCAACCCAATTGGGAAGGGCCATATGTGGTTCAGGCTGCGTACCCTAGCAACGCCTACAAGTTAGTCAATGCCGAAGGGACCGAGTTATCCTACCCCTGGAATGGACTTTATCTTAAGAAATATTACCCTTAGATAAATGTAACAACTGGCATGGTACGAGGACCATCGGAGTTGGAAATTCACTCTTCGGTCTTTGTAGTCTAACTCAGGGTTAACCTGCGCATACTCCCACACCAATCTTTCGGGATCAAACAAAGCGGAACTCAAGAGAAGCTATAATTAAAGAAAAGAGAGAGAGAATGCATGGTGTTCATCATGCAGTTAAGTCTTTGCATCTGTCCTTCATAGGACCCATTAAGGTTCGGTAGCTCTTGGGTCTTGGTCCGCTAGAACTTTGGAGATTCCTGTCCGGTCATGTCGGCTTACGCCCACTAAAAGAAGGCAATACGCACACACGCAACTATTTTTGCCAAAAGTTGGTAGTTTTGCTTATTGTGGGGCTGTACTGGAAGGTCTCCAGGAAATTCATAATCTTTGTTCTCTTATTTCTCGACCCAATGAGATAGCCAGCGCCCTTAAAACGCTGAGCGTAAGGGAACCCAAAATACCATACCTTGAAGGTGAGAGTAGGATTCATCTCCTCAAACCTGAATCAGAGCACGAGAAGAGGGCAGTGTCCCCGCAGGCATACAAGAGGGATTCCCACATGTCAAATTATCATGTCCCCCTCAAAAAAAAAAAGTCAAGTATGAGCCTGGTCGTGGCCATGCCTGATTTCAACAAGCGAAAATCCCTCAAAACAAAGGCAAAATTCCAAAAGGGGCAACACAATCCTGTTCGAGGCTTGGTCCGAAGTCGCCTAAAAGAGAAAGGTCGAGTACGTCCCGATTAGCTCGTCGGGTTAACGATTTTGCCGGTCCTCTCGGAAGGTTTACCCCACCGCACTCTTCTTTCTCCCCTCAATGATGAAAGTCCAATGGAAATCCTGAAAGGCGCGCCCCGCTAAGGCAAGCGACCTCGTTTTAGCAAAACACACATGTAACTATCTACTTCGAAAAGCGAAATCCATCGTCGAGAAGGAGTCTTGGTGTTTCTGGCCGGTCAAGACCTCTATTTACCATCTCGGTGGATTCTTACTTCAACCTCGGGCTTAGGTCAATGCAAGCGCGTCACCTATAGGTGCGATGACATCTGATTCCGGGTCAGCGTCGCGCGGTTGGCCGTTAGAGTTCTAGGGTGTTCCATCCTATACCATCTAGAGTTGTGAGGAAATAGACCCAGGTCGGGTAAATCTTTTACCTTGAACGCTCTTTCGGTGTATCCTTGTGGTCGGAAGTAACTGGGAGCCTAAGCATGGCATGACGGTTTTGTCATCAGGTTAAGTCTTAACCAGTAGGATTATCATTTGAGGAGTCTAGGGGCCCAAATCAATTTAGATGTGCACACAGGATACCTGGGAGGTTAGTAAGAAACCCTGTCTTCATAAGAATCAGATGCCATAAGGATGGTCATTAGGCATAAGTTGTCTCAAAAATAAAAAAAATGAAGTGGCCCTCAGAACACGCCGTCAAGTGAGTCCCCAAGTGGGAATTCTCTTGGAACATGTTAACCCCGCATTACGCTACTTAAGAACGATATAAAAACCCCTGGTCCAAAAATCATGTCGGTTGTAATAACAAGTGTTTTTCAAAACAAAAACAAAACAAAACATAACATAAAAAACATAAAAAATATATATCATTAAAAAAATGCAAAAAAAAATTACATCAGTGTGATCTCATTTGTGTGCTATATTTTTACATTCTGTTCCCGTTTGCATGCCCGTGTGTTGCATCCATCATCTTTACTCTCGCCTTAATTGATAAAGGCTTGGCCCCTTGACCCATCATCAAAGACAGTCAAAACAAACACTTGCTTGTTGAGCAAGGGTCCAAGTCAGAACGGAAAAATTGGCTTGTTTCATTAAGCAATGTGTATAGGATTGAAAAATAGGAATGAAGACAGAAGACGTAAAATTGAACATTCATTTCTTTATTTCCTTCCAGAAATTATGCATTAAGTTCCGTCCTCTCTCTCAGTGTTACCCCTTTCTCCACTCTCCAAGCGAGGAACCCTGGAGGGTGTTGCCAAATCATGCAAGGCAGAGCCTCTACTGCTCTGTACCCCCCTTCCCGTATCTGCTGCCCATCGATCGATAGGGGCGGCAAAGAAGATACTAACACAAAAGTCACTCTCTCATGCTCTTCGGTAGTGCACTTCACCATCTCTCAGCCATTGTTCAGCAAGACCGAGGCTGGTTCGGAGTTCAAACTGTTGGGCCTCCATGGGCCTTCGCTCCTCCCTCTCAGCCAATCTGTCGGCTCTCTGTCTTTTGGTGTCTCTTTCCCTTTTCGCGCGTTCTCTCTCTCTCTATCTTCCCTTTCCAACTGAAGGGTAATCCTCAACTCCACGACGTCCCGAGAACAGCCATCGTCTGGGCGATGCCGCAACTCTTCCTCCAGTTCAGCTATTCTGGCTCCCCCCTACGCTGTGCAAGCAAGGGCGCCTTGCACTTCTTTCGTCTGCCATAACCATCATCTCAGGTATGTGGAGGCATGAATAAGTGAAATTCAATGGTGAGACTCTCACCTGTGTGGAGAGCATTCCTTCTACCTCTGCGGCTCGCTGCATAGTATGAGAAAGCTACTCATGAAGCAAATCAAGTTCGAAAGTGGGGATCCATAAACTGGAAGATACACCATCCGCCCCCATTGCTGAGGAAGCCGCATCAAGCTGGGCGCACTGCAACACACATAAGGAGGCACTGAGGACCTAGCACCAAGAATCTTGTTCTATGATCATGTGTATGCAGGTTTACCAAAGAACTCAAGGCTATGCGAGTATCATGTAACTGCCGCTCCATGCCTATCAGGCGAGCTTGCAGGTTCGCTATCATAGTGTCGTGAACATCCTGTGGCTAGGGCATAGGTTAACATACAAAAGGAAAAAAAAACAACAACAAGTGATGAAAAATATGTTAACCTCCACAGTCCCCTCGGGATGGAGTCGCTCTGCATACATCACCTTATAGAGGCATAGATAATCCTCGATGTCTTGAGCATGTGATTCCACGGGAGTGCCACCCCATTGCCAGTCCTCATATTGCTCGGGGAACCGCACTCTCCAATCAACGAAGGTTGCCGGCCCACGCGTTTTCCTCCCGACACGGGGTGTTGTAGTCATTTCCACCCATTCCTAGGCAAGCCCTAAAGTTCTCATGGCCAATCATAGCCGAAGTGGCTCAATTTCGTTCAAACAGTGCATCCAGAGGTCGCGTCCGAATCGAGCACGGTTAGTTATGACCCAAGGCTGATCGGCGTCGGTCATGCCCGCATAAGGCCTCCAGACCACCTAGGTCAGGTCACACACATCTTCTTAATCATTAAAAAAAGAAAAAAATGAAAACAAAAAATGATGAAATAATAACCACCATCGCCGCGGGGAACTCTTGCAACTCGCATCGTAACACCATCAACTGGTAGGATAAAGGGGCTGGGCTCGTGATGGGTTGCCACCGCCTCGCTAGCGGCATCTCCATTGGACGCCAAAGACGGGCTTTTCCCATTAGGAGGTAATAATAGCTCCAAAACCGCACCATCATATGTCATTAACATATCAAAAAAAAAAGAAAAGAAAAAAAGAGAAGGGGGAAACCTGGATGAACGGCGTGAAACCACTTACGGTTACCTCCCGGTCTGCTCTTTCAGATAAACCTGCAAATAGATGTGCCACCATGGCTGCTCCCCAGGCATATCGCCCCACTTTCTCAAGATCTACCAGGAATTCTAAGAAGCGGCAATGAATACTGTCTCCTTTCGAGCCCAGCAGCAATTTCCCCAATAGGAAGAAGAGGAATCTCCTCAAATCCATGTTGGCTCTCTCCCAATTGCTTGCATTTACGGAGTAGATGGCGTGGAATCCTCTTTCAGTCCTCTCCATGAACTCTTCCAAGGACTCATCATCACAGGAATGAATGTCAGTAAGCCCCAACATTTCCATGATAGGCGTCTTGGCTACGGACCTGTTCTTATGATCATCCAGATCCACTCCTAGTAACCTCTGAGTAGCCTCCCTGTAGTCGGAGTACGTGATGCCAGTCAGCGCCTCGCCATCCACTTTCAGACTCGTAATTTGGATCACATCTTCCAGGCTGGGCACGACCTATTGGATCCCACCTTTCACGCAATGCCTGGACAAGGGTGAGGTCGAGCTTGATTGGCTCAATTCGGAGAAAGGCTCCAAGCCTCATCACGTCTAGTCTAGCCTTCTGAGAATCTGGGAGACCCCTGTATGCTGCCACTACTAACTCTCATGAAATATGTGATTTCATCAGACTCTGCGCATACACAAGGAATGGAGAGGAGTTTTGTCAAAAGAGAGAAAGAAAGAAAGAATGAGAGAAGGGGGAAGAAAGCTCATCTTACGAGTTGCGATTGGGTCCTTTCACTGAAGTGCCCTTCGAGGTCTGAGAGTCTCCTGGAACTGCTATTGCTAGACCTGCTTCTCTTCAAGGAGTGGGAAGATTCGCCTTCCATTTTGAACCTTAGAACTCTTAGTTCTTCCGTTTCCGTGGAAGATTGTACTCTTCGAGTTGGCCCTCAATGCCCCTGGGAGAATGAACGAGAAAGGTATTTATAGAAATGGGAGAAGTGCGAGCCAAGACTGCCTCCATCACTGTTAACGATGACCCTCGTGATAGAGTACCTTCCCTGCGGTCCCATGTGTCACTTCACCGCTCGCGCAGGGTAATTGATTGGATGGTGCGATATGATGACTCGCTCCCTACGCAGTTTAGGGATGCCCTGTCATGTTGTAGAGGTCATCCAGGAAGGTTGAAAGGTCATCCGGGAGAAGGGGCTGGAGCCATCATTGTTGACTTCGATGGCAGATTTCCATGGAAAACGATCGCGGCAAGACGTGATTCCTCGTTTCACGGCAGAGTCTTGTCGAGCGCATCACATGGGAACAGTGTAAAGGAGAAGAAGCATAGGGAAGAAGGAACGCGCAAGAGAACAAATAAGCAACAGGAAACCAATTCACTCCATTCATAAGTCTATATAAACTGTCATAAGCATCACAGTCATGAACATCGCAAGAGAGGAGGCGAGTATGCTAGCCCGCTAACCCTCGCCATCACCTTCATGCTCGTCCCTCCGGACATCCCTCTCCTCTCCCCTAAGGTGAGGGTCCCTCAGAAGCCTTCTGGGGCTCCCTGAAGCAGCAGTCCCCTCACCCCGCAATGCCTACTCAGCAACGGTGACTCGCTGCTGCTCCCCTAGCGTGGCGAAGAAGCCACCGATAGAAAGGTGGCCAGACTGGCGGAGTCACGCCCCGAACTCTCGTGCTCTCTCGTAACGCGTCTCCATGACTCCTAGCCTCTACCCCATTACTCGAAGGCCTAGCCGGAGCTCCCTCACCTTGGCCTCTAAAGCCTTCCTCTCATCCCGATCCTACTATCGCTCGGCCCTTCTTTCCTCCCTCTCCTTCTCCCTCTCCGCTCTCTCCCTCTCTCCTTGCCACCTGGAGGAAGACCCTTAACTTTAGGACGTCTGGAGGCGGCCTTTCCTCATCATGACGCCGTAGCTCTACCATGGCTGCTGCCCAGACATCACGCTCCTCTTCAGCCTAGATCGCGCGAGCCACTGCACTGGCAAGCTGCTCCTGGAGGGAGGCGATCTCCAGAAAGAGAGCCTGAGAGCTGGAAGACGATCCGCCGGCCATCCCTGCCATCGCTGCCTACTGGGCATGCTGGAACAGACAAACAACAGCCATCGGCTAAGCCCCAGGATTTCATAATAATAAATAAATAAATAGGGCCATTCTTTCACCTCTATCCGTCTCCCGAACTGAAGGGGCCCCACATGGCTCTCCCTGCACTACCGCAAGTAGTCGGCACTCTCCTGCACAGGCGCACCATCTTGATGCCCATCCTAAAACCGAGCAGGGAGACATATGCGCCAATCTTCAAGTTTCACCTTGCCGTGCCTCTCTCCCCCGACGCGGCTCGGTTCATCTGCACTCGCCCATTCATCGACCAACCCGGGATCCTTGTCATACCCTGCGCATCAAAAAGGAAGGGCCACATCAAAAAAAAGGGGGGCATCTGATGTCGAAGATGCGTTCATCTTTCAAGGGCAACACTCACTGAGCCCTCCTCTCCCTCTCTACTTATTCGCTACCAAACTAAAAGGGTTTAAAAGGGTAGAGATCAAGGAGCTTACCGGGCCGTGCTCACCTCCCTCCATGTCTTCAGGCCCCTCGGGTCCCTCGAGGGCCAGAAGAGTCCCTTCCTCTTCCGTGGCCGCCTCTCCGTGCTCTTGCACGACCCTCCTCGGGCGAGGGGTTCCTCGCCCCCCTCTCCCTTCACCACGGTTTGGCCCACCGTACTCCATGAATCAAGAGTGGAAGAAGATGAAGCTAGGCGAGCAAATCTCGACGAGAGGAGGAGTTGTTTGTAGGCGAAGTAAGGAAGGAGAAAGGCCGCCCTACGGTTCTCGATGGTTTCAATTTGAATTCAAAAGATTAGAACGCGTCTTCGCGCCGAAAAAAAATAAAAAAAAATAAAAACAAAAATAACACAAAAGCAAAACAAAAAAATAAAAAAATAAAAAAAGAGAGAGAAAGAAAACCTTTGCACAGAATAACTTCGCATTTATTTCATTGAAACAGAGTGAGCTACATCAGGGGCTTGGACACTTCGGGCCTCAACTTCCTCAGTTCGGTTACATAAGCCCTCCACAACTCACATTCTTCCTCTACATGCACTAATGCCTTTTCCGGGGTGCTCGTCTTCCACGACACTTTGATGGCCTTCACCTCCTTTGCATCATCTTCCATGCTCAATTCTCTCTTCCTTGGAGGAGCAGTGCCAGATAACGTTGGGAACAAATGGCGAGGAAGAACAAACTCAGTCGCGCCAATAAGTTGGAGTTCAGCTTTGGGGGAAGACCTCGTGAGGAGTTCACGCGAAAGTAGACATGTCAGTGCACAAGTGAAGAAGCTTTGCGTCATAGTTCTGAAGTAGGACCTCCAGTCTTCACGTTTCCTCAGCCATGGAACGCGATTCACTATATTACCACCAAATCCTAACACATCGGCTATGTGGTAAAGGGGGCTTTGTTGAAAGATCTTTGAGGCAGTTGGCATCCCCTCACGGTAATCAAATTTGAAATGTAAATCAACCCAACAATTCAGAAGAAGTGAACAACCAAAAGGAGGCTTACCCATGCTGGAAGCAGTAAGGCCACTGTAGAGGTAAGCAAGAACGGCAGGTCCCACCCTTTTGCCATTCTAAATATCGCAAATAGTGCTCAGCTGATCTTCCTCCAGTATGTTGTCGGTATAAGGGAATAAGAGAGCACCTACCAAACAGATTGTGAATTCCTTCATGATTTCTTCCAAACGATCATCATCTGGCAATCCTCTCAGAGCATCCATGACCCATTCCGCAAGCTTTTGCAGGTTAATTCCCTTCTGAGTCTGGACATTTCTAACGGCACCAGACGACATGAAGCTTCCGAGGACGTCCTCGGAAGTCACTTTCTTCAACATCGGCATGATCTTTATCCTGCCATCCCTTTTGAATCTTTTCAACCCAAGCAGGAGTTCCACCTCCTCTAGAAGGATGGTCACCTCGAAGGTGGGGAAAATGAAAGTGTGAGTCTGAGGATGCCAGATCTTCACCAGCGCACCCATAGCTGCCCAATCCATGCGAATCTTTTCGTAATGCTTGGCGTGAACCAGGAGCACCTAAAGATGCCACCTCGTGATTATGGCCCCCATGCCGACGGAGATGTTGGAAGTTAACTTCGAAAGCCACAACAGTTTCGAGAATCTCCTCGGGCCTGGTATTGACACCCATTTTTTGCAGATAAGTTGAGTCGTTCCTCTTACTCCCATTTATTGATGCCTCGAGTTGTCCATCACTCGTTGGGGCCATTTTCAGGCACGTTCTGGGCCAGTTTTATGGGTAGCCTCCCACCCTAGTTAGGTTTGTTTCAATTCTAGGCTTAATGGGCCTTGGTTATGGTTGATTGAGCTTTTCTATAAGTTTCAAGCGCCCATGTACATGTACGGTTTATCCATGGCCGCTCAATCAATGTGCGGTTGAGAGTAGGCCGTCCATATATTTTGGAATATTCTGGTTAATTTTCTGAATTTCCACCGACAAGCATTTATGCGGTCTTCCCATAGCTGTTCAATACGATGAACGGACGGGTGGTAGACGCCCGTCTCTCAGAGTCCTACGCTTGGTGACTTTCTCAGATGATTACCCAATTAATCTATTTATCACCGACAAGGATAGAACGGTTTGTCTTTGGCCGCTCTACCTTTGAACGGTCTCATCGTAGCCGTTCATTTATGAGAGTCCAACGGCGAACTATTCGGCCGGTTCAATGGATAATTTGGATTATTTTGTAAATTGTTGAATTTCCACCGACAGGGTTGGACGGCCCATAATGGGCCACCCATATGGATGTGTGGTTTATCGTTAGACTGTTCATCTGCTCGATTGCTGAAGATTCAACAGATTTTCTCTCTCTCCTCGTGGATTTATCCCTAACTTTATCTAGCCATTTCTCCGCGAATCCTCAACCATTTCGAGTGCCGTTTCTTCCAGATGAAAGATAATTGAATTATCTTAACCTTTTGTTTTATAATCTCGACCTGAAAATGCTTCTAAACCCTAATTTCGGGGTTGGCTCTCTAGGCTCTATAAATAGACCCTAGAGGTCAGGTTTGAAAGGGGGGGAGATTTTGGTCAACGGCGAAGCCCTGCTGAATTCTTGAGCGACCTAGCACCAAGGAGGGAGGCCTTCTACGTCCATATAGGCCTCCGGTCCAGGGAGTAGTCCTAGTCTTGTGTCTTTTTTTGCATTCGATGGTGTCATTTCTTCTCATTGTATGTTTGTTTCTACACACCCATTATCCCACATTTTCATTGATTGCACTGTCATGCACACACCCTCCCAAGTTTTATGACGCCCTAGGGGTTTAAAAATCCCCCAAGTATCGCCCATTCAAATACGTATGATCATTTCCCTTCATTCGAGCATTTGCTACACTCCACGTTTCTAACTTGGGTTTTTTCTTGTGTTCTACACTTCGTTTTGCAGGTCAGCAGTACACTAACACGAGGCCCATCCTTTCTGACCGGCTGGAAAGGGTGGAGGTTGGACCCTTTGTAACTTCTGGCGTGGTGGTCTTCCGCGGTTCTCTACCATCGGTTCAAGGAGACATGCGGTGCAAACTGGACCGTCCTTTTTCTTCCTGTGGTCATGATAGAGCGGTTCAACTGCCAGGAGTGCTTCATCCCGCGTCCTCTCAGCGTTCTTAGATGGTCTATTGTGAGACCGTGCATCTTGTAGGCGTTTCTTCTTGAACCGCATATCTTCGCATTGCTGCACAATAGGCGAGTACCTCTCCCTCTTTCCAAGGTACGGCGTGTTCATCACGTTCGGCGCCTTGGTGGCGATCACATGTTTTTATTCCTCCCTTTCCCCCCTGTCTTCATTCATTTCCCATGTTGGATGTCGTAGGATAGACATGGGAGGGCATTAAGGGACGGACGGGAGGAGAAATATATTTACACCCTTCTTTTGTGGCGATCACGGTGGGACACCTAGTGCCCATCGTGTTAGTGGCTTGCTGACCCCCTCCTTTGTTTTGTTAATCCTTTTTCTTCGAGTAGTTCCAAGTTGATCTTTGCTGGTTGCATTTTTTGTCTTCTCGAATTGGAATGGTTCTTCCAGAGCTGTCCAACGTCTGTGCGGCTGAGAGTGCACCGTCCATACTGCTGGCACAGGTACGCCTCTACCTTTACTTTGTTGGCTTGGTTACTGTTACACGGGTGATGCAGGTCCATTCCAGCCATTAAGCGGTTGTCTATAGACCGTCCATCCTGGTACGCGACTCATATCTGTCATCATTCATTTTCTGCATTATCTATTTTTCCTGTTATTTTGTCGTCACTCCCTGAATTATACGGCTATTTTCAGACCGTCCTTCTCTTTGAGCGGCCTCCTAGAGACCGTTCTTGTGGTGCTACAGTGCACCCGTGATTCATTTGGATTGTCATGTTAGTTGATATCCACGATGTTTGGTGATGATTATTGATCCCCCCTGCTCTGATGTCATTGTTGCATGCTTGCTTTAGTTACTTGCATATCTACTTGATCATTGGTTGCTAGTTGCTAGGCTAGACCTTGCATACACTCTGGTGCGCATAGGGACATACATTCTTTTCATAGCAGTTGCATTCCTACCGAGGTAGGGTTTCCTCTCGTCTCCATACTCCTTGGACCCGACTAGGGGACCTTACTGAGGACCTCCGTAAGCCCCCGTGAGCCGTGGATTCCCACACGGACGCCGGGCAAGTTGTACCATATCCACCCCAGTCTAGGGTTTGCATCCGTGAGAGAGAGAGTCCCGTAGAGTCACCCAGTTCCTCATTTCCCACCCTGATTAGGTACCTTATGGTTGAGCGAATTTATACATTAACTAATCCACTAAGGTCCCAGAAGAGGAATTGAAAAAAAATTTGCCGCGCATCATTTGACAATTTGATTGCTTAAGTGGTTGATTCTCCACTCATCTCTCCCCTCCATTGGATGCTTGGTTGTTTAAGGTTTTGTTTATTCTTTGGTTAGGATTGTTTGCCTTAGTCTTGGAGTGCTTAGTGTATGTGGGGTTGTTTCTCCTCCTCAGGATCACCTCCTAGGGTCAGTTCTCACTTCATTTCTTACCTCAATCCTTTGTTTGATTCGTCATCCCCCATGTCGTCATACGACTTCTCCCATTCCCACGAGAATTCTCTCCCTCGCGGACTTCTTGAGGACCCGCCCAGGGTCGCCCATATGCAGGGAGGAGAGGGGACTGCCCCTCCTCTCCCGACCATTGCCATCGAGGGCTCTCAACTTTCCCTTCATGGTTCCTCCACACAAAATTCGGCCGGTCAAATTCTTAATTTGATGGCCCAGCTTGATCCCTCCCAGCTCCACCTTATCCGACAAGCTCTGCAAGGGGGAGACGCCCCGTCCTCAGTTCCTTCCTATGGTGTGACTGCCACCACCTCCACTACGTCTCCTGTTGTTGGGTCAGCACCTGTCCCTGCTATCCCCGTTGATCTTACTCCCATCTATTCCCAGGTTCTCTGATATCCCAGCATGAAAGCGGGCCAGGCCTCCACCTCGGCCCACCAGTATCTTGATAAGGGGAAGGCCCAGGTCCCCTCCGGTTCTTATCTTGATCCATACACTACAATCTCTCCATCACCGCAGGCCCCTCCGACCCCGGTTGATTTCACTCGTTTACAACCCGGGGCCGCCCAATTGGCTCACGTGGATATGGGCCCTTCTTCGGCCCATTATCCATTCTATGGGCTCCCCTCCCAGCCGGTTCATCCCTCCGTTCCTTGTCCGGGCTCCATCTTTCCTGCTCAGTCCCCTCCTTCCCGGGAGCGGGAACTCCTTGACAAATGGGCTGCTATGCAGCAACAAATTGACCACCTCCACAAGCGGGTTGGCCTGCAGTCTTTGTCTGATGTCCCTATTCCTAACTTCAAGGACATTTGCTTTCCTCCTCAGTCCGAGCTCCCCGTGTACCGAAAATATGACGGGAACAGCAACCCGTTCATTCATGTCAGGGAGTTTCTGACGGGATCGTCAATCAACTTGGGCAACTATCAAACTATATTTGCTATTTTAAGTGTTTTGTGTTAATGGGCCATATTAGTGGGCCTAAATGTGTTTTTTCTTTTGTAGTGGAAATAAAATATCCACATCATGTAGTCTTTTTTTTAAGTGTCTTTTAGTCTTCCCACTACAGATATAATGAGTCTTAGGTGTTAGGTGTTAGTTGAAGTTTAATGAGTGTCTTTTGATTTTCTTTGTGGAGTCTATAAAGGTGACATGTAACCTCTCTTTAAGAGACAATGAAGTTGATTAGAATTTTTGGAAACCACTATCCTACGTGAGGTGAGAAGCCTTGTGTTCTCCGAGAAGGAGATTGGGTGAGATGCCCTTGTCCTATGGGTGAGAAGCCTTTGGTCGTGAGAAGCGGCCCCTATCCTTTCCCCCTCCCACTACCACGGTTTCATTGTCTTCTCCTTCCACCTTCCCGATAGTGCCTACTTACCATCACCCACCACCAGTTGGGCCTCCGCTAACCGCCACAATCTCTTCTCCCTCTAGCCCTCTCTCAATATATCTTACCCTCTCTTCCCCGGTTTCTCACCTCCCACTCTTCCATTCTCTCCACACATGCAGTCGCCCCCGCCGGTGGCTACTTCCGGCCAACCTCCCACTCCATCTTCACGTCACAACCCCACCACCCGTTCCCCCCTCTCATCTGCGAGCACCCACACCCACATCGGCGGCCTCTCTCTATCTCTCTCTCTCTCTCTAAAGTTCTCATCTACACCTTCCCGCCGGCTGTCCTTCTTCTTCACGCACCAGTAGGCCGGACCCTCTCCTTGCCCCTCTCTCTTTTCACACAACAGTCGCCCCTTTGCCATCACCTCTCTCTCTCTTCCACCAACACACCATCGGCGGCAACCATCTCCACCCCCCTCTAGTTCTCTCTCTCCCTCTCACTGGTTCTCACCCGCACCACACTCCATCTTGTCCCATTCTCTCTTTCTCTCAAACACACTGTCGGACCACTCTCTCTATCACGCCTGTCCGCCTTCCCCTCCATCTGACACCGACAGCCCGCTCGCCATAGCAGCCTCCGTGCTATCCTCCTCTTCCAACTTTTTCCCCGCCACCATCGTCTAAAATGTATGTCCGCGTCTGGCGAACACCCCAAGTACGTCCTCAGCCGCACCTGGCAGAGTCGTTGCCGCTATAGTTCCGAGCACGCGAGGGCCAGCAGCTCCGCCTCCGTCCGAGCATGGCACCGAGCACGTCGACATCCCAACCGCGCGTGGGCGAGCCCTGCACCCCCCTCCTACAAGCACGGCCTTCCCCCCCAAGCACAACGGCCTCCACGTGCACTCTCCCTCCCGAACACGGCGAGCATGGCATCCGGCCATGCAACCCCGCGTCCGAGCACGTCCGCCTCCCCTCCGAGTAAGGCGGCATCCATGAACACGGAGAGCACGGCACCGTGAAGCCCGCCACGCCCCACGCCCTGTGCACGATGTCCTAGCAGCCCGAGCGCCCTCAGGCCCTCGTTCCCCTCTCCTCCCTTCAAACTCTGCACCGCACACGCCCCCTCCCTTCGTTACCTTCTTTCTCCCTCTCTCATCTACCCTCCAACTTGCCTTCACCGATCACGAGCCCTCACCCTGTCCCTCACATGAATGCTCACCTGTTCGCACACACACCACCTGTAAGCCCTATCGACCGCCTGCCCTCCTTCCTCCCTCTCCCTCACTCTCTCAAAACCCCCGCGGCGGCCCCCTATTTGGAACAGGGGAACCGCGGGTGCACCCATCTCTCTCGCCTCTCTCCCCTTCGCAGGCATCCTACCCCACCGGTGAACCCAGCGTCCATCGCCATACAGCCCCACCTCGTCTGGTAACCCAATCTAGCCACCATCACCATGCACCCCGTCACTGTCAACCTGGTTCACCTACACACAAGCCACTACGAGTCCATCTCCCTCACACCCCGCTTCTCTTTCTCCCGCCCCTGGCCTCCAGTCACTTCCATCACCCTTCGCACCACCCTAGCGCTCCACTGCCGCACGTCCGAGCATGCCAGTTCCCACCCATGACGTCCAAGCCCGGACGCACCGTCCCTCGGAGCTGTACGCAGAGTTCTAGTAGGCAGCACGACACGTCGCTCCGCCTCTCTCCGAGTATGATCACCTCTGGGGCACGGCAATATCCTCCGCGTGGTGAACACATCGACCAGACGATGAGCTTGGCACCTTGCCATGCAAGCCACCTGTAGCGCTCATCCCGTCGACGTCGCCAACACTCCGAGCACGCCGAGATCCTGCTGACGTCGCCAACGGCTTCACTATTCTCTCTCTCTACCCATCCTCTCTTTCTCTCTCCTCCCTTCCCACGTTAGTCGCATGACCGCGGGTGTCTCTCTCTCTCTCTCTCTCATCACCCCTCTCATCCTCTCATTTTCCCTCTCTCTACGGAAAGTTATTTTGTGTTAAGAAAAGAAAAGAATGAGGCGCACAAGATATGCTTAGATTGATGAGCAAGCATGGGAAAGCATATCATACTAGGCTTCTTCAAGAAGGGACTAATCAGATGAATATTGCTCTTCGGAAACTGAACAAGAAACACCACTTGGATTTAGATACTTAGTAGGGGGCTAGATTTGTTCCTCCAGAGGGAAGTAGAAAGGGAAATGGCTCAAGTGATGAAACTGAAGCTGCTGTTGACACAACTAAGGATGGTTCCCTGGAGTAGACAACAATGTTGTCCCCTAGTCCAAAA
Organism: Amorphophallus konjac; assembly: GCA_022559845.1. Classification (NCBI taxonomy): domain Eukaryota; kingdom Viridiplantae; phylum Streptophyta; class Magnoliopsida; order Alismatales; family Araceae; genus Amorphophallus; species Amorphophallus konjac. Next base: position 143,458,341 of record CM040126.1, read on the forward strand.
GCTCTTTGAAGTCTGCCGTTGGTGTCAATAATGAGGATGCCACCTGCATGCGTACCAGAGCTCGCCATTCACTTACACTCTCAAGGAACTGGAGCTGTATTATTTGGTGGAAATGATGATGGATAGAAAAAAAAAGGGAGAAAATGAAAAGAAGAGAAAATATCGGACTCGGAGGTTCGTATCACATCAAATGGTATCAGTGCCTCGGGAATCGGGCTGTTCCATCATACCGGGATCCTGAGCTATGAGGTTCGAGGTCGAACCTCCTCCAAGCGGAGGGGTTTGACGGGATCGTCAATCAACTTGGGCAACTATCAAACTATATTTGCTATTTTAAGTGTTTTGTGTTAATGGGCCATATTAGTGGGCCTAAATGTGTGTTTTCTTTTGTAGTGGAAATAAAATATCCACATCATGTAGTCTTTTTTTTAAGTGTCTTTTAGTCTTCCCACTAGAGATATAATGAGTCTTAGGTGTTAGGTGTTAGTTGAAGTTTAATGAGTGTCTTTTGATTTTCTTTGTGGAGTCTATAAAGGTGACATGTAACCTCTCTTTAAGAGACAATGAAGTTGATTAGAATTTTTGGAAACCACTATCCTACGTGAGGTGAGAAGCCTTGTGTTCTCCGAGAAGGAGATGGGGTGAGATGCCCCTGTCCTATGGGTGAGAAGCCTTTGGTCGTGAGAAGCGGCCCCTATCCTTTCCCCCTCCCACTGCCACAGTTTAACTGTCTTCTCCTTCCACCTTCCCGATAGTGCCTCCTCACCATCACCCACCTCCAGTTGGGCCTCCGCTAACCGCCACAATCCCTTCTCCCTCTAGCCCTCTCTCAATCTATCTTACCCTCTCTTCTCCGGTTTCTCACCTCCCACTCTTCCATTCTCTCCACACATGCAGTCGCCCCCGCCGGTGGCCACTTCCGGCCAACCTCCCACTCCGTCTTCACGTCACAACCCCACCACCCGTTCCCCCCTCTCATCTGCGAGCACAGACACCCACACCTCTCTCTCTCTCTCTCTAACGCTCTCATCTGCACCTTCCCGCCGGCTGTCCTTCTTCTTCACGCACCAGCAGGCCGGACCCTCTCCTTGCCCCTCTCTCTTTTCACACAACAGTCGCCTCTTTGCCATCACCTCTCTCTCTCTTCCACCAACACACCATCGGCGGCAACCGTCTCCCCCCCCCTCCAGTTCTCTCTCTCCCTCTCACTGGTTCTCACCCGCACCACCCTCCCTCTTGTCCCATTCTCTCTTTCTCTCAAACACACTATCGGACCACTCTCTCTATCATGCCTGTCCGCCTTCCCCTCCATCTGACACCGGCAGCCCGCTCGCCATAGCAGCCTCCGTGCTATCCTCCTCTTCCAGCTTTTCCCCGCCACCATCGTCTAAAACGTATGTCCGCGTCTGACGAACACCCTAGCTACGTCCTCAGCCGCACCTGGCAGAGTCGTTGCCGCTATAGTTCTGAGCACGCGAGGGCCAGCAGCTCCACCTCCGTCCGAGCACGGCACCGAGCACGTCGACATCCCAACCGCGCGTGGGCGAGCCCTGCACCCCCCTCCTCCAAGCACGGCCTTCCCCCCCAAGCACAACGGCCTCCACGTGCACTCTCCCTCCCGAACATGGCGAGCATGGCATCCGGCCATGCAACCCCGTGTCCGAGCACCTCTGCCTCCCCTCCGAGCAAGGCCTCTCCTCCGAGCAAGGCGGCATCCACGAACACGGAGAGCACGGCACCGTGAAGCCCTCCACGCCCCACGCCCTGTGCACGATGTCCCAGTAGCCCGAGCGCCCTCAGGCCCTCGTTCCCCTCTCCTCCCTTCAAACTCTGCACCGCACACGCCCCCTCCCTTCGTTACCCTCTTTCTCCCTCTCTCATCTACCCTCCAACTTGCCTTCACCGATCGCGAGCCCTCACCCTGTCCCTCGCATGCATGCTCACCTGTTCGCACACACACCACCTGCAAGCCCTACCGACCGCCTGCCCTCCTTCCTCCCTCTCCCTCACTCTCTCAAAACACCCGCGGCGGCCCCCTATTTGGAACAGGGGCACCGCGGGTGCACCCATCTCCCTCCCCTTCGCAGGCATCCTACCCCACCGGTGAACCCAGCGTCCATCGACATACAACCCGACCTCGTCTGAGAACCCAATCTAGCCACCATCGTCATGCACCCCATCACTGTCAACCTGGTTCACCTACACACAAGCCACTACAAGTCCATCTCCCTCACACCCCGCTTCTCTTTCTCCCGCCCCTGGCCTCCAGTCACTTCCATCACCCTTCGCACCACCCTAGCGCTCCACTGCCGCACGTCCGAGCATGCCAGTTCCCACCCATGACGTCCAAGCCCGGACGCACCGTCCCTCGGAGCTGTACACAAAGTTCTAGTAGGCAGCACGACACGTCGCTCCGCCTCTCTCCGAGCATGATCACCTCCGGGGCACGGTGATATCCTCAGCGTGGTGAACACATCGACCAGACGATGAGCTTGGCACCTTGCCATGCAAGCCACCTATAGCGCTCATCCCGTCGACGTCGCCAACACTCCGAGCACGTCGAGATCCTGCCGACGTCGCCAACGGCTTCACTATTCTCTCTCTCTACCCATCCTCTCTTTCTCTCTCCTCCCTCCCCACGTTAGTCGCATGACCGCGGGTGACTCTCTCTCTCTCTCTCATCACCCCTCTCATCCTCTCATTTTCCCTCTCTCTACGGAAAGTTATTTTGTGTTAAGAAAAGAAAAGAATGAGGTGAACAGGATATGCTTAGATTGATGAGCAAGCATGGGAAAGCATATCATACTAGGCTTCTTCAAGAAGGGACTAATCAGATGAATATTGCTCTTCAAAAACTGAACAAGAAACACCACTTGGATTTAGATACTGAGCAGGGGGCTAGATTTGTTCCTCCAGAAGAAAGTAGAAAGGGAAATGGCTCAAGTGATGAAACTGAAGCTGCTGTTGACACAACTAAGGACGGTTCTCTGGAGTAGACAACAATGTTGTCCCCTAGTCCAAAAGCTCTTTGAAGTCTGCCGTTGGTGTCAATATTGAGGATGCCACCTGCATGCGTACCAGAGCTCGCCATTCACTTACACTCTCAAGGAACTGGAGCTGTATTATTTGGTGGAAATGACGATGGACAGAAAAAAATGGGAGAAAATGAAAAGAAGAGAAAATATCAGACTCGGAGGTTCGAATCACATAAGTTTCTTGACGAATCGGCGCAGTTCCAGCATGATGATAGCCTGATTGCTTACTTATTCTGCCGATCATTGGAGGGAGTCACCCTGGAGTGGTTCTACACCTTGCCTCTGGAGGAGGCAAAAAATTTCAAGACAGTAAAGGAGAAGTTCAAGCAGAGGTTCGAAGATCGGGTCAGTCCTGAGTATTCCTTCACCGACCTGGTAGCGGAAATGATGAAGCCGGAGGAGGATTTTTCAACCTATGCGGATCGATGGAGACAGATGGCCTCACGTGTGCCCGGGCAAATCTCGGAAGAAGAGAAAGTTAAGTTGTTGATCTCCAATGCCACCCCGACATTCAGAAATATTTTGGCAATGAATGACATTTCGAATATACACCAGTTTTACAGCAAGGCTCGGTTCATACAGACGCAGTTTAAAGACTCCCCTATTCATTCACTGTTTGAGGCCTAGAAACCCAAAACCGTTGGAAAATCCCATGGCCCCATCACTGAGGGAGTCCAAATCAACGAGCAAGTCCAAGATGTTCAGTTTCCCCACCAAGCTGCTCCACCTCGCTTCCCGTAGCCTCCACGCAACCCCCAGTTCGCCGCTCCACAAGTTCCCCAACCCACTTTCCATCAACACCCACAACAGTAACCACCACCACCCCAACAGCCTCAGCGGCCGCCACAATATCATAATATTCCACCACCCGCTGCTTACGGACCTGCCCGACCGAGCTCGAAAAGGGTCCATTACCCTCCTCTTCATGAAACATTGCCTGATCTTTTCTCTGCTTTGATGTATACTGGTGATATTCAACTGCCTCCGGAGCGTCAGAATTGGAATCCGACCGCTGATCTGTCTCGATATTGCATATATCATCGGCAGCCCGGGCACACAATAGAGCGGTGCTATCAGTTTAGAGATCTGGTGTATGATTTACACGAGGGCCAGAGGATTGATTGGGTCCAGATGCACCAGTTGATCGAGGACATCAAGCAGAGGCAGAGATAAGCCAGGCCGCAGCAGACGGCGCCCCAGCAAAAGAAGCAGCAGCAACCCCCACAGCAACAACAACTTCCGCAACAGCAACAGTAGCAACAAGACCTTGTGATCCATCAGAATCCCATGCCAGTACACCAGCCCGCTCCTCAGCAACAACAACAGCCGTCGGCGCCAGCACCGGCCCAAGTAAACATTGTTCAGCACCCATCCCCCAACGCTGGGTGGACTTTTGATGATGAAACCCCCGCACACCTCTTGGCCTTCCACCACAACCATTCCCTCGCACTTACTATCCCCTCCGTTCTCAGGCCCGCCGTTTTGACCACCACTCCATCCATTATTCCCTCCGCATCACCAATCAGGCCCGCCGCATTCCCCTCCATACCGCCAGTCCTTTCACCCACCATACCCTCCATCATCACCCCTCCACGTAACCCTTCGCCCATTTCCCCTTCACCAGGGCCCATTAGGCCGACCACCGTCATCCTCACTCCCACTTCTACCCCTTCCACCTACCCCACTGGGCCAAGAGGGGATCCCTCTCAGGTCGTGCCAGCCTGACATTGTGCCCTTCGGAGCGGGAATCCATTCCATAAAGTTTTTCCTTCTGTCCGTGCGCCCGCACCTAGCCCTCAGGCTTCTCCCTCAACAGCTGAAGATGCAGACCCCGTGCCAGGCACGAAGTGTGATTTGTTACAGCACTTGGACCAGATGTCGGCCAAGATTTTAATTTTGGAGTTGATCAAAAGGTCACCGTTGCACTAGGATGCCTTGAAGACTTTTTTACAGAAAGTAATGGTGAATGAAGACGTAGCGGTGGATAGTTTATCGACGGTGCTGGCAACAATCACAAGGGGGCCTTCTATTTCATTTTTCGAGTCTGAACTAGCTGCCCCCGAGGCACGGCAGATGCCACTCTATATCACCATTTCTTTGAATAAGGTGGCGGTCGAGTCATCCCTCGTAGACACAGAAGCATCGATAAATGTGTGTCCACTGAGTACCCTCCGTGCCTGCAACATTTCAGAAGACATGCTTAAGCCCACGCCAACCACAATAGTAGCATATGACAACTCTAGGCGTGCTTGTCAAGGGGTCGTGACTATATAGGCCGAGCTAGGGCCTTTAGTTATGGACGTGGAATTTTATGTGTTGGACATAGACCCAATGTTCAAAGCAATTCTCTGTCGTCCATGGATAAACAGTTTGAATGTCGTGCCCTCGACCGCCCACCAATGCCTAAAATTCCCATTCCAGGGTCAGGTGGTTAAAGTGAAAAGTATCTCCACCGTCCAGTCTGTTGATGCCATCTGAGATAAGATTCTCCCTACATTGTGGCCAAGCAATAAGCCATTTTTGTCAGTAATGGACTTAAATTATTCATGGGCATATGCATCACGCAAGCCCGCCACTGCACCAACAAATGTCAAGATTAAGTCCAAGATTAGAGATTCCAAAGGATGGCACATGATTCTGAAATTGGGTTATCAGCCAGGCTTGGGTCTCGGTGCACAATTACAGGGACGGACCAAGCCCATCCCTAAAGGTAAGAAGATGGGCCGCCAAGGCCTTGGCTACCGTGATTCAGCAATGTCAATACTTGGAGATTCTGGGCCTTTAACGTGGGACTATCGACAACATTTTGTGAAAGGCCCGCTGCAGCCCGGCACTTTGAAGAAACCACCGCCATGTGCTGATGTGAAGGTTGATGCCGCCTGTGATGTTTCTGACCCACCGACGCGGCTGAAGGGGCTGGTGGGTGATATGGATGATTTTTATGTTTGCTTTAAAAAGCTGCAAGGAAGAAGACCGCCCGAGAAAGAAGGAGATGCAGCTGGTGAAGCATTCTCCAATGCAGTTAGTCCGCCGGAGGCCACGGGAAGTGGGGAGCTCAATCACTACCTTTTCTCTGTCCCCGTCCCGTCTCGCCCCTCATTTTTAACAATTGGGGTTTGTCCCCCATTCCCCTCCAATTCTGGTCGACCCGTACTTCATGGAGAGACCGCCTAAAATTCTATTCGTACCGTGTGCATGTGGGCGATGCCCCCCTATTGATCTTTCAACTTTGTTTACTCCTCCTCCCCCCAATGCCCAGCTCCACGAGATGTGGTTTCGATCCTCTGATCCATTCTTCGATTGCATCTTCCCCGATTTGTTCCCCATGTAACTACCTCTTCCCCCGTCTTCTTCCCCCTCTTGTCTTGTTATCACTTCCGACCTCCAAAAAAAATGCCGATTTTAAAAAGGAGGTTTCAATGGAAGATTATGTTGTTTTCAGTCCGTCCTCTCCCCAGGGGCACGAGACCCCCGCCTCTTTCCCTTTAGACTTCTTATCTCCTAGGTTAGATGTACAGTGTGCAGAGTCTCCTAGGATAGTCAAGTCAGTTGGGGTAGAGCCTAGTTCGACTCTGGCCAGCCCATCTACGTCTGCGGCGCACCCTGTGATGTGTCATTCTAAATTCATCCCTGATAGGTTTCTGCGAGATTTGGCCGAAAGATGCCATGCCCTCCTTAAGTGCCCGGAGTTTGTAGAGACCGTAATTGTCTTAGAAAATGATGAGGAATTGGATGGGGTGTGGAGCAATGACGGATTAGGGGTATATGAAATTGTGAATGAGAAGGACCCAGCTGATGACGAGGAAAGCAATGTGGATGACACTGCTGATCTGTACGCACAAGGTTTGAAGTGGTTTGACGAATCATCCTCGAGAGTGGATGAACCCACTAAGGAAATTAATCTTAGAACAGAAGAGGACCCCAGGCCCATACTTATTTCTGCTAATCTCCCTCCTCAGGTTGAAGTGGAGCTAATCAAGGTGTTGTGGGAGTATAGTGATTCGTTTGCCTGGTCCTACGAGGACATGCCGGGTCTTGATCCCACGTTGGTTGAACACCGATTGATTCTTAAACCAGGGGCAACACCCGTTAAACAAAAAGCGAGAAGATTCCACCCACAGATGGCCTTAAGAATTAAGGAAGAAGTCGATAAATTGCATAAGGCCAGGTTTATTAGAGTTGTTTTATATCCATAGTGGGTGGCAAACATAGTCCTAGTAATGAAAAAGGATGGCAAAATTCAGATTTGTATCGATTTCAGGGACTTAAATAAGGCATGCCCGAAAGATGATTTCCCGCTTCCTCACATTGATGTATTAGTTGATAACACTGCTAGGTATGAGGCCCTCTCATTCATGGATGGTTATTCCGGATATAACCAAATCTGCCCTGCTCCTGAGGATCAAGAGAAGACCTCTTTCACCACGCCCTGGGGCACATACTGCTACGTTGTTATGCCATTTGGATTAAAGAATGTAGGTGCTACTTATCAGAGGGCGTTTATGGCTATCTTCCACGACATGATGCATGTGTACTTAGAAGCTTACGTCGATGACATTCTGGTAAATTCGAGGTCCAAAGAAGAACACCCCGCCATTCTAGCCAAAGTGTTGCAAAGGGCTAGGGAATATAAATTGAAGATGAATCCAAAGAAATGAGTGTTTGGAGTTGCATCAGGGAAGTTACTCGAGTTTATAGTTAGTAAACGGGGGATTCAGATCGATCCGAATAAAGCAAAGGCCGTTATGGAGATGCCGCCGCCTAAGAACATCACCGAGCTTAGAGGTTTGATCGGGCGTTTGCAATTCATCAGGAGATTCATATCTCAACACTCGCAAAGATGCCACCCATTCTATGAATTATTAAACGCGGGAGCAAAATTTGAATGGAATGAACAATGCCAAAAGGCCTACGAGGATCTTAAGGTCTATCTTTCTAATCCCCCGGTTCTGCAACCACCCGTCCCTGGGAAACCCCTAATCATATACATTTCTGTGATTGAGGACTCCCTAGGAGCTGTCCTGGCTCAGGTAGATGATGAAGGAAGGGAAAGGGCAGCATACTATCTTTCAAGATTGTTTAATCCCGTTGAATCTAAGTATACTGCCATGGAAAAGACTTGTGCAGCACTAATATGGGTAGTTTAGAAGCTCAAACACTATTTTCTTGCCCATGAGGTTAAGCTGATCTCTAGAACGGACCCCATTCATTATCTTTCAGAAAAGCCTGTCCTTTCTAGCCGGTTAGCTCGCTGGCAGGGCTTTCTTCCCAGTTCGATATCACCTTCATCGTCCTGGAAGAGATCAAGGGGTATGCCATTGCTGAGCATCTTGATCATTCTCCTATCCCTCGCACGGATTCAATCCAGGACGAGTTTCTCGATGAGCACTTGGCAGTAATCACTCATCTTCCTTTTTGGTCTCTCCATTTCGATGGTGCTCTCAATTCCCAGGGCAGTGGAATCGGCGCCGTTCTCCTCACTCCGGAAGGGGTGACCATCCCTATCGCTTATCAACTCTCATTTCCTGCCACGAATAATATAGCCGAGTATGAGGCTGTCCTTGCCGGTCTGAAGCACGCCTACCTCTTGGGCGCGCGATACATTAACATAATAGGAGACTCTCAATTGGTGCTGCATCAAGTTCTGTCAACTTATCACACCCGTGACCCTAAGCTTAAGCCCTATCAAGATCTGGTCACGCTCTTGGCTATGCAATTCTGGAAGCTTATCTATATTCACACTCCTCGTTCTCAGAACATCTTGGCTGATGCACTTGCATCACTCGCTTCTTCTCTTTCATTCCCCCTCAGTCGCGCCATTGAGATCATTGTGGTTCCGCGGTTGGACGCCCCTTCTCTTCAGGATCCCTGGTTCGATAACCTTAGGAAATCTGTAGAAAGGAAGGTAGAAAAAGAAGAGGTGAAAGAAGTTTCATTAACTGAGCTTGAGGAGATCATAGAAGAAGAAGAGTTGCCGTGGTATTATGAGATTGAGCAGTATCATAGGGATGGTTCATTTCCGGAGATGGCAAATGCCGAGCAGCAAAAGGCCATTAGAAGAGTCGCCGCAAGATACACGATTGTTGCTGGAGAATTGTATAAGCGGTCTCTCAATGGAGTTCTAATGAGGTGTCTAGATGACGATGAGGCTTGGAAGGTTGTGGAAGCAGCTCACTCCAGTGAGTGTGGAGGGCACGTAAATGGGCAGGCGTTGGCGAAGAAGATTCTTAGGCAGGGCTATACTGGCCAACCTCAGAAGAAGATTGCTCCACCTATGTCCGTAGGTGTCTTCAATGCCAGCTCCACGCCGACAAGATCCATGCTCCTGCTTCTTCTCTCCATTCTCTCTCTGCTCCCTGGACATTTTCCATGTGGGCCTTTGATATCATCAGACCTCTCGATGACCCGAATTTCGCAGTCAAGTAGAAGTCCTTCATTTTGACGGCTACGGAGTACTTCACCAAGTGGGCGGAAGCTGAAGCTTATGCAGAAATCAAAGCCACCATAGTATGCCGCTTCATCCTGAAGAATATCATCTCGCGGTTTGGAGTGCCAAGTGATATCGTCACCGACAACGGGCCCCAATTCGTTTCTCAAGAACTTTGGGACCTCTGTAAGAAGTTTAATATATCATTGCATCATTCGTCACCATACTACCCCCAAGGTAATGGCTAGGCTGAGGCCACGAACAAAACCCTTCTTAAAATCATCAAGAAAACATGTCAGTCGCACAAATTTACTGATTGGGCCAATAAATTGGTAGAAGCTCTATGGGCTTATCGCACCTCCGTCTGTACTCCCACGGGGCAAACTCCTTTTTCTCTCACCTATGGGATGGAGGCGATACTCCCGTACGAGATCCTGATCCCTTCCCTAAGGGTGCAGCTAGACAAAGAACTTAATCTCGACGAGCGTCGAGAGGCGTTACTAGTCCAACTGAAACTCTTAGACGAGAAGAGGCTTAACGCGGCCAATCACGTCTCGATTTATCAAAAACGTGTCTCGCGGTATTTCCAAAAGAAGTTTATTGAAATAAAATTCCAATTGGGTAACATGGTTTTGAAACGCAAATTTATCAGATCAGCAGGTCCCAAGTCTAAGCTGCAACCCAACTAGGAAGGGCTAATTATAGTTAAGGAAGTCTATCCAGGTAATGCGTATCGTCTAATCAACACGAAGGGTGAGGAATTGCCGAATCCGTTGAATGGGTTATATTTAAAACACTTTTATCCATAGTGTCAAGCCAGCGATAGCCCGGCGGCGGGGTGTGCCTTACCTGATCGCAAAGGGGGATCCCCGGTTCAACATTTCACACACTACACGACCCCCCGTGGTTCGGTTTTCATCTTTTGCGCAACACCGTCTCTCCCTTGGCCATGCTTAGGGGAGGGTGAAGATCCTTGCTTCTCTTCTATCTCGGCTGAAAATACGGGCAAGTGGTGAATAAGGGGGCGAGAACTGATCTAGACCCCCCGATAAAAGAGGTCTCAAATAGGGGCAGTCCGTTATGACCTTATTCCGCAGATTATAAGAGCCAGAAAAAGAATAAGAAAAAGAAAGGGGCAACAATCAAAAGCTAAAAGATCACCCAAAGCTCGAAGCTCTCAAAAGTTTGAAAGTCCCCAAAATAATAAAACTAGGCACGGCAAGAGTGGCAGTACAATTTTCCCGCGGGACGTTATGAGCCCGGTCGTATGCGTGCCTAGAGTGGATGTAGGTTCGATGACGGACACAAAGCCCCGGCGCAACAGACCAAATTATTTAAAAAGGGGGTGTCGTGAGAAGAACTCAAGCCCTAAAAACCTTTATACCTACCGCCAGCTTTTCTGCTAAATCTTGTTTTATTTTCCAAGGAATGGATCCCACCCCGGGTATGGCCTCGGTAGAGACACCGTTAAGCCAGATTGGCCCCAGGCCGCGGGCGGTCCCTTTTTAAGCACGTGTTGGACTTGGGAGAACCCTAGTGAGATGGGAGGTTCCCCGTCGTTAAGTTTAAGCTAGTTTCAAAACCAAAAAAAAAAGCAAATATTTCAAAACCAAAAAAATTCAAATATTTCAAAAACCGAAAAAAATTCAAATATTTCAAAACTTGAAAAAATCAAATATTTCAACACCCGACAAAAAAATCAAATATTTCAAAACTAAAAAAATCAAATATTTCAAAATCTGAAAAAAAATCGAATATTTCAAAATCCAAAGAAAAATATCAAATATTTCAAAACCCGAAAAAAAATCAAATATTTCAAAACCCAAAAAAAGCAAATATTTCAAAAATCCAAAAAAATCAAATATTTCAAAATCAAATATTTCAAAAACTCAAACAAAAAAAATCGAACATTCCAAAATCCAAAAAAAAGAATTAAAATTACAAAATTACAAAAAGGGTTTTATGATTTACATTCATAGCATCCATTGCATTCATTATCATTTCATTTGCCTATTTAATAAGGCTTACCCCTTTGACCAAAAATTAAGAACTGGTCATTTCCTAACTTACTACAGGCAAGGGGTTAAGCCTAAAACAGATTTAACCTGTCTCTTTTGTTTGCAATTGTGTGTGTATAGGAGCAGGTTGAAGTTGAGGGATCAGTCAGTCCGCGACCGCGTACATTCTGGAATCATATCCCAACTCAGTCATTCACACCGACAAAGCACAAACTCAACTCAAATCAAATCATTAGATTTATTCATTCATATCAAACTCTCTAAGCATCAATCTCTACATCAATACCATCATGAAGAATAAAAGAAAATCACTCAGTCCTCCGCTGGGCATCCCCGCGAGGATGTATCTCTCTCAACTCTCTAACATAGGCCTGGCGTGTCACCGGGATCTCTGTGACCTCTGCTGGTAGGGTAAGCACCCTGCTCACCTCCCACATGATTAGGGCACTCCTGACTCATTAGCTTTATTCATTCATATCAAACTCTCTAAGCATCAATCTCTACATCAATACCATCATGAAGAACAAAAGAAAATCACTCAGTCCTCCGCTGGGCATCCCCGCGGGGACGTATCTCTCTCAACTCTCTAACATAGGCCTGGCGTGTCGCCGGGATCTCTGTGACCTCTGCTGGTACGATAAGCACCCTGCTCACCTCGCACATGATCAAGGCACTCCTGATCGCCTGCTCATCCTTCTCTATACCGATCCTCCTCGCCTATAGTGTAGGAAGGTGGGGTAGCGCTGGTAGAACAATCCGGGGTAGTCCAACCTATAGGTAGCACCGGTGCGGACTGTACATCGCCAGCACGGTGTCGCTCACGAGCCTCAAGTCCAAGCTCGGCCTCCTAAGAACTCTAACAGTGGTGTCGCAGAGGAAGTCCGGGCGCATCACGAACCAATCCAGGGGCAGCCTATTGATGTGCAGTCTCCACTCATCCCTGGTCTTGTTTTCTGCTGTCCTGCACTCTACCTGTGGAGAGAATCCGAATGCGCCACCTATGAAGAAGAGGGGGTGGCTCCCGAAGATCCTACTAGCTGAAGTGACATCCTCATTGTAGATGAATTTCATCGTAACACTCATCCAACACTCTAGAAGGATCATAGAACCAAAGAGAGGACCTCTTAAGGCTGCTGAGGTGAGGCCCACATACAAGTAGGCAAGGATTGCCTGGGAGATGGAAAGTACCTGCCATAGGCCGCTGATGGTGCTAAGAAGGGGAGTCTCTAGCACATGGTCAACTGAAGGAAAAAAGATAGCCCCGCACAAGCAAATGGACGCAGCCTTAGCTATGGCTTCATCCCACCCACACCTATTCCTGCAATTCTCCACTACCCACTGGCTAAGAGGAAGGAGGTGAATCTGACGTGGGCCTATGAAAGTGTTCACATCCCTGCTGTCTGGTATGAACCCTCCCAAGATAAGCCTAGGATCTACAGGGGCAACAGTGTGACACACTGAGTCTTCCCCTCCCACCTGGGACCTAGGTAATGAGAAGTAGGTCTCTACCTCCTCCAATATGATAGTGGCCTCAAATGATGAGAATGTGAATGTATGGGTCTGTGGGTGCCAGATTTCTACTAAGGCTGAGATGCTGTGCCAATCAAGAGAAAGCTTTGGGTAATTCTGACCCAGTACTAGGAGAGGCTGTAAGTGCCAAGATCTCAGGATAGATGTCACTCCTAGGGGCAAGGCGCGGACCATGGGAGCCAACCACTTCAAGGTGGAATACCGCCTGGGGCAAGGGAGAAGCTGAGGTGGGAAGAAAGAAGATGGAAGAAAAGAGAGAGGAAGGAAAAGCATGTAAGTAAATGAAAGAATTGAATTAAATGAAATCATGATTAACTTACCTCTCTCAGAGGGCTCGAGCTGAGATGTCGTGGGATCGCGGTCAATCATTGGAGCACTTCCTGCTCCTTCCTGGCTGGCTTTGGCCCTTCAAAAGATTCCCCCTCCATGGAACTCCCCTCTAGGGCCCTCTTCATGATGGTTTGGTGAAGTATGGCAAAAGTTTCAAGACTTAGAAGAGGGAGGATGTGTGAATCATGAATTTAGACTTCCCTCCTACTTATAGGGCTTGTTAGGGAGCTTAGGTCTCTTGAGATTGGGATTAGATAAGTTTAGGGCGGGTTGAGATAAGGTTTGGATGGGGTTAGATGGTTTACCCTCGGGTTAGGACTCTCTAGGAGAGTCCCTTTCAAATTCACAGGGCACCCACTTGGACGGTCTCATGATTGACCGTCTATCCTATTGAGCGGCCTTAGAGAGACCGTTTAACATCTTCCAAGAATTTGACTGCTGAAGTTTGAGCGGCCTTAGACAGACCGTTCTTGTTATCGAGCGGCTGATTATAAGCCGTTCTACTTTCTGGACGGCGGTCACAGGACCGTTTATATTTCTTCAGTACGGTCTAAAGAATGACCGTATGTCTCCTTCGGCGGCCCACTAGGAACTGTTCTACTCATCTGAAGCCTTCATTCAACCAGTTGTGCACCTGTGTCGCTAGTAGTCGTGTCCATCCCTCTTCTCACTCAGTTGGCGTCACTCTTCTCACTCAGTTGGCATCCCTCATCTCACTCATTTGGCGTCCCTCTTCTTACTCAGTTGATGTCCCTCTTCTCACTCAGTTGGCATCCCTCATCTAACTCATTTGGCGTCCCTCATCTCACTCACTCGGCTCTCTCTCACTCACTCGTGTCGTCTCTCTCTCACTCTGTCGTTCACTCGTGCCGTCTCTCTATCTCTCACCCGTGTCCGTCTCACTGGTGTTGTAGTCATAGTCAGTGTCAGTCATTTGCATGCATTCATACATTTCATACATCCACGACGTCAAAATAAAGAAATACATATCACTATCATATCATATCAAGTATAGAAGTCGGGCCCCGAGTACAGAAGTCAGGACTGTCCCTCTCCCTGGCCCCCGTCACTGTCTCCACCGCCCTCATGCCTCTTTGATGGAGGCATCACTGAAGTCGCATCGTCACGCTGACGTCACCGGCGCTGCTCATCCTCCTCGTTCCTCCGGTGACCGGAGGAACCCGTGAAGTAACTCCTCACAGAGCCGTGGGTGCCGTGGCTACCGCTCAGGGTCCTGCTGCACGATCGTCGGCTCATCTCTTTATAGGCTCACAGCTCTCCACTCAGCCCGGACGCCTCGATCAGAGCCCGATCCCACTCCGCTCGGACCCGCACCAGCTCCTCCACTCCAGCTCAGAGTCGCTCTAGCTCCGCTTGCAGGAGGGCCGTCTCAAGGGTGTTGGCTGGCCAGCTCCGTGCTGCCTCCTCCCGTGCACGGGCCACCTCCTCCCTAGTCGCTGCCCGGCTATGCTCTAGCTCTGCTCTAAGACGGGTCAGCTCTGATGTCTGCATGCACATATCATAGTCAGTCAATTGCATTTCATAAGCATAAATAACAAGGGAAAATGTAGTGAATTTATGTACCCTCTAGGTGAGCGCCACCTCGGCTGCCTTGGCCCGCGCTACCATCCGAGTGAAGTCAGCCTCCCACTCGGCCCGATCTGCAGGAGTCTGGGTAGAAGAAGAAGAAGGAGCATCGGCCCCCTGTCGCTGGGCCCCATCGGCACGCTGCATCCAAAACTCCAGGTCAGTCACATACATAGTCATAATCACAAGCATTTGCATAATTTAGAGAGTTTAGGGTTTAGAAAACTCACCAGTAAGGCCAGGGCCTATCGAGCCTCATCCCGCTCCCTGATGGTGGAGTGCAGGAGCCCCAGCAGCTCCGCTAGTCGCCCCTCAGGGTCAATCTGCATTTAGAAGTTTAGGTGTCAGTGCATCATCATATAAAAAGCATAAACATAATAAGTAGAGTTTGATTTTAGAAGTCATACCAGTCAATGGACACCCCGGAACACCTGGTCCCGGTAGTGTCTAGCGTACGCGGTATAGTACGCTGAGTCGCTCTCTGCTCGAGCGGTCACCACTCGCCTAAGAGCTGTCCAGTCGGCCACCTGCGTAGCATTCCTCGCCATCCAAGCAAATGCTGCCGCCAGGCCCAGGGTAGTCCTCGTCACTCCCTCCCCCACCTTCTCAGGCGCCGGGAACTCCACCACAGGCTGATGGACCCCGATGGTCCTCATCACCAATCTGTAATGCAGTGGCTCCACCACATTCAAGTAGTGAAGCCACACATCTCGTCCGGCAAAGGTGAGGGCGCCAACCACCCAAGGCTGACCCTCCTGGCCCTCCTCTGTGTAAGGTGTCCACCGTACCTGCAAGAAATGGAAAGTCGCATCATCAACATCATCATATAAGAATTGCATTTAGTTAAAAGAGTCTAAGTTTAGAAGCATACCGAGGCAAACGGTAGAGCGTCCAGGTCGTCCTGCAGCTCTCGGACCTGTCGTCTCAGGGCTGCAGTCTCTCGAGGTGTTGTCCACCTCCGTGCAATCGGTAGGAGCCTAGGACGGGTCTCCTCGCCTCTGCCTAACCCACGTAGGTGTACGTAGGGCCACACCTGCATCACAGCATCGTGTCAGCATTTAGGAAACATATAGATTTGCATAATTAAGTCTAGGGTAGGAGTTGTACCTGGAGTAACGGGGAGAAGCCCCCGAGCATCGTCCGACGGGTCGTCGAACTCAACGTGTCAAACAAGAACGCAAGGACTGCTGCTCCCCACGCGTAGTCGCCCATGTGGCTCAGCTCCTCGAGGAAAGGAAGGAACCGACAGCTCATCACATCCGCCCTGGTGGAGAAGAGGAGTCACCCAAACATCAGCATCGGGAATCGCTGTAGCACTCTATCCGCCTCTACTCTCGGCCCCGCAGCTACCCTCGGCCGCGCCAGCTCCACCAGTCGCTGCAGGTGCTCCTCCGGCCACTCACCAACTGCAACTCCTGCCCGTCGTAATCCTAGGCTCTTCTGGAGACTAGCCCGGGGTAGGAGGGTCGACTGCCTCTCGGGGCGCCGCATATCTAAGCCCAGCAGGCCCCGAGCCATCGCCCAGTAGTCGGGAAAAGTGGTCCCGTAAACCGGTAGCCCGTGCACTCGAAGGCTAGTGAGTCTGGCCACGTCCTCCAGCGTGGGGACCATATGCCCCCACGGGAAGAGGAACGTACGACACACTGGGTCCCAGCGGTCGTGCAAGGCGTAGAGCAGAGCCGCGTCAAATTGACACAACTCGATGCTCAGGAATGGGGCGAACCCTATGGCAGTCAACCGCCCTCACTGAAAGTCCGGCAGTGCCAAGTACACTGCGCGAACCTGCAGCCACGAGGTGCGGGTCCTACGCTTTCCCTGCATTCATTCATTCATTTTTATACATTTAGTAATTAATTTGGGCATTTTATTTCTTAAATAAATGAAAAATCAAAAGTTCCATCCTCTGTCAGAAGGACGGTCTGCCATGGACCACTCTTCCTCTTGTGCGGTCCCATATGGGCCATTTCAGTCCCCAGATTCTTTGTTTTGAACATGCCAGTATTGGCCGTCCTTCAGTTGAACGGTTTATCATTCGTCGTTCTTTCCCTGGGTTTATTCGCTTTCAGGCGGCCGATCCTGGGCCGTTTATAGGTTGGGCGGTCCTATATGGACAACATTGTTCCGGGCTCGCAAGGTGATGAACGGACCAATGCGGCCAGTTCGTCATTTGTACGGTGAACCTCTCACCGTCTTTCTTTGATTCGGTTCTGTTGTTGTACGGCCACCCCTGGGCCATGTGGGTTATGGGCGGCTCTATATGAGCCGTATATTTTTGTTTGTGTGGTTTTTTGTAAACCGCCCTACCGTCGTCTTCCCCGACGATGGTGAGGGTTTCCCCACTGGCGGGGAGGCCACCATTGCCCCCCAAAACTGGTCCTAAGCACCCTAATCCCCCCAGAATCCCCTAAATCTAACATGCATGGCGTAAAAATGAAAAAGGAGGAGGCTTTGGTGCACCTACCTCTGTCGGACGGGGCCCCTTTGCCGGCCTCTCAGCTGGTGCGTCCTCCCCGGCGTCTCCATCTCCGGGCGTGGCAGCTTCAACGCCTTCCTCGGCCTTGGATGGTGGCGGGAGAGCACCTCCCTCGGCCGATAGTGTTGCCGGTGTCTCCTCCGTCAGTGGAACCTCCGCCGTGGCGGCAATCGTCGGAGGTAGCGCGTCCACGTTCGTCATCGAGGGCCGTCTCGGGCAGTGCTTTGAGCTCATGTGGGAGAGGGAGATTGAGAGTGGGAGAGGGGTGTGAGAAATTGAGAGAATGGGGGTTGTGGTGGGTTGCCCCCTTTGTTCTCCCTCCCACCGTAGGTTACGGTGGAGGGAGGGAGATGAAGGGTTTTAGGCTTTCGAAGTTGTAGAGGTTATACGGTCTAACGATAGACCATCCTTTGTTTGAACGGTTGCGAGATGACCGTTCATCTTCAGCGGTATGCTGTCAAAGTCGGTTCAAATTCCATATATAGACGGTTCAGATATAGCTATTCTTATTTTGGGCGGTTGGCATTTAACCGTGCATGTTTGAAATTGTTCCACCTTCATTGCTGCACTTAGTGTCCAATTGATGAATTTTGGTTATTTCGTGATATCATTGAAAATCTTGCTAACAATATTATGTGCAGCATCAAACTTTCACTTGCCGTTTCACCTGCACAGGTAAGTCAGGTATGACCTTCTATCCCTGCATCCCTTATTGCATTATTATATGGTACTGTAATATATTATCTCAAGAACCAGTTGGTTATCTGCGTGTTCCAGGATCTGATGTTCCCCTTTAACAAAAACGATGATGATCCAGGTTCATGTGTTTAATGTTCAGATAGGCCGTTAGGTTGGGATGTCATGGGGAGGATGGTTCTATCCTACACGCTGTCGTTGCGGATGGTATCTTGACTCTGATTTTCTCAGCTTAGCAATATTATTCTTGAGTATTTTATATTTTAATATTTCTTTGCATTTGTTTTAACGATTTCTTTTATTTTAGTCCAGCATGCATCATACGCATCTTTTTGAACATTTATGCCCCATGGTTTGCTTGTAGAATGTCCCACCAACGATGGTTAGCTGTGCATTCAGTGTTTGAGTAAGAGGAACTGGTTCCACTCTGAGTTGGAAGATTCTCTTTGGTCAATTCGTTTGGTTTGGTTGATTAAGAGGTCCCCATCTTGAGCTTTAGCATGTTTCCTTTACTTTTGCTGCCTGCTTTTGGCCTCCTCATTGGACAGCAGGATTGTGTCCCCCATGAGGTTGGTCTTATTAATTTGTTTCATTTCATTTAGTTTAGTTCCTCCAGACTGGTGTCACTTTTGGTTTTATCATTCCTTACATTTGGTTTAGAGTTTTTCGGAAGATTCTTGTCGCCTGTTGGTAAAAATGGGTGTCGTTTTACCTTAACACCTGCTTTCCGGTCCACTCTGCTGCATTTCAGCTTCATCTCCATGTTCTATGTCACTTTCGCTTCACCTCCGCTCGCTCCCCTGCAAAGAGGACGTTAAGGAGGGGCATCTGTTGACACATATTTTTTGCAGATAAGTTGAGTCATTCCTCTTACTTCCATTTATTGATGTCTCGAGTTGTCCATCACTCGTTGGGGCTGTTTTCAGGCACGTTCTGGGCCAGTTTTATGTGTAGCCTCCCTCCCTGGTTAGGTTTGTTTCAATTCTGGGCTTAATGGGCCTTGGTTATGGTTGATTGAGCTTTTCTATAAGTTTTAAGCGCCCATGTACATGTACGGTTTATCCATGGCCGCTCAATCAATGTGCGGTTGATAGTAGGCCGTCCATATATTTTGGAATATTTTGGTTAATTTTCTGAATTTCCACCGACAAGCATTTATGCGGTCTACCCCTAACCGTTCAATACGATGAACGGACGGGTGGTAGCCGCCCGTCTCTCAGAGTCCTACGCTTGGTGGCTTTCTCAGATAATTACCCAATTAATGTATTTATCACCGACAAGGATAGAACGGTTTGTCTTTGGCCGCTCTACCTTTGAACGGTCTCATCGTAGCCGTTCATTTATGAGAGTCCAACGGCGAGCTATTTGGCCGGTTCAATGGATAATTTGGATTATTTTGTGAATTGTTGAATCTCCACCGACAGGGTTGGACGGCCCAGAATGGGCCGCCCATATGGATGTATGGTCTATCGTTAGACCGTTCATCTGCTCGATTGCTGAAGATTCAACAGATTTTCTCTCTCTCCTCGTGGATTTATCCCCAACATTATCCAGCCATTTCTTCATGAATCCTCAACCATTTCGAGTGCCGTTTCTTCCAGATGAAAGATAATTGAATTATCTTCACCTTTGTTTAATAATCTTGACCTGAAAATACTTCTAAACCCTAATTTCGGGGCTGGCTCTTTAGGCTCTATAAATACACCCTAGAGGCCGGGTTTGAAAGGGGGGGAGATTTTGGTCGACGGCCAAGCCCTGGTGAATTCTTGAGCGACCTAGCACCAAGGAGGGAGGCCTTCTACGTCCATATAGGCCTCCGGTTCAGGGAGTAGTCCTAGTCTTGCGTCTTTTTTTGCATTTGATGGTCTCATTTCTTCTCATTGCATGTTTGTTTCTACACACCCATTCTCCCACGTTTTCATTATTTGCACTGTCATGCACACACCCTCCCATGTTTTCTGACGCCCTTGGGGTTTAAAAATTTCCCAGGTATCCCCCATTCAAATACTTATGTTCATTTCCCTTCATTTGAGCATTTGCTACACTCCACGTTTCTAACTTGGGTTTTTTCTTGTGTTCTAGACTTCGTTTTACAGGTCAGCAATACACTAACGCGAGGCCAATCCTTTCTGGCCGGCCGGAAAGGGTGGAGGTTGGACCCTTTGTAACTTCTGGCGTGGTGGTCTTGCACGGTTCTCTACCATCCGTTCAAGGAGACGTGCGGTGCAAACTGGACCGTCCTTTTTCTTCCTGTGGTCGTGATAGAGCCGTTCAACTGCCAGGAGTGCTTCATCCCGCGTCCTCTGCAGCGTTCTTAGACGGTCTATCGTGAGACTGTGCATCTTTTAGGCGGTTCTTCCTGAACCGCATATCTTAGCAGCGCTGCACAACAGGCGAGTACCTCTCCCTCTTTCCAAGGTACGGCGTGTTCATCACGTTCGGCGCCTTTGTGGCGATCACAGGTTTTTATTCTCTCTTTCCCCCTATCTTTATTCATTTCCCATGTTGGATGTCGTAGGATAGACATGGGAGGGCATTAAGGGACGGACGGGAGGAGAAATATATCTACACCTGGGAAGAGAGTGTACGGCTGAAAAAGAAGAAGAAAAACAAAGGAGGAAAGAGGTGAAGGAAAGGTCGTACAGGAAATTTGAAATGAATCAACTCACCATACGCGACTAGATCATCTCACTCAGATGTCCTTCGAGGTCGGAGAGCCGCCTGAGTTCGCTGCTAGGCCTGCTCCTCTTCATCGGGCGGGAAGACTCGCTTTCCATCCTAAAATAACCCAAGATTCTTCTCCTCCTCCTCTTAAGTTTCAAGGTTCTCAATTCACTCCTTGGTGCATTTGGCTGAACTAGGCAAGGGGGTGTACTTATAGGAAGGGAAGGGTGTAAAAGCCAAAACACGTCACATCAATGATGAGTTGTCATTGTTGACTTTAGCAAGTATTTTGTATTGACCTCCCTTGCGCTGTGGTGCAATTCTGCTGCTTTTAATAATGTTGATCAGTGCAGGTTTCACTAACGGACGCCACCACCCCATCATGTGCCACCATTCGGTAACTAGTCCCACCATGTCATGCATTGTATTATATGATATTTACGCTATTAGAACATGTCAAGGACCTTGCGACCTAAACAAATCTGGAATTTGAGTTCCCCTTCAACAAAAACAGTGATAATTTCAGAGGAATTTGAGTTGTACGGATAGGCCGTTAAGTTGTGAAAGCGTGGGGATGATGGTTCTATTTAGTGAGTTGGTGCGTGGATAAACGGGCCCCGACTCAATATCAGCTAACATGATCGATATCCTGACCCATTCTTGACAACTTGACAATATTATCCTTGGCTATTTTCTATTTTAGTTTGTTTTAAGTTTTCCTTTAAACCCAGCATGCATTCATGTAGGACTTTGATTCCATTACGGAAGATCTTTCAAAGTAATTCGATTGTGAAGGCTGCCGTGCTTAAAGTCTTATAATATGAGATACTCCATTCCGAATGAAGTACTGAGTTTTCTTGAGACGGCCCTGGGCTGTTCTTCCAAAAGAGACCCTTGTTTGGACTGATCCTCAAATATTTCTTTACTTTTACTCCATTTGACCCACCTTGGCGGCAGCACTTCCACATTGGCTGGTAACCGCTCCCCAAAGGTGAAACCTACAGGTTTACGACCCAGGTACTTCCACACAGAGAAGTTGGTTTCTTTTTCTACTTATTCCTGAGCGCACATTTTCCCCTTCCTTGTTTGATTTCCGTCCAAGCAATTGTTGAGTTCGGAAGATCTTCTTCAAGGTCGTCTCATTGAAATCTCTAAAAATATTCCAAACCATAATGTTCAAAGCGTGTCTCATCACACCTTGACATCTACTTTTCAGTCCACTCCCACTCCTATTCATTTCACTGCCACTCCACTACGTGCCGCTCCCTTGCAAAGTAGGTGTCAAGGCGGGGCAGCTACAGACACGTCGTTTTTGACATTACCATGAGTAAATCTCATATTACACCATGATACCCCAATATTGTCTTCACATTTTTAATTACTTTGGTAATTTCCTATTTTTCTAAAAAAAATTACATTTTTTTGAATTTTTTCATGAAAAAGTCTTTGACGTGTCAAGCCGGTTGGACGTCTCACTTTGACATGTCACCCTGCCTAGATGCCTTCTTGAAATAAATTTTTATTATTTTTTTAAATATTTTTTTAGAACCTTTTTTATCCTTTTGAATGTGACAGGGTAACTAGACGCCTCACTTTGATGTGTCTAGGACCCTAGATGCCTTCTTCAGAAGCCTCGTGCAGCGCACACGCGGCGTTGCTCCGGCCGTTTAGTTTGACGTTTCGAATAAATCCAATCATAAAGACGTCTTGTCGACCAGACGCGCTCTTCATGAGTCACGGTTACACGCCGAAATCATGCGCTTTCTCCACTATGGACGGCTTTCAACGGTGATTCGGTGGGCAAAAATGGGCACGTTCGGGGTCCCAGACGCCTCTTTATTGAGGCGTCAAGGTGGTTGGACGCCTCAATAAATAAAAAAAATTAAAAAAAATAAAAAAAATGATATTAAGGCGTCCAAGGTCCTGGACGCCTCAACATTGAGGCGTCTAGGAGCCTAGACGCCTCAATCACTTTCCCCTCTATAAATAGAGGACCCGCTCCCTTGAAGGGAGGGGGCTTCAGATCCGACAAAGGAAGGAGAGACTCTGTTGGATCCCATTTCTAACCCGTGGGTCTTTGTAGGGGGAGGTTCTGCCGGCTTCTCGGGTGCCTACGCTCACGAGAGGAAGGCTAGCTCCATCGATTCTGCTCCCACGTCATCCCTACACTACCGAAGCTCCACCGAGTCCCGCCATCAGCATCTTCAATAAGCCATTCTCTCCCCTTCTCTTTTGTCATTTCTGTCGCATGCATCATCCCGTCATCTGTCATCTCCCTTCATAAGAGAGATCCATTTTTATGCACGTTTGCACGATCCTCCATTCATCATAGCATTTTCCTCCTACTCGTGTCTGAGAGGGGTTTAAAAACAACACCAATCAGGTGTGTGTCTCACCACGATTTCACCATTTTTCATTACGAGAGACTAATCCTACACTGCCATTTTTTTTTGATCCACTTGTCATCTGTCTGTTTCTTCTTTTGCAAGGGTAACCAAGGAAAACCCTCTCCATCAGCCGGCCGAAGGGAGAGGAAGAAGTAACCCGTCATCTCCTGCTCTTGAGCTAGGCGCGATCACCCTTTTTTTTATTTGGGGTCTCCGGCCCCTGGCGATCACATCATATTCTCGAGGCCGCGGAGAGTCATTTCCCTCAATGGCCGTTTAAAGTTCTGTCATTTATATTCTGTGCAGTACTTATATCTCCCCATATTCTCGAGGCTGCGGAGAGTCATTTTTCGCAATGGCCGTTTAAATTTCTATCATTTATATTCTATGCTGTGTGTAGACACGCCATTCTTGACGTCTCCTGAGAAAGTCTCATATTACTATACAACGTCCCGCAACGGCTTACGCATTTCGAATCACTCGAGTGCTTCCTTTTCTTGGGTCTTCTTCTGCCTTTTTCGGCATTCGGAATCGTCCCGTCACGGCATTCGGACAGCGTCAACACCAGTCAGACGCATTAGGAGGTTCCGGAATCAGGAAGGGTGTCTGACGGGCGGCCGCCGACGTCTGATTTGAGGACCCGGGTGGGTCTTAATGGGGGCGTCCAGGCCCCTAGACGCCCCCATATTTTTAATTCATTTTATTATTTTCTCAGGGCCCAAACCAAATAAAAAATATATATTAATGGAGGTGTCCAGGGCCCTGGACGCCTCCATAAAAACAAAAATAAAAAATATGTGTAAAATGTCAGTTGGCATAAAAAAAATAAACAAAATAAATAAATAAAAAAATATATATATTAATGGAGGCGTCCAGACCCCTGGACGCCTCCATAAAAAAACAAAAATAAAAAAAAAATATAATGCCAGCTTTCGCATAAAAAGATAAAAGAAAAATAAAAATAATATATTTTGGAGGCGTCCAGGCCCCTATACGCCTCCATCAACTCTCTCACGGGCGCCAGCCACCGAACGACGGTTTGTCGTGTGTGAAAAAATCCTAATTTTGAAGACGTCCAGGCCCCTGGACGCGCCCATTTCTGAATCACGAGGCGCCGCTCACAAAATCACGCGTTGTGCCAAACCGCGTGCGGCCGTCGTCGGTTTTCGGTGGACCTGTTAGAGGCGTCCGGGACCCTGGACGCCCCAACAAAAGTATTCCAAAAAAAAATATAAAAATAGAATAAAATATTAATTCATCCCTGATGGAGGTGTCTAGGGTCCTGGACGCCTCCACCCTCCGGAGCTCTATAAATAGATGTCCCCCCCCCCTCCGTTCTGGAAGAGCTTAAAGTGATCCGATAGGCTGCCGGAGCCCAGAGGCTACGGAGTCATTTTCTAACCCGTGGGTTCTTTTGTAGGTGGAGGTTCTGCCGGCTTCTCGGGTGCTCACGCTCGCGAGAGGAAGGTCGTCTTCATCTACCGCGCTTCCACGTCATCCCCACGCTGCCGGAGCTCCGCCGGATTTCACCATCGGCACATCCAATAAGCCAATTCTTTCCTTTTCTTCGTAGTTCTTTTGCATTCATCATTTTGCATCCCCTATCCCCCTTCATAAGGGCGCCTTTTCTTATACACTTCTTACATCCATCATCTCATTTTACTCCTACTCGAGTCCGAGAGGGGTTTAAAAGATAACACCAACCAGGTGTGTGTCTTGCCATCATTTCGTTATTTTTTATCGCAAGGATTTGAATACTACACCTCCATCTTTCTAATCCACTTGTCATTTGTTTGTCGTTGTTTTGCAAGGGTAGCCGAGGAAAGCCCTCTCCGTCGGCCGGCCGGAGGGAGAGGAAGAAGCAACCCGCCATCTCTCGCCCTTGAGGTAGGCGCGATCACTTTCTTATTTTGGGGTCTTTTGGCCCCTGGCGATCACATCTTGTTTTCGAGGCCGCGGCGAGTTACTTCCCCAATGGCCGTTTAAATTTCCGTTCTTATATTATCTTTATACTATGTTATATTCTGCTCATATTCTCGAGGCCGCGGCGAGTCACTTCCCCAATGACCGTTTAAATTCCTGTTCTTATATGCTATATTCTTATCTGTTCGTGTTCTCGAGGCCGCGGCGAGTCACTTCCCCAATGACCGTTTAAATTCACGTTCTTATACGTTATATTCTTATATGTTTATGTTCTCGAGGCCGCGGCGAGTCACTTCCCCAATGGCCGTTTAAATTCCCGCTCTTTGTATTCTCTTTATATTCTGTCATCTTATTATTTGCTCATATTCTCGAGGCCGCGGCGAGTCACTTCCCCAATCGCCGTTTCAATTCTTGTTATTTAATTTCTGCACCATTCCCGTTCCCCCGAGGCCGCGGCGAGTCACTTCCCGCTATGGCCGTTTAACCCCCATATTTTGCTATATCACACTTGTCCCGCTTGCCCCGTCGGAGCAATCTCCCATGGTGGCCCCTTCTCTCCCTTCTCTTATTTCTATGTTGCAGCAAACAAAACAAAAAAAAAAGAAGGAGCCCGCGCGCTCCGCGTCTCCTCCGCTCTTCCCTGAACCGCGTGACGTCGCTCACAGATTGGCGATCACGGTGGGACCTCTACTGCTTCCTTTCGGCTACCCTTGCAAGTTCGGCACCACCCGTGCCTCTCCACCTTCGCGCCCGCGCGCGCCCCCGTTGTGCTCACGGCAGCACTATCAGTTGTGATTGGTTGTTTGTTTATTATATGTCTGTTATTTCTGTTATTTTCTTACTCTATATATCTGTCAGCATTCCATTGCATACATCCATTCCTCTTTTCTATCCTTTTTTTATTTTTTAGAGGATCACCCTTTCCCGGTGAAGGAAGGACTCTCCGTTTGTGAGTTCCTCTCAACGGACTAGAATCTCCTACACTGGGACCTCCGTAAGTCCCCGACATTGAAGAATCTCCTCTTCGTTCACTGGGCTGGTTGTACCATTGAAGTTCCCCGGAGTTAGTCATTTCATTCGTGGTGAGACGAGAGACCCTAGCTGACACGGCGGTGAAACAAAAAACAAACTAGGGTCCCCATTTTGTGTGAACTTCGGATCTCGCTAAAAAATACAAAAAATCATCAAAATCAAAACACAAAAAAAGGGGCGTAAAGGCATCCACTTGTTTGATAATCTCTGCTACCTACTTGCTAGTGTATGTTTTTACGTTCTGGGAAAACTGTGAGCATGTCTCACGAGTCTTTTGAGGAGAACCACCCTAGCCGTGGTTTGTCAGCCGACCAGCGAGTCTATGCTATGGACTCGGGTCCTTCTCATGACCCCTCGCATGAGGTGCAGGTTATTGCCGGGGACACGTCCCCACCACAGGATATCTCTTCTTTACTGGGCGTCCTCGCCAACACGGAGCTTACCTCTGAACAGCTCCGGGCCTTCCAGGCCATTCTAAAGGGGAAATCTGTTTCCCCTACGCCCCAGGAATCAACTCCGGTCATCGCACCTCTCCAAGAGTCCGTGCAGGCCATTCCATCTCCCTCATTGGCGCAAGCCATCCAGTCTCCTTCGCTTCAAGGTCAAGCGAGCCAACAACCACCCTCATTCCAATTCCCGTCACAATCTCAAACTCCCATTGTTCCCCACACACCGCTTCAGCCAGGGCCAACTGTCGGTGGTCCGACAGCTCCCTCTCATTCGGGGTTTCCCCCTCAAGTCTCCGGGAGACAGTTTCTCCCCCAGTGGCAAGTGCCACCTTCACCTCCAGAGGAGCTCGCCCAATCACTCCTCAATAGGTTCAATCGCATGGACGAGCAGTTTCAAAATCTAAGAAGAATGGTGGATGTGAAAGTCACCTCGGAGGTTGCTTTGTCAATCCTTCCCGTCATTCATCTTCCTCCCTCCGAAATGCCCACGTACCGCATATACAATGGTACCGGCAACCCCTTCATTCACCTCAAGGACTTCATGTATGAGTCCTCCTATTGGCAAAATGATCAAAGGTCCTTGGCATACCTCTTTCGGAGATCATTGGATGGTCCTGCGCTTGAGTGGTTCTATTTTCTGGAGCCCCGCGTGGCCGAGAATTTTGAAATAGTCCAGAGAAGGTTCTTGCAGAAATAGAGGGATAGGGTCGGTCCCTCACTCTCCATTACCGCCCTAGTGGCCGAAAAGATGAAACCCGACGAGGATTTTGTCCGATATGCTGATAGATGGAGGTCTCTGGCGGAAAGAATAAAGGATACCCTCTCCGAGCCCGAACAAGTGAAGATGATTGTGTCTAATGCAACCCCACAGTTCAGACATGTCCTGGCCATGAATAAACTTACTACAATGGAGGAACTCTATGAAAGGGCCCGGTACATCCAAACCCAGCTAAAAGACTCCCCCATCATGAACATGTTTGAGTCGCCGAAACCCAAAGTGGTCAGAAAGACAGGCGCTGGTGTCCCGGGCGGAGCCACAGAAGGGGTCGTGATAAATGAGCAAGTCAGTGCGGTCAACAATGCCAACTATGCAGTCAACCCAAGGCCTCCACAAATGCCTCGACTTCCACCCCAACCAGGTCCTTTCCCTCTTCGTCCTCCACCCCAAAATAATCCACCCCAGGATAATATGCCTCCATTACGCCAACCCCAGCAACAACAACCACAACCTCAGCAACAACAACCACCGCTTCAGTACAACCAAGTTCCACCCCCGGGGAACTATGCTCCCCAACAGCAACAAAGAAGACCTCCCCGTGGAGAAGATTTCGACCGTCCTGACCCCAACAGACACACAACCAGCCATCATGTTTCACAACTACGAGCTCGCTCCCAAGGAAGCTCGGAAATATGCATTGTGCATTTCAATAAAAATTAATGGGGTATCCATAAACCCGTGTCTTGTAGACATGGGTGCATCCATAAATGTGATCTCCATGAGCACTCTTCAGTTGTGTGGGGTCAACGAGGAACAAATAAGACCTTCCTCGATCACGGTCACGGCTTATGACAATAGCAAAAGGCCACTGCAGGGGATGATTATTCTGAAGGTAAAACTAGGCCCCATGGCAATTCTCACAGAATTCCATGTCCTTGACATGGACCCCACATTTAAGGCTATACTGGGTCGCCCTTACATCGAAGCCATGGACGCTGTGCCTTCCACCAACCATCAGTGCCTGAAGTTTCCTTACAATGGGAGAATTATTAAAGTGGTCAATACACCTGTCCTTCACACAGTGGATGCTATCAACACCTCTCTGCCTTCTGTTTGGCCGTCTCATCGGCCCATATTGTCAGTACTGGACATACGTGATCCATCTCATGTTCCACTAGCACCAAAGGAGCCGGTCAGGGCAACCACAACATCATGTCTCCCTTTTCACTCCAAAGGTTGGGAGATTATGAGGAACATCGGCTATCAACAAGGAAAAGGTCTGGGTGCACAGTTACAGGGTATGCTCAAACCGCCAAAGGAAATTAGGCCGAACCGCAGGTTTGGCTTAGGCTTCAAAGGACCGTTCAAGGCAGATTGGAAGCCCCTCACGTGGACTCTATCAAACCACTTCAACAGAGGGCCCGTTATTCAGATGGGAGATCACCCACGAGAAGCATATGGGGGATCACATGCTGTATATTTGGCCGAAAAATGTTCGAGAATCACCAAAAGAGGCAAGATCAAAGATCCGGAATGCGAGTGGGACAAATGGTTCGACATACGGGACATTTCTGTTGCACTGGAAAGGATGTTCTCATCTCCGCAGCTTGAAGGACCACCATTGATCTCCGAAATACCAGAGAATATTACCACTCTTCCCAAGGTTCCAAACTATCCTCGTCCTCGCCAGAAGGACTCTGTCATCGACGGATCTTCATCCGTCCTCAACATTGCCGTCGACGGCTCATTAGCCGCCATCCTCTCCATCCACTCGTCTCAGCCTTTGCTGATATCTTCTTCCTGGGCTAGACAATTATCTGATGATCTTCCCAGGTCCCCTTCTTTGCTTACATACCTACGCGGGCTTTTCAACCCGCACCAGGTCTTCAACCATGATCTGCTCTATGAGCCTCACAATCCTCTAGCCATAACCACTTTCCTCTCTCCTCCAATCTCTTTTCACTGCTTTGTCATTAAAAATGAAAACGAAAAAAAAACGTCAATTTTCAAACTCCCCAACAACACATCTTCGTTGAGGAAACCTCCTACATCTCCCACAGGTGCGTACCGCCTTGCGGACCACCCGTCCAAGGTCCGATGAGCGACCTTTTCTACTCCTCCTCTGAGGGGTCTTCTCCTGTACATTCTACACCATCCTCTTCGTCTTCCTCTCCTTCTGTAAATATTGTCAGTCAATCTAGGAATGATAGGCCAAGGGTAGTACCTAGGAAGAAATCCAAGGGTAGGCAGATCCCTCGTCGATTCCTTCTGGATTTGGCCGCTAGGTGTCAGGCCCTTCTTGCCATCCCCCAGTTGTTAGAAAATCCCATCCAGCTACCCGAAATAGAATGCGAGGGCGACTGTGCATCTGATGAAGGGCATGGAGTCTACGAGATCACAGATGAAGAATGCCCCACTAAAGATGAGGGTGAAGAATATGAGGATGCGGCGGGCGCATACGCTAGTGGAATGAGGAGATTCGACGAGCCGTCAACCGCCGTAGAAGAATCCACCAAAGAAGTCAACTTGGGAACTGAGGAAGACCCTAGGATCATCCTCATAAGTGACAACCTACCACCCTCTGAAGAAGAGGCATTAATTGAGGTTCTCAAGGAATATAAGGACACGTTTGCATGGAGCTACGAGGATATGCCGGGTCTGGATTCAACCTTGGTCGAACACCGTTTAACCCTAAAACCGGGGTCCATCTCGGTAAAACAAAGGTTAAGGCGTTTCCATCCTCAGATGGCTTTGAAAATGAAAGAAGAGGTCGATAAGCTCCACAAAGCCATGTTCATTAGAGTCGTTCTTTATCCTCAATGGGTGGCGAACATTGTCCCGGTCATGAAGAAAGATGGGAAAGTCAGGATTTACATCGACTTCCGGGACCTTAACCGCGCGTGTCCAAAGGATGATTTTCCCTTACCTCACATTGATGTGCTGATTGATAACACGGCAGGCTACGAAACCCTCTCTTTCATGGATGGATTTTCAGGATACAATCAAATTCGTTTGGTAGAAGAGGATCAGGAAAAGACGTCATTCACTACCCCTTGGGGAACATATTGTTACGTAGTCATGCCGTTCGGATTAAAGAATGCTGAGCTACTTACCAAAGTGCGATGATGGCCATATTTCATGACATGATGCACATATATCTGGAAGTGTATGTGGATGACTTATTGGTAAAATCAAGGACCAGGATGGAACATCCAGAAGTTTTGGCTAAGGTCTTGCAGAGGTCAAGGGAGTTCCAACTGAAAATGAACCCGAAGAAGTGTGTGTTTGGTGTGTCGTCAGGTAAATTACTGGGGTTCATTGTGAGCAAAAGAGGGATCGAGATAGATCCTGACAAAGCTAAGGCTATCAGGGATATGCCGCCTCCCAAGAATTTGAGGGAAGTCCGAGGTTTAATCGGGAGGTTGCAGTTTATTCGTCGGTTTGTGTCCCAACATTCACAAAGGTGTAGACCTCTCTACGAGCTGACCAAGCCAGGAGTAGAATTCCACTGGAATTCTAAATGTCAGAAAGCTTTTGAAGGGTTAAAGGAATATCTGGCTAGTCCACCCGTTCTCATTCCACCGAAACCGGAAAAACCTCTGATCCTTTACGTCTCAGTCTTGGATGACTCCGTAGGAGCCGTCCTCGCACAAGCTGATGAAGAAGGCAAGGAACGGGCAACCTATTACTTGTCCAAACTTCTCAATCCCTGTGAGCAAAAGTATACCGGCATGGAGAAAACCTGTGCTGCCCTCGTTTGGGTAGTGCGGAAATTGAAACACTACTTCTTGGCTCACGAGGTCCACTTAATTGCTCGAATGAATCTTATCAAATTCCTTCTGGAGAAATCTGTCCTTACGGATAGATTAGCACGCTGGCAAAGTTTTCTCTCTCAGTTTGACATCGTCTACGTCCAGCAAAAGGCGATTAAAGTCTATGCCATAGCCGAGCATCTCGCTCACCATCCTCTTCCCAAGTTCGATCCCGTCCAATCAGAGTTTCCAGATGAGGAACTAATGTCCATCAACCAATCAGATGAGCCAATGTGGACGTTATATTTTGATGGAGCTCTGAATTCTCAAGGGAGAGGAATCGGCATCGCCCTCCTGTCGCCTGAAGGTCTCACATTCCCATTGGCATACCAACTCAAATTTCCAGTCACCAACAATATAGCTGAATATGAAGCCCTTCTAGCTGGCCTAGAACTCGCTCATTCTTTTCGTATCATTGAGTTGCGAGTCGTAGGTGATAGTCAACTCATCCTTCGCCAGGTGCTCACTAAGTATCGCACTCGCGATCCCAAACTCAAGCCATACCAAGAACTCACTGCTGCCTTTGCCAAACTATTCACCAAACTGATCTTTGTTCATGTCCCTCGTCATCAGAATATTCTCGCCGATGCCCTCGCCTCGTTGGCATCATCCATAAGGTTCCCTCTAGGAAGATGGTTTAAGTCCATTTCCATCTATAAACTTCACGCCCCTGCAATCGATGATGCTTCCTACGTAAATATCAAAGACAGGATAGCAAGGAAGATCCTACAGGAAGATATCCGTGAGAAGAGGGAAATCATGTTGGCAGAGGCCGAAGAAGAACTGGCTGATGAAGAGAAACCATGGTTCTATGAAATTGTCAAATACTGCCAAGAGCAGTCTTATCCTGAAGGGGCCACCACAGAGGACAAGAAAGCCATAAGAAGGGTGGCTCAGAAATATACTTTGGTTGGAGGTCTACTCTATAGGAGGAGCCTTACTGGTATTCTGTTAAGATGTCTTGGTGACGATGAGGTTTGGAAATGTGTAGAAGAGATGCACTCGGGTGTGTGCGGTGGCCACGTGAATAGTCAGATGCTCGCCAAAAAGATCATTCGGCAAGGCTTTTACTGGCCCACTATGGAAGAAGATTGTGCTGTCTATGTCCGTAGGTGTGTCAAGTGTCAACTTCACGCCGATAAAATCCATTCACCATCTTCCTTACTTCACCCAATATCCTCCCCGTGGCCTTTCTCTATGTGGGCATTCGACATCATTGGTCCCCTAGGTGATCCCAATTCCCTCACCAAGCAGAAATCTTTCATCCTTACTGCAACGGAATACTTCACCAAATGGGCCGAAGCTGAAGCTTACGTGAAAATCAAGGCGTCAACAGTCTGCAAGTTCATCATGAAGAACATCCTCGCCAGATTCGGCGTCCCAAGCACGATCGTCACCGACAATGGGCCACAGTTCATTTCTCAGGACCTACAGGACCTCTGCAAAAGGTACGCAATTGCATTGCATCATTCATCGCCTTATTACCCACAAGGTAACGGCCAAGCGGAGGCCACCAATAAAACATTGCTCAATATCATCAAAAAAACCTGCGAGTCTAGTAAGTTTTCAGACTGGCCAGAAAAGCTTATCGAAGCTCTATGGGCCTATCGCACTTCAATCCGTACCCCCACCGGGCAGACTCCATTTGCCCTTACTTATGGTATGGAAGCGGTAGTCCCGTATGAGACTCTGATCCCTTCTCTCAGGGTACAATTGGACGAGGACTTTCCCCTCGACGATCGTCGTAATTCACTCCTCGCCCAGTTGGAACTCTTGGATGAGAAGCGACTGGCCGCTGTCGAACACGCGCGTGTGTACCAAAATAGACTCGCTCGCTTTTACCAAAAGAAAGTCGTTGAGAGAAAATTCAAAGTCGGTGAGATGGTCGTAAAAAGAAATTTTGTCAAACCTGGAGGTCCGCGTTCTAAGCTCCAACCCAATTGGGAAGGACTATTTGTAATTCAAGCCGTGTACCCTGGCAATGCCTACAAGCTAGTCAACGCCGAAGGGACCGA
Organism: Amorphophallus konjac; assembly: GCA_022559845.1. NCBI lineage: Eukaryota > Viridiplantae > Streptophyta > Magnoliopsida > Alismatales > Araceae > Amorphophallus > Amorphophallus konjac. The sequence continues at coordinate 143,491,437 of CM040126.1, forward strand.
GTTATCCCACCCTTGGAATGGACTTTATCTTAAGAAATACTACCCTTAGCACAAACAAAAAAAAGTGATGAAAAGATAAAAACATCAAAAATAAAGAAATATTGAAAACCACTAAAAATATGGAAAATTCAAAATACCGATGTCCGGCAGTCACCATATAGTTAAGTCCCTGCATTTAACCTTCATGTTAGGATAGGGCCCATTAAGGCTTGGTAGGCACCGGGTCTTGGTTTGCCAGAACTGTGGAGATCCCTGTCCGACCACGTCGGCCTATGCTCGCTCGAAGGAAGCTAACATGTGCTCACTTATGTATTTTACTCAAAAAAGTCGGTAGCATCACCTACGGTGGGGCCCCACCCAGAAGATCTCCGGAAGCTGTAATCTTTATTCTTTTCCCTTCGACCAAATGAGACAGTCGGCGCCCTTAAAACGCTGAGCATGAGAAACTGAAACTCAAACCCCAAAGGCAAGAGTAGGATCCATTTCCTCGAGCATCGATCAGAGCACGAGAAGAGGGTAGTGTCCCCGCAGGCATACGAAAAGGGAGCCCACAAACGTCAAACGACTATATCTCCCTCACAAAAAGAAATACAAAATCAAAATCAAGAGAAAAGCCTGGTCGTGACCGTGCCTGTTACGATAAACGGAACCCCTCAAAGCAAAAGTCTGAATCCACAAAAGGGGCCGTGGAATGTAAATGCTCGAGATTTGGTCCGAAGTTGTCTGAAAGGAAAGAGTTAATGGGCCCTTATTCGCTCGCCGGGTTAACGGCTTTGCCGGTCCTCTCAGGAGGTTTATCCCCTACACTCTTCCTTCTCCCTCTAAAGATGAAGGTTCGATGGAGTTTCTGAAAGGTGAAAACTGCCCAGGGTCTGCGACCTTATTTTAATATACACATTTGGTTGCCTACTTTGAAAAGCAAAAGCTATTGCTGCGAAGGAGTCTCTGTGTTTCTGGCTGGTCAAGACCCCTGTTTACCACCTTGATGTCTTCTTGTTTAACCTCGGGCTTAGGCCAATGCAAGCGCGTCACCTATGGGTGCGACGGCGTCTGATTCCGGGTCAGCGTCGCGCGGTTGGTCGTTAGGGTTCCAGGGTGGTCCATCATATACCATCTAGAGTTGTGAGGAAACAGACCCGGGTCGGGCAAATCTTTTACCTCAAACATCTTTTGGGTGAATCCCTGTGGTCGGAAGCAACTGGGAGCCTAAGCATGGCATGATGGTATTATCATCAGGGTAAGTCTTAGCCGGCGGGATCATCATTCGAGGGGTCTAGAGGCCCAAATCAACCTAGATGTGCACTTAGGATACCTGGGAGGTTAGTAAGAAACCCCTGTTCTCACATAGGTTAGATGCCATTTGGGTGCTTGCCGGGCGTTAGCAAAAAAAAAAATCGAAATGATAAAAATAACAAAAAATGGAAAAGAGAAAATGTACATATTTGCAAAAAAAATCTTTTTTATGATAAAACCAAAAAAATGCCAAATATAAAAAAGAAGAGAAAAATAAATCAATTTTGCATGATTGCATTTGTGTGCAGCATCTCACTTTAATACCGCTTGCATTCGTGTGCTTGCATGTCGCATTTATTATCACCACTTCTTTCCCTTGCCTTCATTAAAATAAAGGCTTGGCCCCTTGACCAGTTATCAAGGACTGTCACAGTGACCATTTGCTTATTGAGCAAGAGGCCAAGTCAGAACAGAAATTCTGATTTGTTTGTTTCAGTGATTCAGGCAACAGAAGCATAGGTAAAAAAACAAACAAACCGAACCTTGTGTTTTATTCCAAAAACCAAAAAAATTACATCAAGTTCCGCCCTCTCTCTCTGCATTACTCGTCCCACTACTCTCCGGACAAAACAATCTCAAAGGTGCTACCCAACTACGAAAAGCGGTACTCCTACCGCTCTGTACTCCTCTTCCTATTCCCGCATCCCGGCGTTGATCTACAGAAGCAGTAGAGAAGCTACCAACACGAAAGCCACGCTCTCGTGCTCTTCGATAGCGCTCCTCACCATCTCTCAGCCACTGTTCAGCAAGGCCAAGGCTGATTCGAGTTCGAATAGTTGGGCCTCCATGGCCCTTCGTTCCTCCCTTTCAGTCAATCTGTTGGCTCTTTCTCTCTCCGCGTCTCTTTCTCTCTCTGCACGTTCTCTCTCACGGTCTTCCCTCTCCAACTGGAGAGTGATCCTCAGTTCCACAGCATCCCTAGAGGAGTCGTCATCAGGATGACGCCGCAGTTCCCTCTCCAGTTCTGCTATCCTAGCCTCCTTCTGCGCAGCTTGGCCAAGCGCTTCTTCCGTCTCCTTTTCCTGCCGAGTGTACCATCTCAGATACACGATAAGGCATAAACAAGGAGAACTTAACACTGAGACTCTTACCTGTATAGAGAGCATCCCTTCTACCTCCGCAGCACGCTGCGTGGCGTGAGCAAGTTGCTCATGAAGCAAGTCATGTTCTGAGGTGGGAATCCACAAGCTGGAAGAGGCACCACCTACTCCCATCGCTGGGGAAGCCACGCCAATCTGGGCATGCTACGACCGCGTGAATTACCAGCCAACATCAGGAATCTGAAGATTTAATTACGAACGTGCACTGTACACCTACCAAGGCGCTCGTAGCTCCGCGGGCATCGCCCAACTATTGTTCCATCTCTGCCAAGCGAGTTCGTAAATTCGCTATCATGGCATCCCGGACATCCTACAGCCATACGAGTCAGCATTTCCACCGGAAAACCAAAAAAAAGAGAGAAAAAGGAGAAAGAAAAGAAGAGAAAAGGGGAAACCTACCTCCACAAGTCCCCGGAGTTGGAACCGTTCTGCGTACTTTGTCCTATATAGACGCAAGTAGTCCTCGCTATCCCGCGCCTGTGATTCTACAATCGTGCCACCCCGTTGCCAATCCTCGTACTGTTCGGGGAATCGCACGCGCCAGTCAATGCAGGTCGCCGGTCCCCGCGTCTTTCTCCCAACACGAGGTGGCGCAGCTGAATCCACCCATTCTTGAGCCAGTCCTAAAGTCCTCATAACTAATCGTAGTCGAAGCGGCTCGATTTCATTCAGGCAGTGCATCCACAGTTCCCGTCCGAATCGGGCATGACTTGCTAAAACCCACGGCTGGTCGGCATCGACCATGTCTGAGTAGGGTCTCCAGTTTACCATCGCTGCAGGGAACTCCTGTAGCTCCCGCCTTAGCACCATCAGTTGGTAGGTTAGGGGTGCCGCACTCATGATGGGTTCCCACCGCCTGGCTAGCGGCACCATCGCAGGTCGCCAATGCCGAGCTCTCCCCATAGGGAGGTAATAATAGCTCCACAGCTGCTCGGCGCAAGTCATCAGTACTTTGCAGAAACACAAAAATAATACAAAATAAGCAAAACCAAAAAAATACCTGGATGAATGGTGTGAAACCACTCACAGTCATGTCACGATCCGTTTCTTGGAATAGGCCTGCAAACAAGTGTGCCAGCATGGCGGCTCCCCAGGCATAATACCCTACTCTTTTAAGGTCTGACAGCAGCTCCAGGAAGCAACATTGGATACCGTCCCCTTTCGAGCTCAGTACCAATCTCCCCAAAAGGAAGAGGAGAAATCTCCTCAAATCTATGTTGCATCTTTCCCAGTTGCCGAAATCTGTGCAGTACACGGCACGGCATCCTATTTCCATCCTTTCCATGAACTCTTCTGAGGATTCATCATCCTGCCGACGAGTGTCGGTGAGCCCTAATGCATCCATCAGGGATGCCCTAGCTACCGACCTATTTTCCGACCATCTAGGTCCAAACCCAGTAACTTCTGGGCACCTTCTCTGTAGTCCGCGTAAGTGACTCCGGTCACTGCCTCACCCTCTACCTTCAGGCTTGTGATCTGGACCACATCCTCCAAGCTGGGCACCATGTGCCCCCAGGGCATCAGGAATGCCCGACTCACTGGGTCCCATCTCTCACACAAGGCTTGGATCAGGAGCAGGTCGGGCTTGATCGGCTCGATCCGAAGAAAGGTACCAAATCCCATCACGTCTAGCCTCGCCTTCTGAAAATCTGGGAGGCCCCTGTACGCTGCTACTACCAACTCCCATAAGATTTGTGATTTCATCACAACCTACACATACAAGGAATGGGGGTGAGGTTTGGTCAGAAGAAAGGAAGAAAGAACGAAAAAAGGGCAAGAAAACTTGGCTTACGAGTTGTGATTGGGCCCTTTCGCTGAAGTGCCCTTCAAGGTCTGAAAGCCTCCTAGAACTACTACCACTGGACCTGCTTCTCTTCGAGGAATGGGAAGATTCGCCCTCCATCCAACCCTCGGAATTTCAAACTCCTCCTCTCCCGTGAGAACTTGTGCTCCTCGAGTTAGCTCTCGATATACCTGGAAAAATAAAAGGGACAAGAATTTATAGAAACGGAAGGAGTGCGGGCCAAGATTTCCTCCATCACCTGTTAATGATAGCCCTCGCAATGAGGCACCGGCCAAGCGGTCCCATGTGTCGCTTCACCGCTCGCACAGGGTGATTGACTGGATGAAGAATAAGACGAATAGCCCCTATGTTGTCTAGGGATACCCTATCATGATTTGGAGGACGTCCACAAAATTTGACATAACATCCGGGAAAAGGGACTAGGGCCGTCATTATTGACTTCGACGGCAGATTCCTGTGGAAATGGTCACAACAAGACGCGATTCTCCGCTCGGGGCGGAGTCTCGGCAGACCCATCACATGGGAACAGTGCAAAGGAGAAGAAGTGTAGGGAAGAAGGAACGCACAAAAGAACAAATAACAGCAGAAAATCAAATCATTCCATTCATAATTCTACATAAGCTGTCACAAACACTACAATCATAGAGAGGTGGCGGGTCCACTAGCTCGCCAATCCTCACCATCACTCATCTCTCTGGGCACTCTCCTCCTCTCCCCCGAGGTGAGGGTCCCTCAGAAGCCTCCGGGATCCCCGTACAGTAGCACCTGCCTCGCCTCTGGGCGCCTACTCCGCAGCAGTGACTCGCTGCTCCTCCCCTGGCGTGGCGAAGAAGCCACTGGCGGCAAAGCGACCGGACTGGCGGAGTCGCTCCCCGAACTCTCGCGCTCTCTCGTAGCGCGTCTCCATCCCTCCTAGCCTCTGCACGACGGCCTGAAGGCCCAGCTGGAGCTCCCTCACTTGGGCCTCCAAGGCCCTCCTCTCGGTCAGATCCCGCTGTCGCTCGGACCTTCTCTCGACTTTCTCTCTCTCTGCCTCTCTCCTCATCATCTGCAGAAGAACCCTTAACTCTAGGATGTCTGGAGAAGGTCTCTCCTCACCACGATGCCGTAGCTCCGCTACAATCGCCACCCAGGCGTCACGCTCCTCTTCCGCCCGGGTCGCGCGGGCCACCGCACCTGCAAGTTGCTCCCGGAGGGAGGCAATCTCGAGAAAAGGGGCCGAGGAACTGGAAGACCCGCCAGCCACTCCCACCGTCGCTGTCTGCTGGGCACGCTGGAATAAAATAAACAACAGCCATCAGTGAAACTCCAAAATCTAAAGATAAAAGTGCGGCACGTAACGTACTAGGAGCAACAGCTCATGTTGAGCGACGACCAGCTGCCGCCTAGTCTCTGACAGTTGGGCGCACGAGCCGCCGATGCCACGCGTGTCCCCAGCTTGGGGAAGCCCCGCGTAACTCTCTCTCTGCCGCCGCAGGAAGTCGGCACTGCCCTGCACCAGTACACCCCCTTGCTGTCCAGGGAGACGTACGGGCCAGTCCTCGAGCCTCGCCTTGCCGCGACTTTCCCTCCTGACGCGGCTCGGCTCATCCGCACTCGCCCACTCATCGGCCAGGCCCAGGGTCCTTGCCCTGTCCTGCACCAAGAAAGGGGTCCCACATCAGTCAAATAACGTGTCCCCTGTCTAGGACGCGTCCATCATTTAAGTGCGACACTAGCCGAACCCTTTCCCCCTTCGCACGGCTTGCTTCAAAACTCAAAATGGATCAAAGAGGGGAAAACCAAGCACTCACCGAGCCGTGTTCACCTCCTCCCGCGCCATCAGGTCCCTCGGGGGCCCGAAGCGGCCCTTCCTCCTCCATGGACGCCGTTCCGTGTTCGGGCGCATCCCTCCTCGGGCGAGGAGTTCCTCGTCCCTCTCTACCTTCACCATGATCGGGCCCACCGAACTCCATCGATCAAAAGAGGAGGAAGATGAAAAGGGGGCAAGCGAGTTTCGGCGGAAGGAGGGCTCGTTTGCGGGTAAGGCACGGGAGAAGAAAGGCCACCCGACGCTTTAAATTTGAATTCAAGGACTAAGACGCGTCCTCGCGCCTGGACACGCCCAAAAGGGGGAGAAAGGAAACAGAATCCCCCCGTGCAAAGCGTAGTTCCCCGCTGTTCAGGGTAAGGTCTCGTGGAGCGTGCCTCGAAGGACAACTCAGTGCAAAGAAGAAAGTGTGGGAGAGAGAGAAGTACACACAACACAAGAAAGCCATTTTCATTTCATATAATAGCCGAAAGTACATCATACAGTGACAAGGGTGACGTGTACAAGCAACTCTCTAACTCTCACCATCACCCTCCTGGTCATCTCTCTCCTCCCTCCTCTGCCGGGGATCCCTAGGGGGCCTCTACGAACCCTGAGAAGCCATGCTCACCTCGCCCTGCGGTGGCACTCCAGCCTCGAAGGCGCGACGACGCTCCTCGGCCGAAGAGACCAGATAGCTGCCCATGGAAAAAGAACCAGACTGACGAAGTCGCACCCCGCGTTCCTTCACCCTCTGGTACCGCTCCTCGCTCTCCCGAAGCCTCCCCTCCGCCGTGCCGAGACTCAGTCGGAGCTCCAGCAGCTGGGCCTCCAGAGCCCTCCTCTCGGTCTGATCCCGCTGTCGCTCCTCCCTCTCTCTCCCCCTCCTCTCTCTCTCTCATCGCCTCCCTCCTCGACAGCTCGAGGGTGATCCGCAGATCCAGCACGTCACGAGGCAGCTCCTCAGCCTCCCGTCGACGCTCCTCCTCCAGCTCCACAATCCGGGCGTCACGCTCCACAATCCGGGCGTCACGCTCTGCCACCCGAGCGTCGCGCTCCTGCTCGGCACGAACAGCACGCGCCAGGGCCTCCCGAATCTCGGCCACCTGTCAAAGCACGCATGCACCATAAGAGAACAACAGTGATAGAAGGAAAGCAGCCAGAAGAGAGTCAAGGTCAGGCAAGCGCTCACTCGAGCCTCGCGGTCACGCTTGGCCTCCTCAGCCCGAGCCACCGCATACGCCAGCTGCTCCTGGAGGGCAGAAACCTCCGGAGGAGGGCCCCGCGAACTGGAACCCGCTCCACTAGCCGTCCCAGCTGCCGCTGTCTGATGGGCCCGCTGAAACACGGGGCAAACGTCAGTCAAAGGCTAAGCATCAAAAATCCAGGTCACAAAAAAATGCATCACATAAACTCACCAGGATCTCCAACTCCTGTCGGATGGCCACCAACTGTCGCTTGGCGTCCGCCAACTGGGCTCGCAGGTCGGCGATCATGGTATCACGAGCATCCTGCATTGCACGTAAGTTAGTATCGCATGCATATACATATAGAAAGAGTGAAGCATTCTCATTTCACTTACCCCTGCCATACCACCAAGGAAGAGGCGGTCCCCATACGTAGCCCGGTACCGTCTTAGGTAATCAGTACTGTCCTGTACATGGGACACCACTGGGACCCCGCCCTGCTGCCAGTCCTGGTACTGTGCTGGGAAGCGCGTACGCCAGTCCACAACCTTCGCCTTCCCCTTGGTCTTCCGCCCAATGCGGGCCGGCTCTTCTACGTCAACCCACTCCTGGGCCAGCCCCAACGTCCTCATAACCAGCCTCAGCCGAAGCGGCTCGATCTCGTTCAGGCAATGGACCCACACGTCCCGCCTAAAACGAGGAAGACCCGCTACAACCCAAGGCTGGCCAGCATCGCCCATGCCCAAGTAGGGTCTCCACACCACCTGCATCACCATACATACATCATGTTAGTTACCATTCAGTCACATGCATAAACATAAAAAAATCATACGCATCATACCATGGCCTCGGGATACTCGCTCAGCTCCCGATGAAGTGATGCCAGCTGGTAGCCGTGGGGTGCTGCAACCACGACCGGCCTCCACCGCCGCGCCAGAGGCACGGCCCTCCTGTTCCCATGCCTAGCCCTCCCCATCGGGAAATAGTAATAGCTCCACACCTGCATCCATCATACTTCATTAGTACAATAATTGCATATTCAACTGTGGGAATGCATAAATAAAACGTTTACCTGGAGAAAAGGTGCGAAGCCGCTGACTGTCGTCTCCTTCTCCGAAGTCTGGGAGAGATCAGCAATCAAATGGGCAAGCAGAGCCGCTCCCCACGCGTAGTGCCCCACTCTGTCAAGGTCCGCCAGAATCCCGAGGAAGCGGCAGTGGATGCCGTCCCCCTTCGTCCCCAGCAGAAGGCGGCCCAGGAAGAAGAAAAGAAACCTCCGAAGGTCTAGATCCACCAGCTCCCTCTCGCTCGGATCCTGGGTGAAAGCTGCACGAGCATCCCCCTCCAGTCGAGCCAAGAACTCCGCTCCAGTCTCGCTAACCCGCTGGCGCGGGTCCACGAATCCGAGCGCCTCCATGATCTCCACTCGGCCAACTACCCTGCTGTCTCTATCAGTCACGCTCGTCTCTAACCACAGCAGGTCCAGGGCACTCTCTCGGTAGTCGGGGTAGGTGACCCCGCTGACTGCCTCTCAGTCAACTCGTAGCCCGGTAATCCGAGCCACGTCCTCTAGTGTCGGCACCATGTGCCCCCAGGGCATCAGAAACGCCCGGCTCGGCGCGTGCCACCGCTCCCTCAATGCCTGGATGAGAGGAAGGTCGAGCCGAAAGGGCTCGATCCTAAGGAAAGCTCCAAAGCCCATGGCATCCACACGCGCCCTCTGGAAGTCCGGCAGCCCGCGGTATGCTGCGACCACCAGGGACCAGCTGATCCGGCCCTTCATCACGCCCTGCACACCACAAAACCAACAGAGAACACATCAGCATCATGAACAGTAATAACAATAACACTATATATACTAATTATTCTTTTATTTTATTTTTATTTTTTTAAAAAAATATATATATTGTTTTTTTGGAGGCGTCCAGGCCCCTGGACGCCTCCTTCCTATTTTCTTTATTTCTTTTCTAAAAAAAAAACCAAAAACCTAAAAACAAAAATATATATAATATATATATTATTATGGAGGCGTCCTAGGCCTTGGACGCCTCCTTCTTTTCAACTTATATTTTATTATTTACGTAAATTAATAAATAAACAAAAAAGAAAAAGAAAATATTGAGGCGTCCAGGCCCCTGGACGCCCCCCCTTTCCCCCACTGCCCGGCCTTCTCTCAGCCTCTCGCCCGTCCGTTTAGCCTATTGAACCACAAAGTGAAAGTTCCGAAGGGCTTACCGGGTCGCGATCATCCTCTCCTGCGTCGCCAGCGTCCGCAGCGGCCTCCGCGGCCAGAAGCGGCACCTCCATCTCCTCCTCCGCAGCAATCTCCTCTGCTACGGCCACCTCAGCATCGTCTCTCAGTCTCCTCGGACGACGAGCCCGTCGTTTACGCTTGTCTCCACCTCGGCTCGGGCCTCCTAGCTCCATTGGGACGAAGAATGGGTTTGTCTGGTTTGACCGGATCGTTTGAATGAACAGTAAGTGGGTAGGGGGGACCCCCCCTATATATAGATTGATCTTTAATTGGGGCGTCCAGGCGCCTGGACGCCCCCACCTTTTTTATTCTTTTTTAAAATTCAAAAAAACTTAGGGGCGTCCAGGCGCCTGGACGCCCCCAAAACAAAAAATCAAAAAAAATAAAAAAATAAAAAATTAGGGGCGTCCAAGACCCTGGACGCCCCCAAAAAAAAATTGAAAAAAATTATAAATAAAAAAATAGGGGCGTCCAGGCCCCTGGACGCCCCCATAATAAAAATTCAAAAAAAAATATAACAAAAAATAATAAAAATAAAAAAGGGGTAGGAGTATGTATATAACCCAAACAAAGTAAAAAACATAAAGAAAAAGAAAAACCATAAAAAAATATAATAATAATTAAGGGGACGGGGTCCCAAAACATCAATGCCAGATTTTATTCCATCAGAAAAGTAGAATGAACTACATCAGGGGCTTAGGCGGCTTAGGCTTTAACTTCCCCAGTTCGGTTACATAAGCCCTCCACGGCTCGCATTCTTCCACCACGTGCGCTAAGGCCTTTCCCACAACACTTGTCTTCCAGGGAGCTTTAATGGCCTTCGCTTCCTTCGCGTCCGCTTCAGTGCCCAACTCCCTTTTCTTCAAAGGAACGATGCCAGTCGGTGGCGGGAACGAATGGCGTGGGATGTCAATCTGGAGGCAGCACCGATGCGCATTATAAAGGACGAACTCGGTCGCGCCGATCAATCGAAGATCAACTTCGGGAGAAGGCCTCATGAGGAGATCTAGCGAAAGCAAACATGCCGGTGCGCAAGTAAAGAAGCCTTGTGTCACGGTGCGGAAGTGAGACCGCCAGTCTTCACGTTTCTTCAGTCACGGAACGCGGTTCACTACAGTACCACCGAAGCCTAACACGTCGGCTATGTGGTAAAGCGGGCTTTATTGGAAAAGCTTCGAAGCAGTTGGCACTCCCTCGCGGTGGTCGAATTTGAAGTGCAAATCAAGCCAGCAATTCAAGACAAGTGTGCAACCAAAAGGATGCTTACCCATGCAAGAGGCAGTAATGCCGCTGTAAAGATAGGCAAGAACAGCGGGTCCCACCCTCTTTCCACGCCAGATCCCGCAAATAGCACTCAGTTGGTCTTCCTCCACTATGTTGTCGGTATAAGGAAACAAGAGAGCACCCGCCAGACAAATGGTGAACCCCTTCATAATTCCCTCCAAATAGTCATCGTCTGGTGACCCTCTCAGGGCGTCCATGACCCACTCCGCAAGCTTTTAGAGATCGATCCCCTTTTGAGTACGGACCTTTCTGGCTGCGTCGGGCGGCATGAAGCTTCCAAGGACGCTTTCAGAAGTCCCCCGTGTCAGCATCCGCATAGCCTTCACCTTCCCGTCACTCTTGAATTTCTTCAATCCGAGCAGAAGTTCCACCTCCTCGAGGAGGATGGTCACCTCAAAGGTCGGGAAGATAAAAGTGTGGGTCTGGGGATGCCAGATCTCCACTAGTGCGCCCATAGCCGCCCAATCCATACGAATCTTCTCATAGTGTTTGGCGTGAATAAGGAGCCCCTGCAGATGCCACTTCGAGAGTATGGCCCTCATGCCAATGGAGATGTTGGAAGTTAGCTTTGAAAGCCATGGCAGTTTGGAAAACTTCCTCGGGCCTGGGAAGAGTGGATATGACTGGAAGAGAAAAGAAAGAAGAAGAAATGAAGGAAGTAAGAAGAAGGTTCACATGGAAAATTTGAAATGAATCAGCTTACCATATGCGACATGATCGTCCCACTCAGATGACCCTCGAGGTCGGAGAGTCGCCTGATCTCGATGCTAGGCCTGCTCCTCTTCATAACGCGGGAAGACTCTCCTTCCAACCTGAAATCTCTAGATTCTCCTCTCCTTCCTCTCCTGAGCTTCCAAAACCCACCTTGGTGCATTTGAATGAACTAGCCTAAGGGGAGTTCTTATAGGAAGGGAAGATCGCTACAGGACGGGACATGTCACATCAGCAGTCAGTGTCAGGATTTTGGCTAGATTTCCTTTCCATTGTGGTGTGATTCTGTTATAAATCTACTACTTTTTGATGTTATTGATCCATGCTGGCCTGTGCAGGTTTTACTAACGGACATCTTTGTCCTATCTCCTGTCCCACCTTTCAATGGTTGGTTCCACCATGTCATGCATCGTAGTATATGATACCTACGCTACTAGAACATGTCAAAGACCTTGCGACCCGAACGAATCTGGGATTTGAGTTCCCCTTCAACAAAAACGATGATGATCCCGGGAGAATTTGGGTTGTACGGATAGGCCGTTAATTTATGGTAGCATGGAGACGACGGTTCATTCAGTGAGTTGGTGCGCGGATAAATGGGCCCCAGCCCAGTGTCGGCTCACCGGATCGGTATCCTGACCCGTTCTTAACAAGTTGACAATATTATCCTTGGCTATTTTCTATTTTAGTTTGTTTTAAATTTTTCTTTAAACCCAGCATGCATTCATATAGGACTTTGATTTATTGCGGAAGATCATTCAAGTGATTCGATTGCGAAGGCCGTTGTGCTTCAATTCCTACAAATATGAGATATTCCACTCCGAATGAAATACTGAGTTTCCTTGAAACGGCCCTACGCTGCTCTTCCAAAGGAGACCCTTATTTGGACAGACCCTCAGATATTCCTTTTTTACCTTGCTTGACCCACCTTGGCCGCAGCACTTCCACATTGGCTGGTAACCGCTCCCCAAAGGTGAAACCTCCGGTTTATGACCCAGGCACTTCCACACCAAGAAGTTGGTCTCTTTTTCGTGCCTGAGCGCACATCTCACCCTCCCTTATTTGATCTCCGTCCAAGCAATCGTCAAAATTTGAAAGAACTTCTTCAAGGTCGCCTCATTGAAACTTCAGGAAAGATTCCAAACAGTAACGTCAAAAGCGTGTCTCATCACACCTTGGCATCAACTTATCAGTCCGCTCCCACTTCATTTCACTCCACTTCGATACCATTCCACTACGTGTCGCTCCCTTGCAAAGCAGACGTCAAGGCGGGGCAGCTGTAGACACGCCATTCTTGACGTCTCCTGAGAAAGTCTCATATTACTATACAATGCCCCGCAACGGCTTACGCATTTCGAATCACTCGAGTGCTTCCTTTTCTTGGGTCTTCTTCTGCCTTTTTCGGCATTCGGAATCGTCCAGTCACGGCATTCGGACAGTGTCAACACCAGTCAGACGCATCAGGAGGTTCCGGAATCAGGAAGGGTGTCTGACGGGCGGCCGCCGACGTCTGATTTGAGGACCCGGGTGGGTCTTAATGGGGGCGTCCAGGCCCCTGGACGCCCCCATATTTTTAATTCATTTTATTATTTTCTCAGGGCCCAAACCAAATAAAAAATATATATTAATGGAGGCGGCCCTCGACGCCTCCATAAAAATAAAAATAAAAAATATGTGTAAAATGCCAATTGGCATAAAAAAACAAACAAAATAAATAAATAAATATATATATATATATTAATGGAGGCGTCCAGACCCCTGGACGCCTCCATAAAAAAACAAAAATAAAAAAAAATATAATGCCAGCTTTGGCATAAAAAGATAAAGGAAAAATAAAAATAATATATTTTGGAGGCGTCCAGGCCCCTAGACGCCTCCATCAACTCTCTCACGGGCGCCGGCCACCGAACGACGGTTTGTCGTGTGTGAAAAAATCCAAATTTTGAAGACGTCCAGGCCCCTGGACGCGCCCATTTCTGAATCACGAGGCGCCGCTCACAAAACCACGCGTTGTGCCAAACCGCGTGCGGCCGTCGTCGGTTTTCGGTGGACCTATTAGAGGCGTCCGGGACCCTGGACCCCCCCATAAAAGTATTCCAAAAAAATATATAAAAATAGAATAAAATATTAATTCGGCCCTGATGGAGGTGTCCAGGGTCCTGGACGCCTCCACCCTCCGGAGCTCTATAAATAGATGCCCACCCCCTCAGTTCTGGAAGAGCTTAGAAGTGATCCGATAGGCTGCCGGAGCCCAGAGGCTACGGAGTCATTTTCTAACCCGTGGGTTCTTTTGTAGGTGGAGGTTCTGCCGGCTTCTCGGGTGCTCACGCTCGCGAGAGGAAGGTCGTCTTCATCCACCGCGCTTCCATGTCATCCCCACACTGCCGGAGCTCCGCCGGATTTCACCATCGGCACATCCAATAAGCCAATTCTTTCCTTTTCTTCGTAGTTCTTTTGCATTCATCATTTTGCATCCCCTATCCCCCTTCATAAGGGCGCCTTTTCTTATACACTTCTTACATCCATCATCTCATTTTACTCCTACTCGAGTCCGAGAGGGGTTTAAAAGATAACACCAACCAGGTGTGTATCTTGCCATCATTTCGTTATTTTTTATTGCAATGATTTGAATACTACACCTCCATCTTTCTAATCCACTTGTCATTTGTTTGTCGTTGTTTTGCAAGGGTAGCCGAGGAAAGCCCTCTCCGTCGGCCGGCCGGAGGGAGAGGAAGAAGCAACCCACCATCTCTCGCCCTTGAGGTAGGCGCGATCACTTTCTTATTTTGGGGTCTTTTGGCCCCTGGCGATCACATCTTGTTTTCGAGGCCGCGGCGAGTTACTTCCCCAATGACCGTTTAAATTTCCGTTCTTATATTCTCTTTATACTCTGTTATATTCTGCTCATATTCTCGAGGCCGCGGCGAGTCACTTCCCCAATGGCCGTTTAAATTCCTGTTCTTATATGCTATATTCTTATCTGTTCGTGTTCTCGAGGCCGCGGCGAGTCACTTCCCCAATGGCCGTTTAAATTCCTGTTCTTATATGCTATATTCTTATCTGTTCGTGTTCTCGAGGCCGCGGCGAGTCACTTCCCCAATGGCCGTTTAAATTCACGTTCTTATACATTATATTCTTATCTGTTTATGTTCTCGAGGCCGCGGCGAGTCACTTCCCCAATGGCTGTTTAAATTCCCGCTCTTTGTATTCTCTTTATATTTTGTCATCTTATTATTTGCTCATATTCTCGAGGTCGCGGCGAGTCACTTCCCCAATGGCCGTTTCAATTCTTGTTATTTAATTTCTGCACCATTCTCGTCCCCCCAAGGCCGCGGCGAGTCACTTCCCGCTATGGCCGTTTAACCCCCATATTTTGCTATATCACACTTGTCCCGCTCGCCCCGCCGGAGCAATCTCCAGTGGTGGCCCCTTCTCTCCCTTCTCTTATTTCTGTGTTGCAGCAAACAAAACAAAAAAAAAAGAAGGAGCCCGCGCGCTCCATGTCTCCTCCGCTCTTCCCCGAACCGCGTGACGTCGCTCACACTGTGCTTATATCTGCTCATATTTTCAAGACTGCGGAGAGTCATTTCCCGCAATGACCATTTAAATTTCTATCATTCATATTCTGTATTGTGCTCATATCTGCTCAT
Source organism: Amorphophallus konjac (assembly GCA_022559845.1). Lineage (NCBI taxonomy): Eukaryota > Viridiplantae > Streptophyta > Magnoliopsida > Alismatales > Araceae > Amorphophallus > Amorphophallus konjac. The sequence goes on from CM040126.1 coordinate 143,506,509, forward strand.
ATTCTCGAGGCCGCGGCGAGTCACTTCCCGCAATGGCCGTTTAAATCTTCACTCCTTATATCTTGTATTACTCTTATATTTGCTCATATTCTTGGGCCACGGCGAGTCATTTTCCACAATGACCGTTTAAAGTTTTGTCATTTATATTCTGTATTACTCTCATATCTTCTCATATTCTCGAGGCCGTGGCGAGTCACTTCTCGCAATGGCCGTTTAATTTGCTGCATTTAAATTCTACACTATTCCCATCCCCCGAGATCGTAGAGAGTAATTTCCCGCTATGGCCGTTTAATCCACATATCTTATTTTATTGTATCTGTTCTGCATACCCCGTCGGAGCAATATCTCGTGGTGGTCCCTCCTCTTCTCTCTTTTTCCGTGTCGCAGCAAAACGAGCCGGCGCGCTCTGCTTCGCCTCCTCCGGCATTCCGCGTGATGTTGCTCACATCTTGGCGATCCGCGTGACGTCACTCACAGGTCCGAGAGCGATTAAAGGATATATGGAATCGAGTGAAAACCTAGAATTATCAAAATATGTCTAGATTGAGTCATTATATGTACTTTTTTTCCTTTTTATTTGAGTCTAGATTGAAAGTCGAATATTCGTGTATTTGGATTACAATTATATGATATGAAATAAAGATGAGAGTTTGATTTCACTATTGTGCAATTACTTTATGTGATTGTTATGACTCTCTGACTATATTGATTGCTCGAGGCTTACCATGCCAGCTGTTCGCATTCCCGATTATTTTCGCTGCATAAATCTCGGGGCGTGACATAAGTTATCTCATGAATGTCTCAAACTTGAAGTCAGGAATAAAAACCCTCTGATTTCATTCGATTTCATGCATTGTATCTTGAGAATTTGATGTTTTCTTTAGGACTATGTATCTAGTTTAGTCTTTATGCATGAACCAGCCTTAATGAAGTAAAAAGGAAATCTTCTTGTTAATTACATGAACCTATGCATATTGTTGGCCTATCGTTGTTCTATTATGCTACAAAAGTTTATGTATGTTGATTTTCAGGCATGATATGTCTTAGTTTAGCATTTGATTTTGTTATCATTTGCACCCGAATTAATACAGGAGGAAACGGTCTTCCGGTAGACCGCTAGGGAACCTAGCGGTTGCTCGATAGACCGCTAGCCACAATTAAACGGTCGTCCACTAGACCGTTTGCTGTTCTGATTTCTGTAATATTGTTAACCCACAATATATTGCAGATTAGCCTTAATTGATATATGATAAGCCTAGTTAACTAAGTTTTATTCTTGGTTTTAACATTGGTTTCATAGACTTAGTTATATTTATTGTTCATCATAATACATTCCATGCTTCTATGTACATTTTGTCTTATTTTAACTTATGTTAATTTGTCACCAAAATCATATACTCTTGTAATTAAATACATGTTTCAAATTGTTGAGCTATGGTTTTGATGGTTTTGATGATAACTAAACTTCATGTGTGATGATAGTCGTTTTGATAATCCCAATATATTATGTGACATATTGTGTGATTGATTAATGGAAAATATCTTCATGACAAATGAACTCACATGTTGCTATCTTGCTTTGCAGGTACTGCCACTGGACTAGAATGCATGCGCCTTCATGCATGTTTTAGTGTGGGAATGTTAAGAATAATGTTCTTGTTCTTTTGCCCATATTAATGTAGATTCATTGAGTATTCATTGAGTATTCGTTGATATGAATTGGTTGCTTGTCACTGTGTAAAATCATCTCCACTTCATTGTTTGTCTTTGTTGAAAGGATCATCATCTTCTTCTTACTCATACAAAATCATGACTCAATGACGATTGGATACATATTGCTCTTGACTGATGTTGGAACTCATATAAGGTTTGATTGATTTGTATTGGAAATGCCCCTTCAAATGCATGATCAATACTTTGATATGATGTGTAAGTTTCACTTTGCCAAAACCTCTCTGGAGTCAATGGTAAGCTCCCACTCTTGCTTACATGTGCATAGATTGGGAGTGATTCATTAGTCATGCACTCAATTGACTTCATTGGATAGTTAAAGACTTAATGGCTTCAAAGTGACTTATGCATATTATTGGTGAGGTTCTTAAGATGAAAATGTTATCAAAGCATTTATGCGTCTCATGCTAGTGCTTTCATAATCATACTTCATGTCATTTGGGTCTCGATCTCAAAACTAGCTTCATATGTTAATGCATGACCCATATATTTTGATCTTGATCTAACCTCTTGCTTTATCATGTTTTTCAGGATGAAAAATCATGGTTGATCTTCATGGGATTATGGTAATATTTAATCAATTGTTTCCCATTGATTTGATGGAGGCTTTAGTTGTTTTTCAGGTCCAAACAACAAGGGGTCGACCCATGGGGTCGACCCTCCGAGGCTCTGTCCAAAACAGAACCTATTTTTGTGCACCCTGCCTGAAAGGGTCGAACCATGGGGTCGACCCATTGAAGGGTCGACCCCAAGGGTCGACCCCTGTAAACCAGAACCAAGATTTGGTTCTGTTTTGGGTTCTGTTTAGCCCGAGGGTCGACCCTTGTAAAACTGAACCAGAAATCATTCTCGTTTGTGTTCTGTTTGCCTGAGGGTCGACCCCAAGGGTCGACCCATTCCGGTACGTGGCGACGCTGTCATATTTGACCTTCGTATTGTAGACACGCCAAAATTGACATTACTTTGAGTATTTCTCATATTGCCATGCAATGCCCCATTTGACCCTCAAATTAGCTTATTTGAGTATTTTTTTCCATTTTTCATGGATTTTCTCCCCTTTCCCTCTTTTTTAAATTAACGCCCTGGAGAGGGGCGTGTTTTTAAAAGTGACCTGATCCAGGGTGTGTCTCCCCATTTTATCTATTTCTCCCCATTTTACCTATTTTATAAATTTGTGACCTGGTGAAGGGCGTGTTTTAAAACACGACCTGACCTGGGGCATTTCTTGATGAAAGGACGCCCTGAGATGAGGGCGTCAATTCCTGGAATTATGCAATTTTCGAAAAAGAATAAATGTTTGAAAAATGTTTAATCACGCCCTAACATGGGGCATTTTTCAATTCACGCCTCTCCCTGAGGCGTCTTTCATAATTTCTAAATAAAAGAAATGTTTATTTCTAAAATTAATCCAGGAGGAAACGCCCTGACCCAGGGCGTGTTTTAAATTAACGCCCCTTGACAGGTCGTCAATTCTTGAATTGACGCCCTGACAAAGGGCGTGTTTCATCTACTGGGTTCGCAGCCCTTTCCCCAGAGAGTCCTTGCCTCATTAGACTTCTGCCTTGATTGGGGCTCTTGCCCGTTCTTATCTTACCTCCATTGGACTCTTGCCGTTCTTATCCCACTATTTCCAATCTATTAATAGAGCTCTGCTGCTCTGTTAACGGGTTGGACCCCCTTCTTCCCCTCCGCGTTTTTTTTCCTTTTGCTTCGTTTTCTTGCAGGTTGCTCTGTGCGGCTGTGTTTGGCTGAAGGAGGGGCTTCCACGGCGCGCTCTTCATCATCCTATTGAAGCTCACTTCCCCTTGAATATCAAAGCCAAAGCGACAGGCTTCTTCTCTCCTTTTTTTTTATTATTATTATTCTTTTGCTACATCATTCGGTTGCATGCATGATCATTCATGTATTTATTCTTTTAAAACTCAACCACGTTGAGAACTCCCATTGAGTGCATCTCTTGCACTCTGTCCCCTTGTTTTATTTTGCATACATTCATCATCATATTCCCCACACCCTCATTGCATAGGGGTTTAAAGGCCAACACCCACAAGGTGTGTTATTGCACATCTTTCATGCTCATCTTTACATATAGAATTTGATGCTACACACCATGTTCTAATTCAATTCTTTTGTGGTGTTTGTGTCTCTTTTTGCAAGGGTAATAATTAAAGAACTCTCTTCATCGGCCGGCCGATTGGAAGAGAAAAGAGCACCTACAATCAACCGCACTCCAAGGTATTTTTCGCGATCTCTCCCATGCTTTCATTGTTATATTTTTGAGACCTCGCGTCTCTGGCGATCACATATTTCCATCTTAGCACCTCGTGCTATTTCCATGCTTGCCCATATATTATTATTTCCCCCAAGCCATATTCTTTAATTTTTCCTTAAGTGGATTTCTTAGAGAATCTACAAATTGGCGATCACGGTGGGACACTTTGTGTTCTTTGTTTATTACCCCTTTCCCCTTAGGCACCCGCGTGTGCCGTCTCCCCTATTGCACCCTCGGTGCGTCTCCCTTTTTGTGCCCCTCGGGCACCCTCCATTGGTTTTACACCCTCTCCTAAGTGATCGGTCGGTTTGTTGATTCTTCTTTAAAATTTTTACTTATTTAAAATTCTTGATGAGCATGCTTATTCTATTGATTGCCATGATTGTGTGATTGGGTGTTGATACTGCTGGCCGTGAAGTTTTCTGGAAAAAGTGAATTCACGCCTCTGGCAGAGGCGTTTGTTTGATTTAACGCCCTAATACAGGGCGTCTTCGTCATATTTTATGCCCTCTGACAGGGCGTTTTCCAGTATATTTTCGGGTTTTCCTGCTTTATATTGCTGCCTATGAATTCATGCCCTTCCCAAAGGTGTTTATTTGTTGATTAGCGCCCCACATCAGGGCGTCCCTTTATTGATAGCGCCTCACCCTAAGGCGCGTTTTACCCGGCCCTGGGCCCCTCACGTTGATTCACGACAGTCACATTGTCGTGTCTTTTGTTAGTAGCGCCCTCTTCCAGGGCGTGTTTTTACTGTGGGTTTCCAGAACCCTTCCCGTGGGTGAGTTTTCATGCTATTTCATATTGATTGATCATATTATTGTGGTTGGCTTGATTTCCCCTATTGCATTCATTCTTTGCATTGGTTTGGGAGCCCCCTCCTCTTCATTAGGATCCACACACCCTCTTGGAATCGGGACGACCCTCCATTGAGCATTCCGTCTCTTTGGACTGGAAATCCCTTTTCCAAGCCTCCGTAAGTCCCCGCACCCGTGGATTCCCTCACGGACGCCGGGCAGGTTGTACCCTTTTGAAGTCCCGGATTAGTTGGCCTATACGTGGTGAGAGAGGGTTCCTAGTTGGCATTGGAGTTCAAACCATATTGAAACTAGGTTTCTTCCCTTGTGTGAATCATTCCCAACTTTGCTAAAATTCATTAATTCACCAAGGTTCAAACATAAAAATCAAGGTAACCATCACAACTTGTGTGTTTCTTTGTAAATTGTTTGCACATTAAATTGCTTGCATAATGGTTTACTTTGATAAACAAAACAACATGTTTAATTCAATTCATGAGGATGCACAACCGTGCACATCTTATTCTCCTCAATTTCAACATGTTCGTCAAAATTCTCACCATACTTTCAAAGGACCACGTCCTCACTCTTATGGTGTGACCCGACCCTTGGGCAATGTCCAATCCAATGGTCCTTCAACTCAATTTCGAGCCACTATTCCTATTAAGCCCTCTCGTCCCAATGATGAGAAGGTCTCCCAAATTTTGCATGCATTAGATCATCTCACCCCTCAACAGATCCAAGCCCTTAAGGCCGCTGTTGAGGGTGCATCTCCTTCATCTTCCCCTTTCAATCCTAATCGGGTGGCCCATCACCCACCTCCCTCTTCTATTTACGACCATCCACGGGTGGCCCATCACCCGCCTCCTTCTATTCCCTCTCGATCACGGCCCCAAGGCCCATTTATTCATTGCAATCCGGCCCATCCGGGTTCTTCTATGGGTCGGCCCATTAATTCCCCTCCACGGCCTTTTTATACGGCCCTTCCTCCTTCATGGCCCTGCCAGCCCTCGGTTGTTCAAGTTACACCCCTCCAACAATCTCTGCTTGATAAGATTACTTTGATGGAGGAACAAATAAAGAGGGTCACGGCTCCTCCTACTCCAGTCAATCCTCTCCATGCCGCTTTGGACGAGATTACAAGGATGGAGAGAGAATGGAAAGACAGGAGGGATGATTACGACGTCAGCATTTCAAGCGAACAAGAGCCGACAATTGAAGAATTTGAGCCGGTATATGATGATGAAGCTCCGCAGGCACCCCTTCCAAGTTTCCTTAACTTTCCGCTTTCCCCATTTCCATTCGATGAACCTCCTGCTCAGGATGAAACCATCCCTGATCCAACCCCTATTTATGAGACTAATTGGTGTTACGATGATGGGTCGATACTTCAATCACCCACACCGGCACATTGTAAGTCTCCTCCTATCCTTGACACCGCATACATTACACTTCCTCCAGTTACACCATTAACCTCCGCAACACTGGCCTCCCTCAAGCCTTCCACTATTAAACCTCCACCCGTTAAGCCATCTACCTCCACACCATCGGCCTCCACCAAGCCTACCATTGAACTGTCCCCAATTCAACCTCCCGTTATCCCATTACCACCATCCCTAAAACCCACTTTACCTACCCCCCCATTTAACCCTTCACCCTTACTTATGGTTAATCCTGAGCAGGATCCACCACTTTTTGCACTCGAGCTAACCCCGATCGCTTGCAAGCAAAGGGAGAAACTCGATGTGTTTGAACTTTCGCCTCCACTTATGCCAACACTTTCCATTATACCTCCATCACTCACAAAGCCTTCCGCCTCCGCTTCACCTCCCTCTACTACTCGGAATGGGGGGCCTTCTACAAGCACATGTGCCGAGGATGATCAAGAGCCGGGCAGTAAGGATTTGGCCGCGCCATTCAAGATTCAAGAATTCATTTGTCGGATGCCAATCCGGGTTATTGTGCCAAGCACGGTCGAAGAAGCCAAGTCGCCGACATGCCAAGCATTGATGCTGTGTAAGGGTCGGGCAGGGCACCCTTTGTTTCAATTTCCAAATTTTGAATCTTTGGGCAACATAATGCTTCCGAGCCCGACTTTCCAACTCCCTCACACCATTACTTTGCACTCTCCAAGGGAGTTGACATTCACCATTGAAGCTTCGGCAGGGGCTATTTCTCATACACTTTCACTACCGTGGAGGGGCAGTTATTTTGGCACTAAGGGGCCTTCACTCCTTTATCCACCTCATCCATCTCTATCACTTTTTCTTCATGGGCCATTCCCAGGGTTAGGAGGAGGATCTCATTCTCTCGCCCTTCATGTTCTTCACGTTCTTTGCATTCCATGCATTCTGTCGCATTTGTGCATTCATCACATCCGTGCTACTGCATTCGCATGCATTTGCACCTCCTGCTTCCCGGGTTTCCAAACCCGTATCTTCCCCGTCTTCCGGCACCTCCGGATATTCCGCACTTCCCATCTTATTCATCTTCATCTTTTTATCCACTATCCCTGGGGCATCGCGTCCCTTTTCCTGCTATCTCCCTGGAACCTCCAGGAATTTTATCCCTCCTCTTTGGGCATCTCGCCCTTTCTGATTCTATTCCTCCGGAACCTCCGGACTTTCCCCTCGGGCATCGCGCCCCTTTCCATTCTCCGGAACCTCCGGACCTTTCTCTTGGGCATCGCGCCCCTTTCCACCTTCCTCCTCCGGAACCTCCGGATTTTCCCCTTGGGCATCGCGCCCCTTCTCATTTGCTACCTCCGGAACCTCCGGACTTTCCCTTTGGGCACGACGCCCCTCTCCACCTTTTTTATTTGCTTCCACCGGAACCTCCGGACTTTTCCCTCGGGCACGACGCCCCTTTCCATCTTCTCCTTCCTGATTTGCTTCCTCCGGAACCTCCGGACTTTCCCTTTGGGCACGACGCCCGGACTTTTCCCTCGGGCACGACGCCCCTTTCCACCTTCTCCTTCCTGATTTCATTCCTCCGGAACCTCCGGATTTTTCTCTCCTCCCTGGGCATCGCGTCCCTCGGCATTTGCTTCCTCCGGAACCTCCAGACCCTCCATCTTTCTTCCGATTCATCTTTCTAATCTTCCTGAACATCACATCCTTCATTTTTTTCTTCCTTTTCCATCATCTTTTTCCCTATTTCGTCTCAGGGCATCGCGTCCCTTCTTTTGTCATCCCTCCGGAGCCTTCGGATTTTTCCTCTCATGATTCTCCTCTGCCTCCGGACCCTCCAGATCCTCCTCTTTCCATCTATCAATTTCTTCTTCTGATTCCTCATGATCCTGGGTCCGACCCAACTTCTTCCACATCCACTGCCTTGGGCATCTGCCCATTCTCTCACTGCTTTCGAGGCTTTAGTCCTCACTCATCCTTCTAATTCTTCACTTCTTCTGTAGACTATTCCATGTGATCAGGGTCTCCGCGCCTTAGCAAGGGAGTTCTAGCCCTCGCCTCTTTTCCTTTTTTTCCTTATTCGTCTGAGTCTGGTCTTGGCACCACTCCTTCTTGTTAAGCCACTTTCAATCCTTTGCTTCCAATCCTTTACCTGCCTAAGAGGACTATCCCACGATGATCAACCTCTCGCGGCAGCTGCTTTAACAAAGATTGCAAGGTAACATATTGGCGTAAGTATGCATTTATATGATATCATTTTCTCATTACTTCACGCATGATTTTCAAAATCAAGTGCTTCTTAATGAGATTAAGAGTGATGTTTTAAACCTTTATCTTAAGCTTTTGTTTAATTGAAATCATTCTCAAAAGAGTCTTTTAGGCTTGCTATGCAGCACCTTTGGTAATAAAAACCCCGCGCTGGGAATTCAACATTCTCTCCCCGCTTGTTAAGAGCAACCCTTAGTTGGGCACCGCACACACTTCACGGCGTCCTTAGCTGGCTCCTTTGATAAAAACACCGTTGCTATCTTGGCCATGCCATGAGAATATCTGAAAGTCTTTTCTCTTCTTTATTCGGCCACATGCAGGGGCAAGAGGTTGACGGATGAGATGACCAACCTTGGTAATCCCCAATACGAGAGGAGTCTCAAATAGGGGCAGTCTTGACCCAAACTAAATATGAATTTCATGATATACATCTCGCCAAAAGGGCTATTATGAAAATCAAGTCAAAATTTCGATAAAAGCAAGATTGTGAATTATGGCATGTCAAGAGTGGCAAAGTCCCCGCAGGGAAAACCCTGGTCGTATGCATGTCAAGGGTCTAAAAATCAAAGGCATAAAGCCCCGGCACAACAGACTACCTCTTTGAAGGGAACACCTTGGAAGGAATTCAAGTCCCGATATCTCCCATCCTGCATAAAGCTTATCTACAATTATTCTTCTCTTCTCCCTCCAAGACCGAGCATTTCTCAGGTATGGCCTTGGTAGGGGCACCGTTGATCAAAGACGGTCGGTTATAGGATGCCACTTTCAATGCACATCCAGCTTTGGGCAGTTTTAGCGAAAAGGGAAGGAACAATGACCCCTAGCCAGTGGTTCAAAACAACCCTTTGATGCTGCATTAACAATGTCTAAGCCAAAATTTAAAAAAATTGAATATTTCCCGATCAAAATCCCAACAAAAATTCAAAATATTTTCTAAAAATCTCCACAAAAATTCAAATATTTTCAAAACTCATAAAAATTTGCATATTTTCCAAAACTCATAAAAATTTACATATTTCCAAAATCCAAAAATTGCATTATATTTTCTGATGGTGTTTTACAGGAACAGCTTTGCAGAGACCAAAAGCACGGGATGGGTCCTCTCTCCACTTATTGCTATCAATCTATTGATTCTCCCAATATTCTCGTGACATGCCACCCTGGGCATTTTTGGTTATCATCTTCCTATATCATTCTGATTATCATATCTCATGATTATTCATCTCCAAATCATTCAATCAACTCCTGCTGATTTCACTTGATCACTTTGCCACTGGACATTACTTGATTCCAATAATTCAATCTCAATCTCACATGCCAAGATTGTCATCCTTACGATAAACGACAAACAATGATGCTTTACAATGCTATAATTTAACTCATGCTATTCATGCTAATACATGCTTGAATGCTATTCACACTAAGCTTTGAGTGCTTTGATGTCTATGTTGTCATTGCTTATTGATGCTTCCATTCATGCTATGCTTGTTATGCTTAAATGCCTCATTCATTGCTTGTTATCTTCATTATATCTTGGCTAATGAAATTTTGAGCGCAGGATAAGAAGCTCTTGGTCCCGCCGGCAGGGCATCATCACTCAAAGTCCCACGGTGCCCGCACCTCATCTCTCAGTTCCCCCATACTTATTGCTCCACCATCTCTCCCTGTATGCATTCTACTATATGTTACATATGTTACTAGATTATATCAAGGACCTTGTGGCTTTGGTAAATCTGGGATTTGAGTTCCCCTTCATCAAAAATAATGATGATTCCAGAGAAGTCTTAGTCACACGGATAGGCCGTTGAGCCGTCCAAGACTGGGGATGATGGTTCCCTTTTTACGAGTTGGTGCGTGGATAAACGGGCTTCGGCTTAGTATCAGCTCGCAGAATTGGTTTCTTGACCCAGTCTGGGCAGTTTAACAATATTATCCTTGATTATATTATATTTTCATTTGTTATTTTCCCTTTAGCCCAGCATGCATTCATGTAGGAATTTGAATCAATTGTTGAAAAATCATTCTGATAAGCTATTTTGAGGGTTGAATTGATCTTAATCTTTCAATATGAGATATTCCATGCCGAATTGAGTCTTCAGTTCATTTTGACGCTATTTTGGGTCATTTTCTCGAAAGCCCCTTGTTTGGATTTTTATCATCTTATTTTATCTCCTTTCCTTTGATCCACCTTGACTGCAGCACGTCCACTGGCTGGTAACCGCTCCCCAATGGTGAAATCTACAGGTTTGTGACCTGGGGTACTTCCACCGCGCTGGAAGTTGATCATTTTATTTTATCTCCTTCGTGCACCGCGTGCACAACTCCCCTTTTATCCAAACATTATTGATTTCGTTGGATTTCCCGAGATTTGCTTCATCTCGAGCTTTTGATTTCATTTCTCATCAAGTGATGTTGATTGCGTGTCTCATCACACCTTGGCATCTACTTTTCAGTTTGCTACGCTCCCTTGCAAAGCAGACGCCAAGGCGGGGCAGCTGTAGACACGCCAAAATTGACATTACTTTGAGTATTTCTCATATTGCCATGCAATGCCCCATTTGACCCTCAAATTAGCTTATTTGAGTGTTTTTTCCATTTTTCATGGATTTTCTCCCCTTTCCCTCTTTTTTAAATTAACGCCCTGGAGAGGGGCGTGTTTTTAAAAGCGACCTGATCCAGGGCGTGTCTCCCCATTTTATCTATTTCTCCCCATTTTACCAATTTTATAAATTTGTGACCTGGTGAAGGGCGTGTTTTAAAACACGACCTGACCTGGGGCGTTTCTTCATGAAAGGACGCCCTGAGATGAGGGCGTCAATTCCTGGAATTATGCAATTTTCGAAAAAGAATAAATGTTTGAAAAATGTTTAATCACGCCCTAACATGGGGCGTTTTTCAATTCACGCCTCTCCCTGAGGCGTCTTTCATAATTTCTAAATAAAAGAAATGTTTATTTCTAAAATTAATCCAGGAGGAAACGCCCTGACCCAGGGCGTGTTTTAAATTAACGACCCTTGACAGGTCGTCAATTCTTGAATTGACGCCCTGACAAAGGGCGTGTTTCATCTGCTGGCTTCGCAGCCCTTTCCCCAGAGAGTCCTTGCCTCATTAGACTTCTGCCTTGATTGGGGCTCTTGCCCGTTCTTATCTTACCTCCATTGGACTCTTGCCATTCTTATCCCTCTATTTCCAATCTATTAATAGAGCTCTGCTGCTCTGTTAACGGGTTGGACCCCCTTCTTCCCCTCCACGTTTTTTTTCCTTTTGCTTCGTTTTCTTGCAGGTTGCTCTGTGCGGCTGTGTTTGGCTGAAGGAGGGGCTTCCACGGCGCGCTCTTCATCATCCTATTGAAGCTCACTTCCCCTTGAATATCAAAGCGAAAGCGACAGGCTTCTTCTCTCCTTTTTTTTATTTATTATTATTCTTTTGCTACATCATTCGGTTGCATGCATGATCATTCATGTATTTATTCTTTTAAAACTCAACCACGTTGAGAACTCCCATTGAGTGCATCTCTTGCACTCTTTCCCCTTGTTTTATTTTGCATACATTCATCATCATATTCCCCACACCCTCATTGCATAGGGGTTTAAGGGCCAACACCCACAAGGTGTGTTCTTGCACAACTTTCATGCTCATCTTTACATATAGAATTTGATGCTACACACCATGTTCTAATTCAATTCTTTTGTGGTGTTTGTGTCTCTTTTTGCAAGGGTAATAATCAAAGAACTCTCTTCATCGGCCGGCCGATTGGAAGAGAAAAGAGCACCTACAATCAACCGCACTCCAAGGTATTTTTCGCAATCTCTCCCATGCTTTCATTGTTATATTTTTGAGACCTCGCGTCTCTGGCGATCACGTATTTCCATCTTAGCACCTCGTGCTATTTCCATGCTTGCCCATATATTATTATTTCCCCCAAGCCATATTCTTTAATTTTTCCTTAAGTGGATTTCTTAGAGAATCTACACGTATAAGTGCGCCAAAAGTCCTCCCAATCCGGTCCAAAAGCCCCAAATCACTCTAGGATATTTGGATCTGGTCCCTAGGCTGTCTCTTGACCGTCCTAAGTCTATAAAACATCTTATTGAAGTGAAAACACTAAGGGATGAACCGAAAAACTATTCTTTTCTTCAACTTTATGTGTGCAGGTCACAGGTAGCAGCTCTAGGGGTTCTTCAACCATGTTTTGAGCGTGAATATGAAGGGATGAAGCTGCAAACAAGTTTCCAATCGATCTCCAACCAGAAGTTGCGTAGAGAATCAAGCTACAACATCATTTGTGAAAAAATCCTTAATCATCTTTCAAGAACGATCTAAGGGGAGTCAAGAAAGATCCAAGGGAGATAAAGAGAGTGCTGTCCAAAGAAAAGAAGAGCCAAGCAAGCACAGATTAAACCTCCGTTCAAGTGTAGATTGATGCCACATTCAAGATCAACAACATAGATTCAAAGGGGAGCCAAATCAGGAGTTTTTCTCAACTGAGTCTTATTGTGTTTTATGCATACTTGTGTGTGTGTGGATCGTTGTTTGATCCGTGGTCATTTGTGTGTGTCGTATTGGATTCATGTGTGTGCGTAGGTCTTCCTAGATCTACGTGTGTGTGAGATTTGCTGCACTTATCGCAGCGTGTGTGCGTTTTGTTGATCCGCATGTTGGATTATGTTGGAGACTACATCTCCGTGCGTGTGTGTGTGTGTGCATTGGGGCACGTCGCCGTGTGTGTGTATAGGCGTCATCCTGCGTGTGTGGTTGGAGCATCGTCTCCGTTTGGGGATTTATCCCTGAGTGAAGCCTCACCTAGTTTGGTGAGGGGTGGACGTAGGGAGTCCGTCGTGGTCCCGAACCACCTTAAAATCCCTATGTATTGTGGTTTGCTTTGCGCGTTGTCTTGGTTTGATTGTTGAACCCTTTTATATGATCGTGTGGGAACAGTAAGATTGAGAGAATCTGTTTCTTGACTTAATTAACTTCCTTAATCTTGTTGAAAGGAATTTACTCCACCACGCAGCATTCGTCTTGTCATCTAGTGTGAGGATTAGTGTAAGATGTTATATAACTTGCTGTTCAACAAATTTGATATTTTAATTGTTGTTTCATTACACTTGTTAAAACTGGAAGAGTATCCTTAAAGTTTGTAATCATCCAATTCACCCCCCTCTTGGGTGTCATTGATCGTGGGACCCAACAATTGGTATCAGATCTAAGGCTCTAATTTCATAGATCTAACGATCTAGAGTGATCTGGATCAATAACTACCATGATGTACACATTGACTTCTACACCCCTATTTGATGGCTGTAATTTTGATTTGTGGTTACGAAGGATGTGCAGTCTAGTCAACTCATATGATCCTAAGCTATGGAAGCTTATTTCACATGGTCCTCATGAATTGCCTAAAGACAAAAATGTCTAGACTGAAAATCAAAAGCACATACATGATCAAAATTGCTTGGTTTTGAAGTTGCTTACTACTACAGTTGATTCTAACTATTTTCCTTTTGTCTTCCATTACAGATCCGCGAAGGAAATATTAGATGGATTAGCAGATCTCAAGGAGGAGCTTAAAGACAGATGTCTTGTAGCGGGCACGAGTGAAGAAGCGAGTGGTCATCCAAGTGAATCGAGCTCAAAGGTAAACTCTGACTCTGATTATGAAGATGATTTTAACTATGAAGAGTTGTTGAATGCCTATGAAGAGCTTGCTGAAAAATACAAGAAGTTGAAATCTGAAAACAAAAAATTGAAAAAGAATGTTGGTCAAAATAAAAGTGATTCCTCGTGCAAAGAATGCTCACACCTTAAGGAATTGATTGATGGTTACATGTTTGACATTGAAACTCACAAAGATCAAATCTCTTCCTTAAGAAATGAAAATAAGGAGCTGAAAGAGAGAATGAGTCTAATGGACATTGGCCAAATTGAATTTGCTCATGATAAGAAACTTGAAAGAGAAAATGAGAAACTAAAGGAGTTGAACAATGCCATGTCTGAAAGATTGTTGAGACTTGAAAAAGGAAAATCTGTGGTCGTTAGAGAATGTGAAAATATGGATGAGTTTAGGCAAGAAGTAAAATGCCTCAAGACTACCAATGCCATGTCGAATCTTAGTCTTTCCACTTGTGTAGAAGAACTTGCCAATTCTGAATTGCACATTTCATCTCTTGAAAAAGAAATTTCTGGCTTGAATGCTTCATTGTCTAAATTTGTGAATGGCCAAGAAAACTTGGATAAATTGTTGGGCATGAAAGTGAACATTCAAAAAGAAGGGCTGGGTTTTAATCTAGTGAACAAAAAGAAATTTGAGAGTAAGCTACACACTTCTTTTGTTCATACCACTTGTGCACCCAGCACCTCCACATCTCGCTCCCATGAACACACCATGTCAAGAACTCAATCAAATCTGAAAAAGAGTGTGGATGTCCAGAATGTGCATGCTAGAAACATTCATGTAAACTTCCATGCATCTAAGAAAAGAAATGTCTCTTGTCTTTACTGTGGAAAACTTGGACACATGATGCAAAATTATTTCATTATGAAAAATGATGATTTGAAAGCTTGCAGGAACAGAACTGGCTCCACAAATTCAAAGTAATCATTTACTACAAAATCTCTCATGCATTGCAATCACTGTGGTAAAAGAGGTCATACAATTTCACACTGTTGGATACTAACAAAGAAAAAGAATTTTCATTCAACACATCTTACTCAAATGTACAAAATGGTCAACCAAATGAGAAGAGTGAATGTGACGTCACATGCTTCAAATGATTTTCATGCCTTTAAGCTCTTGAAGCCATGTTGTCGTTACTGTGGTAAATTTGGGCATAACATGCATGAGTGCTTTCTAAAGGAAAATGATGATTTGAGTGTTGTGCCCCTGTGATTTTGATGATAGCAAACACTATGAGTTATCTGAACATCTGTGACATGATTTTGATCACCATGATTTTGATGATAGCATATCATGAATCTGTGTCTGAATGATTGTTCTGCTTTGGGCATATGAACAGTACAGGGTAGTTCATGCATACAGCAAGTCCATACACTCTATGTTGTTATCTTCATGCTTTTGCCAAGTCTACACATTGCAGTCTAGTCTGAATATCGTCAGCATAGAAAGTCTACACATTTCATTGCAGCATGCACACACATGTCTACATAGTGGTCTTCATTCATGTGCACAGTTCGTGCATCAAGTCTGTACATTGTCTTTGCATAAGGCCACACAAAGTCTGTACATGCCATAGTCTTGCATACTTAAAGTCTATAGTCTTTGCATTGCACACAAAGTCTATACTCTCCTTATCTTTACCTACGTTCAGAACACTAAGTCTATACATCGCGTGAGGCCTCTACATTGCTATCGTTCAGCATCTCATATGCATATTTGAGTTGAAATATGTACATCCCAAGTCTGTACATCCACCGTCTCATTTGGGCATCGTTCGTTCATCAAGTCTGTACATCACCCTAGGTTGCATTATCAAGTCTGTACATCGACCGTCTCATTCAGCGTCTCACGCATTTATCAAGTCTATACATTCTTCACTGTAAAGTCTGTACATTATCCAGCGTCTCACTCAGCGTCTAAGTGAGTGTGAACATTGCATTGCTAAGTCTATACAATGCATCGTCTCATGCATTGTCTTTCAAGTCTATACATTGTAAGACCAAGTCTGTACATGCATCATCTTCCAAAGTCTATACATCGATATGGTTGTGCATCACTCAAAGTCTGTACATTCCAATGTATGTACAGCCCTTGCTTAGGTGAAGTTTGTACATCGTTGGAACTCTTTTGCTTCATGCTCGTCAAGTCTGTACAGTCTGCATTGCTCTCAAAGTCTGTACAGCGTTTGCCTAGAATGCATTCACTAAAGTCTATACATCGTGTGCTTTGAGCTTAGCAAGTCTGTACATTGGTGTCGTTGTCTGCATGATCAAGTCTATACAGACTTAGTGAAAGCTTAGCAAGTCTGTACACTAGTGTCGTCTACTGCAGGCACAGTAAAGTCTGTACAATCCCTTCCATGCATTCTAAGTCTATACATGCTTTGGATGGCATCACATGAAGTCTGTTGATCTGCATTCATTTGTCTGGCTGAATAACACTAAGTCTACACATCTACCCATAGCAAGTCTGCACATCCCGTTTGCACAAAGTTTATACGTGGTCCTGGCGCTCGCAAAGTCTGTACATCGGCCTGGCGCTCATAGAGTCTTGCTGCGTCTATGTGCATAGTCCATGCATTGTCAAGTCTATACATGCTCTGCTCATCGCTTAGTCTTTCAATCCATGTTCATTGTGCATATGTGCATCTCCTTCAAGACGAAGTCTATACATTTCTTTCCAAGCATTCAAGTCTATACACTTCTTGTGTCTGCATCGCATTCACTTCAAGTCTATACACTCAATGCTGCATCATGCCTGTACACACTTTGTTAAAAGCCTGAACCAACTCTGTACATCCCTCTAATATCTTGTTACGACTGCTTGACAGATACATCCTTCAAGAAGAAAATGTTTGGGCACGTGATCTGTGGTTGGCACCTGGCACGTGATCCGAGGTGTACTCTGGACAAAGAGGGCACAAGCCATACACACGCCCTAGCTGCTACTGCTATAAATGCGAAGCTTCTTCCTCAGAGGAAGACTGATCGTAAAAAGGAGATTGAGATCGAGATAGAAGGAGAGAGCAGCAGAGAGGCAGAGAGCAGAAGAAGAAGAAGAAGAAGAAGAAAGAAGTTACAGAAGAAGAAAAGAAAAGAAGAGCAGAGAGAATAGGAAGAAAAATAAGAAGAGTGAAGATAGACTGAGAGCTTATGAAGAAGAAGAAAAAGAGAAAGAGAGATAGAGAGAGGGTTCGTGAAGAAGAAGAAAGAGGATTCATCAGAAGATCTGTTCACTGACATTTGGATCAAATCCAAGCCAGACTTGCTCCAGCGAGAGCTACATTTTGCATTGCATTTCCAGCTTTCTGATTACTATATTTTCATTTCTTGTTTTCTTTTCTTTTACACTTGGCTTGTTGTTCTTCCGATTCTCTAGTGAGGTCGGGGTTCCTCCTGTTGATTCAGGAGAAGGGAGACTGGGAGTCTCCGATTTCTAGTGACTGGTGTCACTAGCGGTTTCCCTTTGGGTTTCAGAGGAAGAGAGACTTGGGTCTCTGGGTTCCCCTCCAGGTTGGAGGAAGGGAGGATTGGTCCTCCGGTTGCAAGCGGCTGGGTGTCGCTTGTGGGTTCCCTCCTGGGTGGAGGAAGAGAGACCTCGGTCTCTGGTTTGCTAGTGACTGTGTGTCACTAGTGGTTCCCTACGATTTGGAGGAAGAGGGGAGGTTGTTCCCCTGGTCAAGCTGTTTGGCAGCAATTGTTGCAGACTGAGTCTGCTGTTCTAGCCTTGCTAGTGGAAGTCTCACTCCGGTTTGGAGTGAGGGGTGGACGTAGGTCTGTGGACCGAACCACCTAAAAAATCCTTGTGTTCACTTGTGGTCTGATTTTCCTTATGTGTTCTTTTCATTGCTGCGCTCATTAGATGCTTGCTTAGGATCGTGTGAGGGCTAATTGAATTGTTGTCTTGCTTTGATCCTTCTAAGTATTCTCAGTATATTTCTGCAACAGTTTTTTTATTTCGCATTTCTGAGCATTAGAGATTTAATTAGGCAATATTTGAAGAGGGATACATTCACCCCCCTCCTCTGTATCTGGGCCTTGCACCCTATCAATTGGTATCAGAGCGGGTCTCTTACTGATCAGATCCAACGATCTGAAGAGGATCCTGTCATCTTTGGTGCATTTCTGAACTTACCCTCTGGTGCATTGATCTGTATGCCGATTTATTCAATGGGTTCTCCACCGGTTTTCAAAGGGTCTGATTTTAACTCATGGGTTAGCAGTCTCCATAACTATGTGAAATTGATGGATCCGGATCTATGGAAGTTAATCTCACATGGTCCTCACAGACTACCAAAGAAAGTCCAAATGGACTGACAGTCACAGATCAAGACATGGAGAGAATCAGAGAGTTTTGAATCTAATGAAAGAAGCTACTAACAAGGCTCTACATTCTTGTTTTTATGACTGCAGGTCCGCTAAGGACATTCTGGATAAGCTGAAGCTAGCTCAGAGGAGAAATGAGGACTGCTGCCTGATGGCTAACAAGAGCAACCGTGGCAGTGATCAAGATGAATTCGAAGATGCTGGAGAGGTAACCAATCCTTTCTCTAGTTACACTTTAGACGACTGGGAAGATGCCTATGCCAATCTGTTAGATCCTTTGAAAAACTAGAGAAGAAGAATAAAAAAATTGATAAAGAAGCTAAAGGAACATGTGGATGCTAAATCTCGAGGTGAAAATCTTGAAATTCTGAAAACTAAAAATGACATATTTAGAAGACAGTTAACAGATTTTGATTCTATTAGTTCAGATTTAGATCATTTGAAATCTGAAAAACAAACTCTTATGAAACAAATTGGATTACACAAAAAGGAGAATCAAGAGCTTGTTTGTGAAATTGCTGAACTAAAGGACAGACTTAGCTTAACTGATGATGATCAGGCTCATAACAATGATGTTGTTCAAAATGAAGAACTGGTGAGAAATTTAGAGCTTGTCAACTCTGAATTGGAAAACATCAAATCTGAAAATGAAATACTCAAAAACCAGCTCAAGGAATTTGAACACAAATCAATAAATCTTGAAAAAGAAAATAGACTGATTTCTGAGAAATTGGAAGATGAAAAAGTAACGAATCTAGAGCTTCAGAAAAACTTCAACAAACCTCAATCTGGAAAACAACAAGAAATGTTTTATGAATGTCAGTTTTCCTTAGATGATTGGATGCTTGATGATGAACTCCAAGAGCAAAACAATAAATTAAAAGAGGAAATCAACAAGCTGAAACATCTGAACACCACATTGTCAGATAGGTTATTAACAATGGAAAAAGGCAAGTGTGTGAGCATGGATAATTCTGATAGGTTGGTGAATGTTGAACAAGAAATTGAGAGTTTAAAAACCATCAACCAAATGCTGAGTGGAAATGTCACTTGCTGTGAAGAAAAGATAGCTAACTATGAGCTTACAATCACATCCCTTCAACAAGAAGTTGATGATTTTAATAGGTCCCTATCTGAAGCTGACAATGAAATAAAGTTAAAAGAGGAAGTAGAAAAACTCAAAAGTCTGAATGATGCCTTGCATCAACAAGTCATTTCCTGTGAAACAGATTAGTCCAAATATGAAGCTAATATTGCTGTCTTAAACTCTGAGATTCAAGATTTGAAAAATTCTCTATCAAAATTTGTCAAAGGAAAGGACAATCTGAATAAGCTTCTTGGAAATAATGTTAGTTTTCAGAGAGAGGGACTGGGTTACAGTCTGACAAACAAAAGGAGTAATGGGAATAAAACATCTACTGTGTTTGTAAAAGCCTCTAATCAGAACACAACCTCTGCTCCTTCTATTTTTCAATTCACTGCATAAAAGTTCACTGTCAATTCCAAATCTGCAGAACAAATTCAAAAACTAAAAAAGAATGAAAATTCACTGAAAAAGGACAAAGTTGTCTCTGTTAGTACAAAGAAAGCTGCACACAAGACACATGATCTCTCACACACTCATATTAAAAAGGGGTCATGTTATTATTGTGGGAAAGTAGGTCACATAATGGAAGATTGCAGATTGATGTTAAAGGATGAGCATGCTAGTGAAACATCACATTATAGAAATTCTTTTGATAGAAATCATTCTACTAGAAAGCCTGATGCTTCATGTTACTATTGTGGGAAGCATGGTCATCTCATGAATGAATGCTTTATCATGAAAGAAGACAATAAATTGTATGCCAGGTCTTCCATGCATCTTCATGGTCCATATGGAACTAAACACAAGTCTAGTCAGCACATTGTGTGCTTTAACTGCAATAAGCCTGGGCACAAGGCTGCTGAGTGCTGGTTTGGATCCACTTGGAGTAAAAATGGTTTTAAAAGTAAGCATATCAAATGCTCTCAGTGTGGGAAGAATGGCCATACAGTCAAGAAATGTTGGCATGTTCAGAAGAACTCTGTTAAGCCCTATGTTGTCAAATTCCCTGCAAAACCATTTGCAAGATTCTCATTCTATAACTGTGGGAAGCCAGGCCATAGATCTGCTGAATGTTGGCTGATTAAGAATAAGAATCAAACTGTTCATGCATACAACAGAAAATCTTACGATCATGTTTATAAACCTCATACTGCTATTACTATGCATCATAAGAACCAGAAACCAGTCACATCATGTAGATATTATGGAAAGTATGGTCACTCTATGGACAATTGCTACCTGATGGTTCATGATGACCATGTTGCTAAGAATTTGTTTAGAACACCTGTTAGGGCTAACGCAGGACCCAAAGCTGCTTGGGTCCCTGCAGGATCAAAATGATCAAAAACTTTGCAGGTGTGCCTTGGACTGAGGAATAAAGAGGGGTAAATTAAACTAAGGCACCCAAGTTGATAAAGCCCCTTTCAGGTAGATTCTCTGCACTTCCTATTCTTAGATTTACTGCATAGCATGTTAAATCTGTTTTTGCACATTCTTTAATGTTCAACATTGTCAGATTTGAATTTTCTGAACTCTCCTCATACATGATTTGCATATTAATGAATGTCTGAAATTGCATATGCATACATATAGTGAATGCATTGCATTTCCTTACATTGAAAAATCTAAAAGAAATGATTCATTGCATCTAGACAGGGGGAGCATTCCTGGTTGATCACTTCTTCACCTCTTGAACTCCTTCTATCTAGCAATCTGATCCATTCTCTTGGCAATTGTGTGGTTCACTTGAATTCCATGCTGTCTATACTTGTGTAGCTGTTCTGTCTGTATTCCAGACTCAGCTATTGATTCTGCCTGCTGTGAATTCAATTGCTAGCTTGTTCCTATCATTCACATTTCTTCATATCTTGTCAAGTCTGGTCCAAGCTAATCTGACTGAATTTTAGTCCTTAATGCTGGCTTCTGATTGCTCTCTGCTATTCTCTCAATAAAAATGCTTTGTTGACTCCACTGATTTCTTGACAATGTCAATGATTCATCTGAATGAGGAAAGATTTTAGTCAGTGCACCCTAGACATAAATCAGACATATTCTGAGAAGAAGAATCTTCTATTATACTGGCTTAAGAATGTCTGATGAATCAAATTGATTTAAGACTAATGTATTTATTAGGTTTTGATGTAAAAGACTTGAAAATATGTGAATCATCATGCTTAATAAATCTTAACCAATTGTCTCATGAACTTCATGCAAAACCTTCTGAAAACTGAAAATTTAAAAGACATGGCTATCCTTGGTCAAGATACATGTAGAAGGTATTGTTCTTAAACATTTCAGCGTACTGAGCATTGTTTGAAAAATCTAAAAATATTTAAAAAATTTAAAGCAAGAGCAATGACTTTGGTCACAGAGAAACTGGGTTCTCTATCAATAAAATAGAGTAAGCCAATGTCATGAAGTGACATAGTTACCTCTCTTATAAAAATGATTGAAAATCTGGTAGAGCAATGGCATGGTTGTGTTGAGTAACTGGGGATTCTGGCCTCTCATCAAGGTGTCTCCTCATGTAAAAGGATACTCCATTGCTAACTCTATTCTCCTTGAGAGGCAATATGGTTGTCACACTGAGTAACTGGGTCACTTCACCTAAGACGTGTTGTGCCTCACGTAAAATGGTGTTGACTGAACCAAACTTGCTCAGGAAAAATGAGTGTTGTTCAATAGAAAAATCTGAAAAACTAAAGACAAGTTCAGTCACATTTATCTCTGTTTAATCTCAATATTATCTTGTGTAACTTCCATAGGAGTCATTGAATTTAAATGAGTAAGATGGAAGGAGGTTAAACATGAATATCAAATGAGTTGTTGGTTCATCTTTATTAAAAGGTGTTTCAGATATGAGTATTGAATTTTCTTGATAAACTTTGAATACATCACTCTTAAATCATGATGGTAAGTTTAAACTCATTCATAATCTATTATAATTGAAGAATCTGAAATTTGTTTAGAAAGATTTATGAATTTGGTGTGCTAATGAAAATCTTGCTTCCTCCTTTATTCATTATGCTTACAGATTGTGGTAATCCTTGAGTGCCTATGTGCTTTTGCTGATAGATGCTTATCTCCTCTTGACATACCTCAACTCCTTTCTGGCTTTAAGGGGGAGATTAACCTGCTTGTCACATGTTATGCATGATTTGATCTGGATGGTATAGGAGAGCATTCTGCTGCATCATTGACTTGTTTTGTGCTTCATTGTTTAACTGCCTCTGTGTCTTTCATGTCTAAATGACTGAGTCAAAGGGGGAGTATTTTATTTATTCATATCATGTATGCTTGTATTTCTCATCTCAAACTATTTTTCTTTTTGATCAAGTCAAAGGGGGAGAATAGTTTGACATAAGTCAGTGTGACTCATAGTGTTGCCATCATCAAAAAGGGGGAGATTGTTGTGCCCCTGTGATTTTGATGATAGCAAACACTATGAGTTATCTGAACATCTATGACATGATTTTGATCTCCATGATTTTGATGATAGCATATGATGAATCTGTGTCTGAATGATTGTTCTGCTTTACGCATATGAACTGTACAGGGTAGTTCATGCATATAGCAAGTCCATACACTCTCTGTTGTTATCTTCATGCTTTTGCCAAGTCTACACATTGTAGTCTAGTCTGAATATCGTCAGCATAGAAAGTCTACACATTTCATTGCAGCATGCACACACAAGTCTACACAGTGGTCTTCATTCATGTGCACAGTTCGTGCATCAAGTCTGTACATTGTCTTTGCATAAGGCCACACAAAGTCTGTGCATGCCATAGTCTTGCATACTTAAAGTCTACAGTCTTTGCATTGCACACAAAGTCTATACTCTCCTTATCTTTACATACGTTCAGAACACTAAGTCTATACATCGCGTGAAGCCTTTACATTGTTATCATTCAGCATCTCATATGCATATTTGAGTTGAAGTCTGTACAGCCCAAGTCTGTACATCCAACATCTCATTTGGGCATCGTTCGTTCACCAAGTCTGTACATCGCCCTAGGTTGCATTATCAAGTCTGTACATCCGACCGTCTCATTCAGCGTCTCACGCATTTATCAAATCTATACATTCTTCACTGTAAAGTCTGTACATTGTCCAGCGTCTCACTCAGCGTCTAAGTGAGTGTGAACATTGCATTGCTAAGTCTATACAATGCATCGTCTCATGCATCGTCTTTCAAGTCTATACATTGAAAGACCAAGTCTGTGCATGCATCGTCTTCCAAAGTCTATACATCGATATGGTTGTGCATCACTCAAAGTCTGTACATTCCAATGTCTGTACAGCCCTTGCTTAGGTGAAGTCTGTACATCGTTGCAACTCTTTTGCTTCATGCTCGTCAAGTCTGTACAGCCTGCATTGCTCTCAAAGTCTATACAGCGTTTGCCTAGAATGCATTCACTAAAGTCTATACATCGTGTGCTTCGAGCTTAGCAAGTCTGTACACTGGTGTCGTCGTCTGCATGATCAAGTGTATATAGACTTAGCAAAAGCTTAGTAAGTCTATACACTGGTGTCGTCTGCTGCAGGCACAGCAAAGTCTGTACAATCCCTTCCATGCATTCCAAGTCTATACATGCTTTGGATGCCATCACATGAAGTCTGTTCATCTGCATTCATTTGTCTGGTTGCATAACACTAAGTCTACACATCTACCCATAGCAAGTCTGCACATCCCGTTTGCACTAAGTCTGTACATGCTCCTTGCGCTCGCAAAGTCTGTACACGGTCCTGGCGCTCGTAAAGTTTGTACATCGACTTGGCGCTCGCAAAGTCTGTACATCGGCTCTGCGCTCACAGAGTCTTGCTGCGTCTATATGCATAGTCCATGCATTGTCAAGTCTATACCTGCTCTGCTCGTCGCTTAGTCTTTCAATCCATGTTCATTGTGCATATGTGCATCTCCTTCAAGATGAAGTCTATACATTTCTTTCCAAGCATTCCAGTCTATACACTTCTTGTGTCTGCATCGCATTCACTTCAAGTCTATACACTCAATGTTGCATCATGCTTTTACACACTTTGTTAAAAGCCTGAACCAACTCTGTACATGCCTCTAATATCTTCTTATCACTGCTTGATAGATACATTCTTTGAGAAGAAAATGTTTGGGCACGTGATCCGAGGTTGGCACCTGGCACGTGATCTGGACAAAGAGGGCACAAGCCCTACACACACCCTAGCCGCTACTACTATAAATGCGAAGCTTCTTCCTTAGAGGAAGACTGATCGTAAAAAAGAGATTGAGATCGAGATAGAAGGAGAGAGCAGCAGAGAGGCAGAGAGCAGAAGAAGAAGAAGAAGAAGAAGAAGAAAGAAGTTGTAGAAGAAGAAAAGAAAAGAAGAGCAGAGAGAATAGGAAGAAAAAGAAGAAGAGTGAAGATAGACTGAGAGCTCGTGAAGAAGAAGAAAAAGAGAAAGAGAGATAGAGAGAGGGTTCGTGAAGAAGAAGAAAGAGGATTCATCAGAAGATCTGTTCACTGGCATTTGGATCAAATCCAAGCCAGACTTGCTCCTGCGAGAGCTACATTTTGCATTGCATTTCCAGCTTTCTGATTGCTGTATTTTCATTTCTTGTTTTCGTTTCTTTTACACTTGGCTTGTTGTTCTTCCGATTCTCTAGTGAGGTCGGGGTTCCTCCTGTTAATTCAGGAGAAGGGAGACTGGGAGTCTCCGATTGCTAGTGACTGGTGTCACTAGCGGTTTCCCTCTGGGTTTCAGAGGAAGAGAGACTTGGGTCTCTGGGTTCCCCTCCGGGTTGGAGGAAGGGAGGATTGGTCCTCCGGTTGCAAGTGGCTGGGTGTCGCTTGTGGGTTCCCTCCTGGGTGGAGGAAGAGAGACCTCGGTGTCACACCCCGAGCGCGGAAGGTACCCGGAGATGCACGACGAGTTTATATCAATCATGTCAATCAGAGTATTAGTGTATTCGACACCAAAAATCAGAGATGCGCGAAAGTAAAGATAACCCAGTCCTTTATTCCTTCATAAGAAGATGTCTATTACAAACCTTGAAGTACTAACTAAAATAAAGGAAAAATACAAGGTTGACTCAAGAAAATATGAAAAAGACTAGATAACACGGAAGAAGCTCTATCTCTTTCACTCTTGATTTTCCCCATCCGTTTGAGTTTCCTCATCGTCGGACTTACCTGAAAAGTAGGGAAACACTAGGTGAGTGAACGCTCAGTAGGAAATTATATCTCAAGATCTAGCAAGGGGTTTAAGTGATTACATCTTTCATGAATGCACTATAGCTATGCATGCTCGCATAAAACGACAAGATAGAGAGAGTGTATAACAAAACGATAGCAAGAAGAACTAGTCATAAGCTTTCAAGAACTTATATCAAAAAGATATCAAGATATTCAAAGAAGTGTATTCATCATGCCATGTTGGAATTTGGCTATTTTGTTTCAAGTCAAGCAAGTATACAATTACCTTTTTCTCGGGCCACGCAAGTCATGTAATATCAAGTCAAGTACAAGTACAAGATTTGTGGAATGTTCAATCAAGCTAGTCATGCACTTCGGTATAATGCCAATACCGTGATCAATCAACTCCCATGGGCACAAGTACTTTCGGGTGCTCCTCCGAGGACCAGATCGGGCCCTATATGCGGAGGCATTAATCATGTATTTTAACATCCACTTTTGTGTATAGCCAACATGGAATTTCAAGAATAAAGCTTGTAGATACGTAGGATAACTTGGATAGAATAGAGTCCAAAAATATGACACTTGACATAGAGTGACGATAATAATGGTACAATCACGATTATCGATAAAACTAGGTGGAATTGGTTCCCTAACTTGTGTACCGTGACAAACAAGTATGGACATTCTTTATATAGAATTGAGGTCCACAAGAACATCAAGTTTAATATAGAATTGGGGTTTACAAGAACATCATAACAATGTTGATATAGAGTTGGGGTTTACAAGAACATCATGACAATGTTGATATAGAATTGGGGTTTACAAGAATAGCATCAAATGGCATGATAACCTCATCCCATTAAGAGAATTCTCATGATACACACTTTGCATAACATGAGGGCCGGTATACCATGTTTCTTTAGAGTGGCATGGTAAAATAGTGAAATGGGTTTTTATGGTACAACCAGCTCAGTCGGCCTTGAGGGAATCCAAGGCTCGAGGAGTCTTATGGAGGTCTCTATGACTAACTCGCTAGTCCAAAGGAACGGAATGTCCAATGGAGAGCTTGTATGTCACTGAGAGTTAATGGGTAAACGATAAAACATCATGAAACATGGGACTATATTCACGGAACGAAATATAGTGCCGATTACATATATATATATATATATATATATAACCCTTCGGTTGACAGTAATCAGTGTAAAACAGAAATACAGAAAATAGCGACTTAAGCTAAGTCATTAATTATCCAATTAACGCCTTATTCAGGGGCGTTCATTCACAATTTGACGACGTATACGATAGTCGTCCCTTCAATATTTCTATTCTGCAGAAAATCAATATTCTGGAATTTTTAACAAAAACACGCCCTGGACAAGGGCGTTACTTGTCAATAAGCGCCCTGGTATGGGGCGTCAGTTCAATAAGAGATGACCTTGTGCAGGTCGTTAATTCAACAATTTATCAATTTTCAGATAATAAAATTTTAGGAAAATAATTTCATGGTCAGGACAAGAAAAATAGCAGGATTCGATAGGTATGATCATGCATTAATTTAGATTCATGGTTTCATAGTTATAGAATTTTAAACATGGATAATTATCAATTATATGAAATTGACGACTCCTGGGTACAGCGTCAAAACAAGAATTAGCGCCCTTGTCGGGGTCGCTTCTTTAAAATCACTCAGAAAACATTTGGAAACGCAGTAAAACTATATGCATGAGATCATGGATGAGTTTATTTCCTAATTATACTAGTTTGGGCTACGTTCTTGAGAAAACCTACCTGATGATTATCAACTGGTGATCTGTTGAAGTAACGTGAAGGACTTGATGAGAATCCGATGCTCTGTTTCTAATGCAGAAGCAGAGACAGCAACAGAGAAGAAACAGCCGTTTCAAAAATAGAGGAAAACTTCCTCCTTTCATGGGTGTTGGGCTGTAAGAGAGAAAAAAAATGAGAAGAGGATTAATTAGCCTTTATAGTATACGGTTGATGTCAAAGGATGAAGAAGAACTTACCGGTTCTTCACGTTTGATAGGAAAACTTGACGTGTAATCTACCCACGGATGAAGAACCCTCGTTCTTTAAGGAAGACAAGAGCTCCTCAATCTGTGATAGAAGAAAACGAAGAAGCATTAGAATCCTCATGCTCCTGTGGTTTGAAGGTTACAATAAGAAGAACAAAACCTCTCCTTTCAGCAGAACGATAGCTCAAATCGCCAAATAGCGATCTGGGTCGATTAGGAGGGTATTTATAGGATTTTGGTGATTCTAATAGGGTTAGAGTTCTATTGGAAGTAATACTTCCATGATAGAGTCCTTACCATACTCCACCTTCGACGTAGTTATCCATAACTTGCCCTGGATAGACTCCTGGGTCGAACGAAACTCGAACTGAATTAACGTCTTAAGTGAGGGCGTCGAATTTAAATTGACGCCTTGTCGAGCGTCGTTTCTTATGTAAACGCGCCCATGTAGAGGGCGTTTCATTTCCTTTCCTTAATTTTATTTTTCCGTCGTTTGAAATTTGATGCCATATTGTCTAGGCGTCCCTTTTAAATTAACGCCTTATACAGAGGCGTTTCCTTTTGAATCAGCGTCTTGATAAAAGGCGTTATTTTCCTCTTTATCAATGATTTACTCATTTAGGCTCATTGTCATCTCTTTACTTATCTTTTATTTTAATTTGATTTATTTAAAAATCTTGTTTTTATCAGGGTTGCTACACCCTCCCCCACTTAAAAGAATTTGGTGCCCAAATTCAATAGTATATATAAGTGGAGAGTGTAGAGTATATACCTTAAAATAATTCTGGAAATCGCTTCCTCATGGATTCCTCGGTCTCCCATGTAGCTTCATGTTCGGAGCTCTTATTCCATTGTACCTTAAGCATGGGAATAACCTTATTCCTTAGGGTACGTACTTCACGATCTAGTATCTTTATGGGCTTCTGTTCATATGTGAGACCCTTCTGGATCACTAAGTCTCCATGATCAATAATATGTGATGGATCGTGTACATACTTCTTCAACATAGATATGTGGAATACATTATGTACATCGGACAGTTGAGGAGGCAATGCGATGCGATAAGTAATCTCGCCATCTCGTTCCAGTATCTCGAAGGGTCCGATGAATCTTGGTGTAAGCTTGCCTTTAACACCAAATCTTCGTATGCCACGTCCAGGCGATATCTTGAGAAATACATGATCTCCAATTTAGAATTCAAGATCTCTCCTTCTTGTATCGGCATAAGCCTTTTGCCTAGACTGAGCAACTTGCAGTCTTTCTCTAATCATTTGTATTCTTTCAGTGGTAACCCTTACCATGTCTGGACCTAGCAGTTGTTTCTCTCCAACTTCGTCCCATCATAAGGGTGATCGGCAACTCCTTCCGTATAAAGCTTCGAAAGGTGCCATTTGTATACTTTCCTGGTAGCTATTATTATATGTAAATTCCACCAACGGCAAGTGATCATGCTTGCTTCCATCGAAATCAATGATGCAAGCTCTGAGCATATCTTCAACCACCTGATTAGTTCTCTCGGTCTGACCATCCGTTTGAGGATGAAAAACTGTACTAAAGTTAAGCCTTGTTCCCAACGAATGTTGTAGTCCCTTCCAAAAATGAGAAGTAAAACGGGGGTCTCTGTCAGACACGATTGAAACAGGAATGCCATGTAATCTGACTATTTTCTTGATGTATAATGTAGCCAAAACATCAACTGACCATCGGCTCTTTATTGGCAAGAAATGCGCCGATTTAGTCAATCGGTCAATAATAACCCATATTCCATCATGTCCTCCTTTTGATTTAGATAAACCCATAATGAAATCCATGCTAATATTCTCCCACTTCCATTTAGGAATATCTAGAGGATGTAATTTTCCAGCAGGCTTTTGGTGTTCCGCCTTGACCTGTTGGCAAGTGAGACAACGTGATACATAGTTTGCTATTTCCCTTTTCATGTTGGGCCACGAAAAATTCCTCTTCACATCTTGGTACATTTTGGTTGATCCTGGATGAATCGTGTACCTTGATCTATGAGCTTTATCTAAGATCTTCTTCTTTAACTCGGGACAATCCGGTATGCAAGTTCTATTCCTGAACATTAATCTTCCTTCACAAGTTATTTGGAAATCAGATTGTCCTTCTAGTTTGCCCTTGATTTCTACTAATATTGGGTCATTATCCTGAAGTGCTTGTATTTCAGTTAATAGGTCTGGCTGAATGCTTATATGAGACAATGTGACACATTGAAAGTCTGTGTCCATGCTTATATTGAGTTCAGAGAATTGTTCCAGCAACTTCCATTCTTGAATCATACAATTGGCTAACAGTGCTCTCGGCTTTCGACTAAGGGCATCTGCTACATGATTACCCTTTCCGGGATGATATTATATATTGAAGTCGAAGTCCTTGAGATATTCTAGCCAACGTCTTTGCCTCATATTTAGTTCCTTTTGAGAGAAAAGATACTTGAGACTCTTGTGATCGGAGTATACAGTAAACTGCACTCCATATAGGTAATGTCTCCAGATTTTTAGTGTAAATACTACCGCGCCTAATTCTAAGTCATGGACGGGGTAGTTCTCTTCATGTTTCTTTAATTGACGAGAAGAGTAAGCTATAACCTTTCCTTGTTGCATTAGAACACATCCGAGGCCAATGCTAGAAGCATCAGTGTATACCTCGAATTTCTCTCCTTCCATTGGTAAAGCTAAGACAGGAGCTGTAGTAAGATGATCCTTGAGAGTTTGGAAGCTTCTTTCACATTCCTCACTCCATTCGTAATGGATCTCCTTGCGAGTTAACATCGTAAGTGGTACGGCGATCTTAGAGAAATCTTTGATGAATCGCCTGTAATAACCGGCAATACCTAAGAAACTTCGGATCTCGCTAGCATTGGTCGGTCTTTCCCAATTTCTTACAGCTTCAACTTTTGATGGATCTACTGATAAGCCATCCCTTGATATAACATGTCCGAGAAAAGTTACTTCCTCAAGCCAGAATTCACACTTGCTGAGTTTTGCATATAATTGGTTCGTCCTTAATATTTGTAATGCAATCCTTAAATGCTCCTCATGCTCTTCCTTAGTCTTGGAATAAATTAATATATCATCGATGAAGACCACCACGAATTGATCTAAATAAGGCCTGAATATACTATTCATTAACTGCATAAAGGCAGCAGGGGCATTCGTTAGTCCGAAAGACATAACAACAAATTCATAATGGCCGTACCTGCTTCTGAATGCAGTCTTATGAATGTCCTCATCCTTGATTCTTAACTGATGATATCCCGACCTAAGATCAATTTTGGAAAAGTACTTGGATCCTGAAATTTGATCAAACAACTCATCGATTCTCGGCAGTAGATACTTGTTCTTGATAGTGAGATGATTCAACTGTCGATAGTCGATGCATAACCTTATGGATCCATCTTTCTTCTTTACAAATAATACAGGCGCTCCCCATGGGGAAGTACTTGGTCTTATGAATCCTTTCTTAATGAGTTCCATCAATTGCTCCTTTAACTCCTTGAGTTCGGCAGGGGACATTCTATACGGTGCCTTAGAAACTGGACCCGCACCAGGAACTAAATCGATGGTGAAGGCCACTTCTCTTTGCGGGGGTAATCCAGGCAAATCCTCCGGAAACACATCCGGAAATTCTTGCACAACTGGGATATTTTCTATCTTAGTTTCTTGAGCCTCCTTAATCGTGACAAATGTAAGGAAAGATACACATCCTTTCCTTATTAGCTTGCTAGCTCGGAGAGCCGAAATAAGAGGTGACTCGCTCCGACACTTAGGGCTAGAATAGACTAGTTCTGGAAAGTCCTTGAAAGTAACCTTGCTATTGCGGCAATCGACTGTTGCCTGATATTTGGATAACCAATCCGCTCCCAGTATGACATCATACTCCTTTAGATCTAAACATATGAGATCGATAGGAAGATTTCTTCCTTTTACCAAGACTTCACAGTTTTGATAATGGTGAGTAATATCGGTTTCGTTTCCGAGAGGAGTAGATAAAATTATTTTCATCCATTCCGGTTCCATAGGTAGGGGGTTAGCAAACTTCTTGGAAATAAAAGAATGTGATGCACCAGTATCTGTAGACACGCCATTCTTAACGTCTCCTGAGAAAGTCTCACATTACTATACGACGCCCCTCGACGGCTTACGCATTTCGAATCACTTGAGTACTTCCTTTTCTTGGGTCTTCTTCTGCCTTTTTCGACATCCGGAATTGTCTCGTCACGGTATTCGGACGGCATCAACACCAGTCAGACGCATCAAGAGGTTCCGGAACCAAGAAGGTGTCTGTCGGGCAGCCGCCGATTGAGGACCCGGGTGGGTTTTAATGGGGGCGTCCAGGACCCTGGACGCCCCCATATTTTTAATTTTATTTATTTATTTTCTCAGGGCCCAAAACTAAATAAAAAATATATATATTAATGGAGGCGTCCAGGCCCCTGGACACCTCCATAAAAGCTAAAATAAAAAATGTGTGTAAAATGCCAGTTGGCATAAAAAACAAAATAAATAAATAAAAAAATATATATATTAATGGAGGCGTCTAGGCCCCTGGACGCCTCCATAAAAACAATTATAAAAAAAAATCAAAATGCCAGCCTTGGCACAAAAGACAAATCAAAATAAAAAATAATTTATTTTTGGAGGCGTCCAGGCCCCTGGACGCCTCCATCAACTCTCTCACGGGCGCCGGCCACCGAACGACGGTTTGTCGTGTGTGAAAAAATCCAAATTATGGAGACGTCCAGTCACCTGGACGCGCCCATTTCTGAATCACGAGGCGCCGCTCACAAAACCACGCGTTGTGCCAAACCGCGTGCGGCCGTCGTCGGTTTTCGGTGGACCTGTTTGAGGCGTCCGGGGCCCTGGACGCCTCCACAAAAATAT
Source organism: Amorphophallus konjac (assembly GCA_022559845.1). NCBI lineage: Eukaryota > Viridiplantae > Streptophyta > Magnoliopsida > Alismatales > Araceae > Amorphophallus > Amorphophallus konjac. The sequence goes on from CM040126.1 coordinate 143,539,179, forward strand.
TCCAAAAAAATTAATAAAAATAGAATAAAATATTAGTTCAGCCCTGATAGAGGTGTCCAGGATCCTGGACGCCTCCACCCTCCGGAGCCCTATAAATAGAGGCCCACCCCCTCAGTTCTAGGGGAGCTTCGAAGTGATCCGATAGGCTGCCGGAGCCCAGAGGCTACGGAGTCATTTTCTAACCCGTGGATTCTTTTATAGGTGGAGGTTCTGCCGGCTTCTCGGGTGCTCACGCTCGCGTGAGGAAGGTCATCTTCATCCACCGCGCTTCCACGTCGTCCCCACGCTGCCGGAGCTCCGCCGGATTTCACCATCGGCACATCCAATAAGCCAATTCTTTCCTTTTCTTCGTAGTTCTTTTGCATTCATCATCTTGCATCCCCTATCCCCCTTCATAAGGGCACCTTTTCTTATACACTTCTTACACCCATCATCTCATTTTCCTCCTACTCGAGTCCGAGAGGGGTTTAAAAGATAACACCAACCAGGTGTGTGTCTTGCCATCATTTCGTTATTTTTATCGCAAGTATTTGAATACTACACCTCCATCTTTCTAATCCACTTGTCATTTGTTTGTCGTTGTTTTGCAAGGGTAGCCGAGGAAAGCCCTCTCCGTCGGCCGGCCGAAGGGGGGAGGAAGAAGCAACCCGCCATCTCTCGCTCTTGAGGTAGGCGCGATCGCCTTCTTATTTTTGGGGTCTTTTGGCCCCTGGCGATCACATATTGTTCTCGAGGCCGCGGCGAGTCACTTCCCCAATGGCCATTTAAATTTCTGTTCTTATATGTTATATTCTTATCTATTCATGTTCTCGAGGCCGCGGCGAGTCACTTCCCCAATGGCCGTTTAAATTTCCATTCTTATATTCTCTCTATATTCTGTTATATTCTGCTCATATTCTCGAGGTCGCGGCGAGTCACTTCCCCAATGGCTGTTTAAATTCACGATCTTATACGTTATATTCTTATCTATTTATGTTCTCGAGGCCACGGCGAGTCACTTCCCCAATGGTCGTTTAAATTCCCGCTCTTTGTATTCTCTTTATATTCTGTCATCTTATTATCTGCTCATATTCTCGAGGCCGCGGTGAGTCACTTCCCCAATGGCCGTTTCAATTCTTGTTATTTAATTTTTGCACCATTCCCGTCCCCCCGAGGCCGCGGCGAGTCACTTCCCGCTATGTCCGTTTAACCTCCATATCTTGCTATATCACACTTGTTCCGCTCGCCCCGCCGGAGTAATCTCCCGTGGTGGCCCCTTCTCTCTCTTCTCTTATTTCTGTGTTGCAGCAAACAAACACCAAAAGAAAGAGGAGCCCGCGCGCGCTCCGCGTCTTATCCGCTCTTCCCCGAATCGCGTGACGTCGCTCACAGATTGGCGATCACGGTGGGACCTCTACTGCTTCCTTTCGGCTACCCTTGCAAGTTCGGCACCACCCGTGCCTCTCCACCTTCGCGCCCGCGCGCGCCCCCGTTGTGCTCACGGCAGCACTATCAATTGTGATTGGTTGTTTGTTTATTATATGTCTGTTATTTCTGTTGTTTTCTTACTCTATATATCTGTCAGCATTCCATTGCATACATCCATTCCTCTTTTCTATCCTTTTTTCATTTTTTGAGGATCACCCTTTCCCGGTGAAGGAAGGACTCTCCGTTTGGGAATTCCTCTCAACGGACTAGAATCTCCTACACTGGGACCTCCGTAAGTCCCCGACATCGAAGAATCTCCTCTTCGTTCACTGGGCTGGTTGTACCATTGAAGTTCCCCAGAGTTAGTCATTTCATTCGTGGTGAGACGAGAGACCCTAGCTGACACGGTGGTGAAATAAAAATAAACTAGGGTCCCCATTTTGTGTGAACTTCGGATCTCGTTAAAAACACAAAAAAAATCATCAACATCAAAACACAAAAAAGGGCGTAAAGGCATCCACTTGTTTGATAATCTCTGCTACCTACTTGCTAGTGTATGTTTTTACGTTCTGGGAAAACTGTGAGCATGTCTCACGAGTCTTTTGATGAGAACCACCCTAGCCGTGGTTTGTCAGCCGACCCGCGAGTCTATGCTATGGACTCGGGTCCTTCTCATGACCCCTCGCATGAGGTGCAGGTTATTGCCGGGGACACGTCCCCACCACAGGATATCACTTCCTTACTGGGCATCCTCGCCAACACAGAGCTTACCTCTGAACAGCTCCGGGCCTTCCAGGCCATTCTAAAGGGGAAATCTGTTTCCCTCACGCCCCAGGAATCAACTCCGGCCATCGCACCTCTCCAAGAGTCCGTGCAGGCCATTCCATCTCCTTCATTGGCGCAAGCCATCCAGTCCCCCTCGCTTCAAGGTCAAGCGAGTCAACAACCACCCTCATTCCAATTCCCGTCACAATCTCAAACTCCCGTTGTTCCCCACACACCGCTTCAGCCAGGGCCAACTGTCGGTGGTCCGACAGCTCCCTCTCATTCGGGGTTTCCCCCTCAAGTCTCCGGGAGACAGTTTCTCCCCCAGTGGCAAGTACCACCTTCACCTCTAGAGGAGCTCGCCCAATCGCTCCTCAATAGGTTCAATCGCATGGACGAGCAGTTTCAAAATCTAAGAAGAATGGTGGACGTGAAAGCCACCCCGGAGGTTGCTTTGCCAATCCTTCCCGTCATTCATCTTCCTCCCTTCGAAATGCCCACGTACCGCAGATACAATGGCACCGGCAACCCCTTCATTCACCTCAAGGATTTCATGTATGAATCCTCCTATTGGCAAAACGATTAGAGGTCCCTGGCATACCTCTTTCGAAGATCATTGGATGCTCTCGCACTTGAGTGGTTCTATTCCTTGGAGCCCCGCGAGGCCGAGAATTTTGAAATAGTCCAGAGAAGGTTCTTGTAGAAATATAGGGATAGGGTCGGTCCCTCACTCTCCATTACCGACCTAGTGGCCGAAAAGATGAAACCCGACGAGGATTTTGTCCGATATGCTGATAGATGAAGGTCTCTGGCTGAAAGAATAAGGGATACCCTCTCCGAGCCCGAACAAGTGAAGATGATTGTGTCTAATGCAACCCCACAGTTCAGACACGTCCTGGCCATGAATAAACTTACTACAATGGAGGAACTCTATGAAAGGGCTCGGTACATCCAAACCCAGCTAAAAGACTCCCCCATCATGAACATGTTTGAGTCGCCGAAGCCCAAAGTGGTCAGAAAGACAGGCGCTGGTGTCCCGGGCGGAGCCACAGAAGGGGTCATGACAAATGAGCAAGTCAGTGCGGTCAACAATGCCAACTATGCAGTCAACCCAAGGCCTCCACAAATGCCCCGACTTCCCCTTCAACCAGGTCCTTTCCCTCTTCATCCTCCACCCCAAAATAACCCACCCCAGGATAATATGCCTCCATTACGCCAACCCCAGCAACAACAACCACAACCTCAGCAACAACAACCACCGCTTCAGTACAACCAAGTTCCACCCCCGGGGAACTATGGTCCCCAACAGCAACAAAGGAGGCCACTTGGTCCCAAGAGAGCCTACTATCCACCATTGTTGGAAACCTTAGCAGACATTTTTAATGCCCTCATGGCATCAAACCAACTCGCCCTACCCAGAGAAAGGCCCACGTGGCCCCCCAATGTTGATACCTCCAAATACTGTGTCTACCACAGGCAGCCGGGACACACAGTAGATTACTGCTTCCATTTCAAATATTACATCCATGATATGAATGATGAACATCAAATAGATTGGGATGAGATGAGACGATACGTAGCGGCTCTCAAGGCTAGGAGACCTCCTCATAGGCCACAGCAGCAGTTACAACAGCAACAGCAATAGCAACCACAATAGCAACAGCAGGCTCAGCAGGCCCCACAACAACAGCCCGACATGGGCATAATCCAGAATCCATTACCAGAGCACCAACAGCCCAATCATCAGGTTAACCCCATCTCCTCCTTCCCGGAAGTCGGGAGAGAGCAGGTGTGGCACCAGGAAAGTACCTCCATTCTTTCTACCTCCAACCCTATCGTCATGCAACCCCCTCACCTTGCCCGGGTAGCACCTCTCTCTCATTAACCCGCGTCAGTATCACCATCACCATTTCCACTACCATTACGCCCTCTCATCCGCACCCCGACCTCCTATCAACCGACACTCTCCACTACGCCTTCACACCCTCTCATCTTCTCTCACTCCCCCACTTTACCATCCACCTCTACCATATTTACCCCTACGCCTTCTAAACCCCTTATCATCCGTCAACCATACATAACCCCGTCTTTCTCCACCATATCACCACTAATGCCTTCAAAACCACTCCTTACTCATCGCCCACCTCAAAATCATTACCCACTTCAAGCCCTACCCACTCCTACTTCGTCTCCACCGCCACCTTCTAGACCCCTTATCCTTCATAATCCGCGCAATATCCCCTCTACCTCCACCATGCCGCCACCTAACAAACCCCTCATCAGAATCCCTGCTCCCGTCATCACCCCTGCTTCATCAACCATTCCTCCACTACTACCCCTCAAACCCCTGTTAAAACTCACTGCTACACCCACAGAGGTACAAAAGCCGCAGGCAATGGTGCTCCGGAGTGGAAGGATTTTCCACAGGGTTTTCCCCCACAACAGTCAGAATCCCGAGCAATCTCAGCCAGAGAAGGATGATGCAGAACAACCAGAAAGAGCTATCCCTGGAACATAGTATGATCTATTGAAACACTTGGACAAGACACCTGCCCGGATCTCCATCCTAGAGCTACTTCAAAGATCCACATCCCACCAGGCGGCCTTGATGGAATATCTTCAAAAGGTCATGGTTAATGAAGACCTCCCCGTGGAGAAGATTTCGACCGTCCTGACCCCAACAGACACACAACCAGCCATCATGTTTCACAACTACGAGCTCGCTCCCAAGGAAGCTCGGAAATATGCATTGTGCATTTCAATAAAAATTAATGGGGTATCCATAAACCCGTGTCTTGTGGACACGGGTGCATCCATAAATGTGATCTCCATGAGCACTCTTCAGTTGTGTGGGGTCAACGAGGAACAAATAAGACCTTCCTCGATCACGGTCACGGCTTATGACAATAGCAAAAGGCCGCCGCAGGGGATGATTATTCTGAAGGCAGAACTAGGCCCCATGTCAATTCCCACGGAATTCTATGTCCTCGACATGGACCCCACATTCAAGGCTATACTGGGTCGCCCTTACATCGAAGCCATGGATGCTGTGCCTTCCACCAACCATCAGTGCCTGAAGTTTCCTTACAATGGGAGAATTATTAAAGTGGTCAGTACACCTGTCCTTCACACAATGGATGCTATCAACACCTCTCTGCCCTCTGTTTGGCCGTCTCATCGGCCCATATTGTCACTGCTGGATGTACGTGATTCATCTCACGTTCCACTAGCAACAAAGGAGCCGGTCAGGGCAACCACAACATCATGTCTCCCTTTTCACTCCAAAGGTTGGGAGATTATGAGAAACATCGGCTATCAACAAGGAAACGGTCTGGGCGCACAGTTACAGGGTATGCTCAAACCGCCAAAGGAAATTAGGCTGAACCGCAGGTTTTGCCTAGGCTTCAAAGGACAGTTCAAGGCAGATTGGAAGCCCCTCACGTGGACTCTATCAAACCACTTCAACAGAGGGCCCGTTGTTCAGATGGGGGATCACCCACGAGAAGCATATGGGGGATCACATGCTGTATATTTGTCTGAAAAATGTCCGAGGATCACCAAAAGAGGCAAGATCAAAGATCCGGAATGCGAGTGGGACAAATGGTTCCACATACGGGACATTTTCATTGCACTGGAAAGGATGTTCTCGTCTCCGCAGCTTGAAGGACCACCATTGATCTCTGAAATACCAGAGAATAGTACCACTCTTGCCAAGGTTCCAAACTATCCTCGTCCTCGCCAGAAGGACTCTGTCATCGACAGATCTTCATCCATCCTCAACATTGCCGTCGACGGCTCATTAGCCGCCATCCTCTCCATCCACTCGCCTCAGCCTTTGCTGATATCTTCTTCCTGGGCCAGACAATTATCTGATGATCTTCCCAGGTCCCCTTCTTTGCTTACATACCTACGTGGGCTTTTCAAGCCGCGCCAGGTCTTCAACCATGATCTGCTCTATGAGCCTCACAATCCTCTAGCCATAACCACTTTTCTCTCTCCTCCAATCTCTTTTCACTGCTTTGTCATTAAAAATGAAAACGAAAAAAAAACGTCAATTTTCAAACTCCCCAACAACACATCTTCGTTGAGGAAACCTCCTACATCTCCCACAGGTGCGTACCGCCTTGCGGACCACCCGTCCAAGGTCCGATGAGCAACCTTTTCTACCCCTCCTCTGAGGGGTCTTCTCCTGTACATTCTACACCATCCTCTTCGTCTTCCTCTTCTTCTGTAAATATTGTCAGTCAATCTAGGAATGATAGGCCAAGGGTAGTACCTAGGAAGAAATCCAAGGGTAGGCAGATCCCTCGTCGATTCCTTCTGGATTTGGCCGCCAGGTGTCAGGCCCTTCTTGCCATCCCCCAGTTGTTAGAAAATCCCATCCAGCTACCCGAAACAGAATGCGAGGGCGACTGTGCATCTGATGAAGGGTATGGAGTCTACGAGATCACGGATGAAGAATGCCCCACTGAAGATGAGGGTGAAGAATATGAGGATGCGGCGGGCGCATACGCTAGTGGAATGAGGAGATTCGACGAGCCGTCAACCGCCGTAGAAGAATCCACCAAAGAAGTCAACTTGGGAACTGAGGAAGACCCTAGGATCATCCTCATAAGTGACAACCTACCACCCTCTGAAGAAGAGGCATTAATTGAGGTTCTCAAGGAATATAAGGACACGTTTGCATGGAGCTACGAGGATATGCCGGGTCTGGATTCAACCTTGGTCGAACACCGTTTAACCCTAAAACCAGGGCCCATCTCGGTAAAACAAAGGTTAAGGCGTTTCCACCCTCAGATAACTTTGAAAATGAAAGAAAAGGTCGATAAGCTCCACAAAGCCAGGTTCATTAGAGTCGTTCTTTATTCTCAATGGGTCGCGAACATTGTCCCGGTCATGAAGAAAGATGAGAAAGTCAGGATTTGCATCGACTTCCGGGACCTTAACCGCGCGTGTCCAAAGGATGATTTTTCCTTGCCTCACATTGATGTATTGATCGATAACACGGCAGGTTATGAGACCCTCTCATTCATGGATGGATTTTTAGGATACAATCAAATTTGTTTGGCAGAAGAGGATCAGGAGAAAACGTCATTCACTACCCCTTGGGGAACATATTGTTACGTGGTCATGCCATTCGGATTAAAGAATGCTGGAGCTACTTACCAAAGAGCGATGATGGCCATATTTCATGACATGATGCACATATATCTGGAAGTGTATGTGGATGACTTATTGGTAAAATCAAGGACCAGGATGGAACATCCAGAAGTTTTGGCTAAGGTCTTGTAGAGGTCAAGGGAGTTCCAACTGAAAATGAACCCGAAGAAGTGTGTGTTTGGTGTGTCGTCAGGTAAATTGCTGGGGTTCATTGTGAGCAAAAGAGGGATCGAGATAGATCCCGACAAAGCCAAGGCTATCAGGGATATGCCGTCTCCCAAGAATTTGAGGGAAGTCCGAGGTTTAATCGGGAGGTTGCAGTTTCTTCGTCGGTTTGTGTCCCAACATTCACAAAGGTGTAGACCTCTCTACGAGTTGACCAAGCCAGGAGTAGAATTCCACTGGAATTCTAAATGTCAGAAAGCTTTTGAAGGGTTAAAGGAATATCTGGCTAGTCCACCCGTTCTCATTCCACCCAAACCAGAAAAACCTCTGATCCTTTACGTCTCAGTCTTGGATGACTCCGTAGGAGCCGTCCTCGCACAAGCTGATGAAGAAGGCAAGGAACGGGCAACCTATTACTTGTCCAAACTTCTCAATCCCTGTGAGCAGAAGTACACCAGCATGGAGAAAACCTGTGCTACCCTCGTTTGGGTAGTGCGGAAATTGAAGCACTACTTCTTGGCTCACGAGGTCCACTTGATTGCTCGAATGAATCCTATCAAATTCCTTCTGGAGAAATCTATCCTTACGGATAGATTAGCACGCTAGCAAAGTTTTCTCTCTCAGTTTGACATCACCTACATCCAGCAAAAGGCGATTAAAGGTTATGCCATAGCCGAGCATCTCGCTCACCATCCTCTTCCCAAGTTTGATCCCGTCCAATCAGAGTTTCCAGATGAGGAACTAATGTCCGTCAACCAATCGGATGAGCCAATGTGGACACTATATTTTGATAGAGCTCTGAATTCTCAAGGGAGAGGAATCGGCATCGCCCTCCTGTCGCCTGAAGGCCTCACATTCCCATTGGCATACCAACTCAAATTTCCAGTCACCAACAATATAGCCGAATATGAAGCTCTTCTAGCTGGCTTAGAACTCGCTCATTCTTTTCGTATCACTGAGTTGCGAGTCGTAGGTGATAGTCAACTCATCCTTCGCCAGGTGATCACTAAATATCGCACTCACGATCCCAAACTCAAGCCATACCAAGAACTCACTGCTGCCTTTGCCAAACTATTCACCAAACTGATCTTTGTTCATGTCCCTCGTCATCAGAATATTCTCGCCGATGCCCTCGCCTCATTGGCATCATCCTTAAGGTTCTCTCTAGGAAGATGGTTTAAGTCCATTTCCATCTACAAACTTCACGCCCCTGCAATCGATGATGCTTCCTACGTAAATATCAAAGACAGGATAGCAAGGAAGATCCTGCAGGAAGATATCCTTGAGAAGAGGGAAATCATGTTAGTAGAGGCCGAAGAGGAACTAGCTGATGAAGAGAAACCATGGTTCTATGAAATTGTCAAATACTGCCAAGATCAGTCTTATCCTGAAGGGGCCACCACAGAGGACAAGAAAGCCATAAGAAGGGTGGCTCAGAAATATACTTTGGTTGGAGGTCTACTCTATAGGAGGAGCCTTACTGGTATTCTGTTAAGATGTCTTGGTGACGATGAGGTTTGGAAATGTGTAGAAGAGACGCACTCAGGTGTGTGCGGTGGCCATGTGAATAGTCAGATGCTCGCCAAAAAGATCATTCGGCAAGGTTTTTACTGGCCCACTATGGAAGAGGATTGTGCTGTCTATGTCCGTAGGTGTGTCAAGTGTCAACTTCACGCCGATAAAATCTATTCACCATCTTCCTCACTTCACCCAATATCCTCCCCGTGGCCTTTCTCCATGTGGGCATTCGACATCATTGGTCCCCTAGGTGATCCCAATTCCCTCATCAAGCAGAAATCTTTCATCCTTACTGCGACGGAATACTTCACCAAATGGGCCGAAGCCGAAGCTTACGCGTAAATCAAGGCGTCAACAGTCTGCAAGTTCATCATGAAGAACATCCTCGCCAGATTCGGAGTCCCAAGCACGATCGTCACCGACAATGGGCCACAGTTCATTTCTCAGGACCTACAGGACCTCTGCAAAAGGTACGTAATTACATTGCATCATTCATCGCCTTATTACCCACAAGGTAATGGCCAAGCGGAGGCCACCAATAAAATATTGCTCAAAATCATCAAAAAAACCTGCGAGTCTAGTAAGTTTTCAGACTGGCCAGAAAAGCTTATCGAAGCTCTATGGGCCTATCGCACTTCAATCCGTACCCCCACCGGGCAGACTCCATTTGCCCTTACTTATGGTATGGAAGCGGTAGTCCCGTATGAGACTCTGATCCCTTCTCTCAGGGTACAATTAGACGAGGAATTTCCCCTCGACGATCGTCGTAATTCACTCCTCGCCCAGTTGGAACTCTTGGATGAGAAACGGCTGGCCGCTGCCGAACACGCGCGTGTGTATCAAAATAGACTCGCTCGCTTTTACCAAAAGAAAGTCGTTGAGAGAAAACGTAAAGTCGGTGAGATGGTCGTAAAAAGAATTTTTGTCAAACCTGGAGGTCCGCGTTCTAAGCTCCAACCCAATTGGGAAGGACCATTTGTAATTCAAGCCGTGTACCCTGGCAACGCCTACAAGCTAATCAACGCCGAAGGGACCGAGTTATCCCACCCTTGGAATGGGCTTTATCTTAAGAAATACTACCCTTAGCACAAAACAAAAAAAAAGTGATGAAAAGATAAAAACATCAAAAACAAAGAAATATTGAAAACCATTAAAAATATGGAAAATTCAAAATGCCGATGCCCGACAGTCACCATATAGTTAAGTCCCTGCATTTAACCTTCATGTTAGGATAGGGCCCATGAAGGCTTGGTAGGCACCGGGTCTTGGTTTGCCAGAACCGTGGAGATCCCTGTCCGGCCACGTCGGCCTATGCTCGCTCGAAGGAAGCCAACATGTGCTCACTTATGTATTTTATTCAAAAAAGGTCGGTAGCATCACCTACGATGGAGCGTCACCCAGAAGATCTCCGGAAGCTGTAATCTTTATTCTTTTTCCTTCGACCAAATGAGACAGTCGGTGCCCTTAAAACGCTGAGCATGAGAAACCGAAACTCAAACCCCAAAGGCAAGAGTAGGATCCATTTCCTCGAGCATCGATCAGAGCACGAGAAGAGGGCAGTGTCCCCGCAGGCATACGAAAAGGGAGCCCACAAACGTCAAACGACTATATCTCCCTCATAAAAAGAAATACAAAATCAAAATCAAGAGAAAAGCCTGGTCATGACCTTGCCTATTACGATAAACGGAACCCCTCAAAGCAAAAGTCTGAATCCACAAAGGGGGCCGTGGAATGTAAATGCTCGAGATTTGATCTGAAGTTGTCCGAAAGGAAAGAGTTGATGGGCCCTTATTCGCTCGCCGGGTTAACGGCTTTGCCGGTCCTCTCAGGAGGTTTATCCCCTACACTCTTCCTTCTCCCTCTAAAGATGAACGTTCGATGGAGTTTCTGAAGGGTGAAAATTGCCTAGGGTCTGCGACCATATTTTAATATACACATTTGGTTGCCTACTTAGAAAAGTAAAAGCTATCACCGCGAAGGAGTCTCTGCGTTTCTGGCTGGTCAAGACCCCTGTTTACCACCTTGATGTCTTCTTGCTTAACCTCGGGCTTAGGCCAATGCAAGCGCGTCACCTATGGGTGCGACGGCGTCTGATTCCGGGTCAGCGCCGCGCGGTTGGTCGTTAGGGTTCCAGGGTGTTCTATCATATACCATCTAGAGTTGTGAGGAAATAGACCCGGGTCGGGTAAATCTTTTACCTCAAACATCTTTTGGGTGAATCCCTGTGGTCGGAAGCAACTGGGAGCCTAAGCATGGCATGACGGTATTGTCATCAGGGTAAGTCTTAGCCGGTGGGATCATCATTCGAGGGGTCTAGAGGCCCAAATAAACCTAGATGTGCACTTAGGATACCTGGGAGGTTAGTAAGAAACCCATGTTCTCACGAAGGTTAGGTGCCATTTGGGTGCTTGCTGTGCGTTAGCAATAAAAAAATTTTATAATAAAAGTAAAAAAATGGAAAAAAAATGTACATATTTGCAAACAAAAACAAAAAAATCTTTTTTATGATAAAACAAAAAAATGCCAAATATAAAAAAGAAAACAAATCAATTTTTGCATGATTGCGTTTGCGTGCAGCATCTCACTTTAATACCGCTTGCATTCGTGCGCTTGCCTGTCGCATTTATCATCACCACATCTTTCCCTCGCCTTCGTTGATAAAGGCTTGGCCCCTTGACCAGTTATCAAGGACAGTCACAGTGACCATTTGCTTATTGAGCAAGGGGCCAAGTCAGAACAGAAATTCTGATTTGTTTGTTTCAGTGATGTGTGCAGGAATTCAGGCAACAGAAGCAAAGGTGAAAATCAAACAAACCGAACCTTGTATTTTATTCCAAAAATAAAAAAAATTACATCAAGTTCCGCCCTCTCTCTCTGCATTACTTGTCCCACTACTCTCCTGGTAAAACGCTCTTAAAGGTGCTACCCAACTACGAAAAGCGGTACTCCTACCGCTCTGTACTCCCCTTCCTATTCCCACATCCCGGCGTTGATCCACGGAAGCAGCAGAGAAGCTACCAACACGAAAGCCACGCTCTCGTGCTCTTCGGTAGCGCTCCTCACCATCTCTCAGCCACTGTTCAGCAAGATCAAGGCTGATTCGGAGTTCGAATAGTTGGGCCTCCATGGCCCTTCGTTCCTCCCTTTCAGTCAATCTGTTGGCTCTTTCTCTCTCTGCGTCTCTTTCTCTCTCTGCACGTTCTCTCTCGCGGTCTTCCCTCTCCAACTGGAGAGTGATCCTCAGTTCTACGGCATCCCTAGAGGAGTCGTCATCAGAATGACGCCGCAATTCCCTCTCCAGTTCTGCTATCCTAGCCTCCTTCTGCGCAGCCTTGGCAAGCGTTTCTTCCGTCCCCTTTCCCTACCAAGTGTACCATCTCAGATACGCGATAAGGCGTAAACCAAGAGAACTCAACACTGAAACTTTTACCTGTATACAGAGCATCCCTTCTGCCTCCGCAGCACGCTGCGTGGCGTGAGCAAGTTTCTCATGAAGCAAGTCAAGTTCCGAGGTGGGAATCCACAAGCTGGAAGAGGCACCACCCACTCCCATCGCTGGGGAAGCCGCGCCAATCTGGGCATGCTACGACCGCGTGAATTAGCAGCCAACATCTGGAATCTGGGGTTTTAATTAGGAACGTACTGTACACCTACCAAGGCGCTCGTAGCTCCGCGGGCATCGCCCGACTATTGTTCCATCTCTGCCAAGCGAGTTCGTAAATTCGCTATCATGGCATCCCGGACATCCTGCAGCCTTACAAGTCAGCATTTTCACCAGAAAACCAAGAAAAGGAAAAAGAAGAAAAGAGAAAAGGGGGAAACCTACCTCCACAAGTCCCAGGGGTTGGAACCATTCTGCGTACTTTGACCTATATAGACGCAAGTAGTCCTCACTATCCCGCGCCTGTGATTCTACAATCGTGCCACCCCGTTGCCAGTCCTCATACTGTTCGGGGAATCGCACGCGCCAGTCAATGCAGGTCGCCGGTCCCCGTGTCTTTCTCCCGGCACGAGGTGGCGCAGCTGAATCCACCCATTCTTGAGCCAGTCCTAAAGTCCTCATAACTAATCGTAGCCGAAGCGGCTCGATTTCATTCAGGCAGTGCATCCACAGTTCCCGTCCGAATCGGGCACGACTTGCTAGAACCCACGGCTGGTCGGCATCGACCATGTCTGAGTAGGGCCTCCAGTTTACCATCGCTGCAGGGAACTCCTGTAGCTCCCGCCTTAGCACCATCAGTTGGTAGGTTAGGGGTGCCGCACTCATGATGGGTTCCCACCGCCTGGCTAACGGCACCACCACGGGTCGCCAATGCCGAGCTCTCGCCATAGGGAGGTAATAATAGCTCCATAGCTGCTCGGCACAGGTCATCAGTACTTTGCAAAAACACAAAAAAATATAAAACGAGCAAAACCAAAAAAATACCTGGATGAATGGTGTGAAACCACTCACAGTCATCTCACGATCTGTTTCTTGGAATAGGCCTGCAAACAAGTGTGCCAGCATGGCAGCTCCCCAGGCATAATACCCTACTCTTTCAAGGTCTGACAGCAACTCTAGGAAGCAACATTGGATACCGTCCCCTTTCGAGCTCAGTACCAATCTCCCCAAAAGGAAGAGGCGAAATCTCCTCAAATCTATGTTGCATCTTTCCCAGTCGCCGAAATCTGTGCAGTACACGGCGCGGCATCCTATTTACATCTTTTCCATGAACTCTTCTGAGGATTCATCGTCCCGCCGATGAGTGTCAGTGAGTCCTAATGCATCCATGAGGGACGCCCTAGCTACCGACCTATTTTTCCGACCATCTAGGTCCAAACCCAGTAACTTCTGGGCACCTTCTCTGTAGTCCGCGTAAGTGACTCCGGTCACTGCCTCGCCCTCTACCTTCAGGCTTGTGATCCGGACCACATCCTCCAAGCTGGGCACCATGTGCCCCCACGGCATCAGGAATGCCCGACTCACTGGGTCCCATCTCTCACACAAGGCTTGGATCAGGACCAGGTCGAGCTGGATCGGCTCGATCCGAAGGAAGGTACCAAATCCCATCACGTCTAGCCTCGCCTTCTGAAAATCTGGGAGGCCCCTGTACGCTGCTACTACCAACTCCCATAAGATTTGTGATTTCATCACAACCTACACATACAAGGAATGGGGGTGAGGTTTGGTCAGAAGAAAGGAAGAAAGAATGAAAAAAGGGCAAGAAAACTTGGCTTACGAGTTGTGATTGGGCCCTTTCGTTGAAGTGCCCTTCAAGGTCTGAAAGCCTCCTGGAACTACTACCACTGGACCTGCTTCTCTTCGAGGAATGGGAAGATTCGCCCTGCATCCAACCCTCGGAATTTTGAACTCCTCCTCTCCCGTGAGAACTTGTGCTCCTCGAGTTAGTCCTCGATATACCTGGGAAGATAAAAGGGACAAGAATTTATAGAAATGGAAGGAGTGCGGGCCAAGATTGCCTCCATCACCTGTTAATGATAGCCCTCGCAATGAGGCACTTCCCATGTGGTCCCGTGTGTCACTTCACCGTTCACACAGGGTGATTGATTGGACGAAGAATATGACGACTAGCCCCCTATGTTGTCTAGGGATACCCTATCATGATTTGGAGGACGTCCGCAAAATTTGACACAACGTTCGGAAAAGGGGTTAGGGCCGTCATTATTGATTTCGACGGCAGATTCCCGTGGAAAATGGTCACAACAAGACGCGATTCTCCGCTCAGCGTTGAGTCTCGGCAGACCCATCACATGGGAACAGTGTAAAGGAAAAGAAGTGTAGGGAAGAAGGAATGCACAAGAGAACAAACAAGCAGTAGAAAATCAAATCATTCCATTCATAATTCTACATAAGCTGTCACAAACACTACAATCATAGAGAGGTGGCGGGTCCACTAGCTCACCAGCTCTTGCCATTATTTCCATGCTCGTCCCTTTAGTTGTCCCTCTCCTCTCCCCCGAGGTGAGGGTCCCTCAGAAGCCTCCGGGATCCCCGTGCAGTAGCACCTGCCTCACCTCTTGGCGCCTGCTCCACAGTAGTGACTCGCTGCTCCTCCCCTGGCGTGGCGAAGAAGCCACTAGTGGCAAAGCGACCGGACTGGCGGAGTCGCTCCCCGAACTCTCGCGCTCTCTCGTAGCGCGTCTCCATCCCTCCTAGCCTCTACACGACGGCCTGAAGGCCTAGCTGGAGCTCTCTCACTTGGGCCTCCAAGGCCCTCCTCTCGGTCTGATCCCGCTGTCGCTCGGACCTTCTCTCGGCTTTCTCTCTCTCTGCCTCTCTCCTCATCATCTGCAGAAGAACCCTTAACTCCAAGATGTCTGGAGAAGGCCTCTCCTCACCGCGATGCCGCAGCTCCGCTACAGTCGCCACCCAGGCATCACGCTCCTCTTCCGCCCAGGTCGCGCGGGCCACCGCACCGGCAAGTTGCTCCCGGAGGGAGGCAATCTCGAGAAAAGGGGCCGAGGAACTGGAAGATGCGCCGCCAGCCACTCCCACCGTCGCTGTCTGCTGGGCACGCTGAAACAAAATAAATAGCGGGCGTCAGTGAAACTCCAAAATCTGAAGTTAAAAGTGCGGCACGTAACTTACCAGGAGCAACAGCTCATGTTGAGCGACGGCCAGCTGCCGCCTAGTCTCTGACAGTTGGGCGCGCGAGCCGCCGATGCCACGCGTGTCCCCAGCTTGGGGAAGCCCCGCGTAACTCTCTCTCTGCCGCCGCAGGAAGTCGGCACTGTCCTGCACCAGTACACCCCCTTGCTGTCCAGGGAGACGTACGGGCCAGTCCTCTAGCCTCGCCTTGCCGCAACTCTCCCTCCTGACGCGGCTCAGCTCGTCCGCACTCACCCACTCATCGGCCAGGCCCAGGGTCCTTGCCATGTCCTGCACCAAGAAAGGGGTCCCACATCAGTCAAAAATAACGCGTCCCCTGTCTAGGACGCGTCCATCATTTAAGTGCGACACTAGCCAAACCCTTTCCCCCTTCGCACGGCTTGCTTCAAAACTCAAATTAGATCAAAGAGGGGGAAAACCAAGCACTCACCGAGCCGTGTTCACCTCCTTCCGCGCCATCGGGCCCCTCGGGTCCCTCGGGGGCCCGAAGCGGCCCTTCCTCCTCCATGGACGCCGTTCCGTGCTCTGGCGCGTCCCTCCTCGGGCGAGGAGTTCCTCGTCCCTCTCCACCTTCACCATGATCGGGCCCACCGAACTCCATCAATCAAAAGAGGAGGAAGACGAAAAAGGGGCAAGCGAGTTTCGGCGGAAGGCGGGCTCGTTTGCGGGTAAGGCATGGGAGAAGAAAGGTCACCCGACGCTTTAAATTTGAATTCAAGGACTAAGACGCGTCCTCGCGCCTAGACGCGCCCAAAAGGGGGAGAAAGGAAACAGAATCCCCCCGTGCAAAGCGTAGTTCCCCGTTGTTCAGGGCAAGGTCTCGTGGAGCGTGCCTCGAAGGACAACTCAGTGCAAAGAAGAAAGTGTGGGAGAGAGAATAGTACACACAACACAAGAAAGCCATTTTCATTTCATATAATAGCCGAAAGTACATCATACAGTGAGAAGGGTGACGTGTACAAGCAACTCTCTAACTCTCACCATCACCCTCCTGGTCATCTCTCTCCTCCCTCCTCTGCCGGGGATCCCTGGGGGCCTCTGCGAACCCTGAGAAGCCGTGCTCGCCTCGCCCTGCGGTGGCACTCCAGCCTCGAAGGCGCGACGACGCTCCTCGGCCGAAGAAACCAGATAGCTGCCCATGGAAAAAGAACCGGACTGACGAAGTCGCACCCCGCGTTCCTTCACCCTCTGGTACCGCTCCTCGCTCTCCCGAAGCCTCCCCTCCGCCGTGCCGAGACTCAATCGGAGCTCCAGCAGCTGGGCCTCTAGAGCCCTCTCTCTCTCCCTATCCCTCTCCCTCTCTCTCTCCCTATCCCTCTCCCTCTCTCTCTCCACGCTCTCCCTATCCCTCTCCTCTCTCTCCCTCATCGCCTCTCTCCTCGACAGCTCGAGGGTGATCCGCAGATCCACTACGTCGCGAGGGAGCTCCTCAGCCTCCCGTCGACGCTCCTCCTCCAGCTCTGCAATCCGGGCGTCACGCTCCGCCACCCGAGCGTCGCGCTCCTGCGCGGCACGAACAGAACGCGCCAGGGCCTCCCGAATCTCGGCCACCTGCAAAGCACGCATGCACCATAAGAGAACAACAGTGATAGAAGGAAAGCAGCCAGAAGAGAGTCAAGGTCAGGCAAGCACTCACTCGAGCCTCGCGGTCATGCTCGGCCTCCTCAGCCCGAGCCACCGCATATGCCAGCTGCTCCTGGAGGGCAGAAACCTCCGGAGGAGGGCCCCGCGAAATGGAACCCGCTCCACCAGCCGTCCCGGCTGCCGCTGTCTGGTGGGCTCGCTGAAACACGGGGCAAACGTCAGTCAAAGGCTAAGCATCAAAAATCCAGGTCACAAAAAAAAATGTATCACATAAACTCACCAGGATCTCCAACTCCTGTCGGATGGCCACCAACTGTCGCCTCGCGCCCGCCAACTGGGCCCGCAGGTCGGCGATCATGGTATCACGAGCATCCTGCATTGCACGTAAGTTAGTACCAGATGCATATACATATAAAAGAGTGAAGCATTCTCATTTCACTTACCCCTGCCATACCACCAAGGAAGAGGCGGTCCCCATATGTAGCCCGGTACCGTCTCAGGTAATCAGTACTGTCCTGTACATGGGACAACACTGGGACCCCGCCCTGCTGCCAGTCCTGGTACTGTGCTGGGAAGCACGTATGCCAGTCCACAACCTTTGCCTTCCCCTTGGTCTTCCGCCCAATGCTGGCCGGCTCTTCTACATCAACCCACTCCTGGGCTAGCCCCAACGTCCTCATAACCAGCCTCAGCCGAAGGGCTCGATCTCGTTCAGGCAATGGACCCACACGTCCCGCCTGAAACGAGGAAGACCCGCTACAACCCAACGCTGGCCAGCGTCGCCCATGCCCAGGTAGGGTCTCCACACCACCTACATCACCATACATACATCATGTTAGTTACCATTCAGTCACATGCATAAACATAAAAAAATCATACGCATCATACCATGGCCTCGGGATACTCGCTCAGCTCCCGACGAAGTGATGCCAGCTGGTAGCCGTGGGGTGCTGCAACCACGACCGGCCTCCACTGCCGCGCCAGAGGCACGGCCCTCCTGTTCCCATGCCTAGCCCTCCCCATCGGGAAATAGTAATAGCTCCACACTTGCATTCATCATACATCATTAGTACAATAATTACATATTTAACTGTGAAAATGCATAAATAAATTGTGTACCTGAAGAAAAGGTGCGAAGCCACTGACTGTCGTCTCCTTCTCCGAAGTCTGGGAGAGATCAGCAATCAAATGGGTAAGCAGAGCCGCTCGCCACGCATAGTGCCCCACTCTGTCAAGATCCGCCAAGATCCCGAGGAAACGGTAGTGGATGCCATCCCGCTTCGTCCCCAGCAGAAGGCGGCCCATGAAGAAGAAAAGAAACCTCCGAAGGTCTAGATCCCCCAGCTCCCGCTCGCTCGGGTCCTGGGTGAAAGCTGCACGGGCATCTCCCTCCAATCGTGCCAGAAACTCCGCTCCAGTCTCGCTAACCCGCTGGCGTGGGTCAACGAATCCGAGCGCCTCCATGATCTCCACTCGGCCAACTACCCTGCTGTCTCTATCAGTCACGCTCGTCTCTAACCACAGCAGGTCTAGGGCACTCTCTCGGTAGTCAGGGTAGGTGACCCCGCTCACCACCTCTCCGTCAACCCGTAGCCCGGTGATCCGAGCCACGTCCTCGAGTGTCGGCACCATGTGCCCCCAGGGCATCAGAAACGCCCGGCTCGGCGCATGCCACCGCTCCCTCAATGCCTGGATAAGAGGAAGGTCGAGCCGAAAGGGCTCGATCCTAAGGAAAGCTCCTAAGCCCATGGCGTCCACACGCGCCCTCTGGAAGTTCGGCAGCCCGCGGTATGCTGCCACCACCAGGGACCAGCTGATCCGGCCCTTCATCACGCCCTGCACACCACAAAACCAACAGAGAACACATCAGCATCATGAATAGTAATAAACAATAACACTGTATATACTACTTATTCATTTTATTTTATTTTTTTTATAAAATATTTATTTTTTGTGGAGGCGTCCAGGCCCCTGGACGCCTCATTTCCATTTCCTTTATTTTCTTTTATTTTTTTAGAAAAACCTAAAAACCAAAATAAAAATTATATTAATAATATATATATTATCATGGAGGCGTCCCAGGCCCTGGACGCCTCCTTATTTTTATATTATTTTCGTAAACAAATAAAAAAAATAAATAAAAAGAAAAGGAAAATGTGGAGGCGTCCAGGCCACTGGACGCCTCCTTTCCCTCACTCCTCGGCCTTCTCTCACAGCCTCTCGCCCGTCCGTTTAGCCTATTGAACCACAGAGTGAGAGTTCCGAAGGACTTACCGGGTCGTGATCGTCCTCTCCCACGTCGCCAGCGCCCGCAGCGGCCTCCGCGGCCAGGAGAGGCACCTCCATCCCCTCCTCCGCAGCAATCTCCTCTGCTGCGGCCTCCTCGGCATCATCCCTCAACCTCCTCGCACGACGAGCCAGTCGTTTCCGCTTCTCTGGACCCTGGCTCGATCCTCCTCGCTCCATTGGGACTAAGAATGGGTCGTCTATGGTGACTAGGTCGTCAGAATGAACAGTAAATGAGCAAAAGGGGGGGCAGCCCTTATATATAGAAGCTACCTTCTTTGAGGCGTCCAGGCGCCTGGACGCCCCCCAGAATTTTTATTTTTTTTTTCAAAATTCAAAAATTTTGGGGCGTCCAGGCGCCTGGACGCCCCCAAAACAACAAAAAAAAACAAAAAAAATAATAAATAAAAGTTGGGGCGTCCAGGACCCTGGACGCCCCCAAAACACAAAATCAAATAAAATAAAAAATAAAAATTAGGGGCGTCCAGGCCCCTGGACGCCCCTATAATAAAAAATTTTCAAATATATATATATATATATAATAAAAGTAAAAAAGATAAGAGTATGTATAATCCAAATAAAAAAACACAAAGAAAAATAAAAACCACAAAAAAGATAATAATAATTAAGGGAACTGGTCCGAAAAATCAATGCCAGATTTTATTCCATCAGAGAAGCAGAATAAGCTACATCAGGGGTTTAGGCGCCTTAGGCCTTAACTTCCCCAGTTCGGTTACATAAGCCCTCCACGGCTCGCATTCTTCCACCACGTGCGCTAAGGCCTTTCCCGCAACACTTGTCTTCCAGGGAGCTTTAATGGCCTTCGCTTCCTTCGCGTCCACTTCAGTGCCCAACTCCCTTTTCTTCAAAGGAACGATGCCAGTCGGTGGCGGGAACGAATGGCGTGGGATGCCAATCTGGAGGCAGCACCGATGCGCATTATAAAGGACGAACTCGGTCGCGCCATTCAGTTGAAGATCAACTTCGGGAGAAGGCCTCATGAGGAGATCTAGCGAAAGCAAACATGCCGGTGCGCAAATAAAGAAGCCTTGTGTCACGGTGCGGAAGTGAGACCGCCAGTCTTCACGTTTCTTCAGCCACGGAACGCGGTTCACTACAGTACCACCGAAGCCTAACACGTCGGCTATGTGGTGAAGCGGGCTCTGCTGGAAGAGCTTCGAAGCAGTTGGCATTCCATCGCGGTGATCAAACTTGAAATGCAAATCCAGCCAGCAGCTCAGGACAAGTGCGTAACCAAAAGGAGGCTTACCCATGCTCGAGACAGTAAGGCCACTATACAGGTAGGCGAGGACAGCGGGTCCCACCCTCTTTCCACGCCAGATCCCGCAGATAGCACTCAGTTGGTCTTCTTCCACCATGTTGTCGGTGTAAGGAAACAAGAGAGCACCCGCCAGATAAATGGTGAACCCCTTCATGATTCCCTCCAAATAGTCATCGTCTGGTGACCCTCTCAGGGCGTCCATGACCCACTCCGTAAGCTTTTGGAGATCGATCCCCTTTTGAGTACGGACCTTTCTGGCTGCGTCGGGCGGCATGAAGCTTCCAAGGACGCTTTCGGAAGTCCCCCATGTCAGCATCCGCATAGCCTTCACCTTCCCGTCACTCTTGAATTTCTTCAATCCGAGCAGAAGTTTCACCTCCTCGAGGAGGATGGTCACCTCGAAGGTCGGGAAGATAAAAGTGTGGGTCTGGGGATGCCAGATCTCCACTAGTGCGCCCATAGCCGCCCAGTCCATACGAATCTTCTCGTAGTGTTTGGCGTGAATAAGGAGCCCCTGCAGATGCCACTTCAAGAGTATGGCCCTCATGCCAATGGAGATGTTGGAAGTTATCTTTGAAAGCCATGGCAGTTTGGAAAACTTGCTCGGGCCTGGGAAGAGTGGATATGGCTGGAAGAGAAAAGAAAGAAGAAGAAAGGAAGGTAGTAAGAAGAAGGTTCACGTGGAGAAATTTGAAATGAATCAGCTTACCATATGCGACATGATCGTCCCACTCAAATGACCCTCGAGGTCGGAGAGTCGCCTGATCTCGCTGCTAGGCCTGCTCCTCTTCATAACGCGGGAAGACTCTCCTTCCATCCTGAAAATCTCTAGATTCTCCTCTCTTTCCTCTCCTGAGCTTCCAAAACCCACCTTGGTCCATTTGAATGAACTAGTCTTAGGAGAGTTCTTATAGGAAGGGAAGGGCGCTACAGGACAAAACATGTCATATCAGTGGTCATTGTCAAGATTTTGTCTGGATCTCCTTTGTACTGTGTTGCGATTCTGCTACTTTCTGATGTTGCTAACCTTTGCCAGTCTGTACAGGTTTTACTAACGGACGTCTTTGTCCCACCTTTCAATGGTTGGTCCCACCAAGTCATGCATCATAGTATATGATACCTACGCTACTAGAACATGTCAAGGACCTTGAGGCCCGAACGAATCTGGGATTTGAGTTCCCCTTCAACAAAAACGGTGATGATCCCGGAAGAATTTGGGTTGTACGGATAGGCCGTTAATTTGTGGTAGCATGGGGACGACGGTACCGTTCAATGAGTTGGTGCGCGGATAAACGGGCCCCATCCCAGTATCAGCTCACCGGATCAGTATCCTGACCCGTTCTTAACAAGTTGACAATATTATCCTTGGCTATTTTCTATTTTAGTTTGTTTTAATTTTTTATTTTAACCCAGCATGCATTCATATAGGACTTTGATTTATTGCGGAAGATCATTCAAGCGATTCAATTGCGAAGGCCGTTGTGCTTCAATTCCTACAAATATGAGATATTCCACTCCAAATGAAATACTGAGTTTCCTTGAAACGGCCCTACGTTGCTCTTCTAAAAGGAGACCCTTGTTTGGACAGACCCTCAGATATTCCTTTTTACCTTGTTTGACCCACCTTGGCCGCAGCACTTCCACGTTGGCTGGTAACCGCTCCCCAAAGGTGAAACCTGCAGGTTTATGACCCAAGTACTTCCACACCGAGAAGTTGGTCTCTTTTTGTTTCGTGCATGAGCGCACATCTCACCCTCCCTTATTTGACCTCCGTCCAAGCAATCGTCAATATTTGAAAGACCTTCTTCAAGGTCGCCTCATTGAAACTTCAGGAAAGATTCCAAACAGTAACGCCAAAAGCGTGTCTCATCACACCTTGGCATCAACTTATCAGTCCGCTCCCACTACATTTCACTCTACTTCGATACCATTCCACTACGTGTCGCTCCCTTGCAAAGCAGACGCCAAGGTGGGGCAACTGTAGACACGCCATTCTTAACGTCTCCTGAGAAAGTCTCATATTACTATACGACGCCCCGCGACGGCTTACGCATTTCGAATCACTTGAGTACTTCCTTTTCTTGGGTCTTCTTCTGCCTTTTTCGGCATCCGGAATCGTCTCGTCACGGCATTCGGACGGCATCAACACCAGTCAGACGCATCAAGAGGTTCCGGAACCAAGAAGGTGTCTGCCGGGCAGCCGCCGATTGAGGACCCGGGTGGGTTTTAATGGGGGCATCCAGGCCCCTGGACGCCCCCATATTTTTAATTTTATTTATTTATTTTCTCAGGGCCTAAAACTAAATAAAAAATATATATATTAATGGAGGCGTCTAGGCCCCTGGACGCCTCCATAAAAACAAAAATAAAAAATGTGTGTAAAATGCCAGTTGGCATAAAAAACAAAAAAAATAAATAAATAAATAAATATATTAATGGAGGCGTCCAGGCCCCTGGACGCCTCCATAAAAACAATTATAAAAAAAAATCAAAATGCCAGCCTTGGCACAAAAGACAAATCAAAATAAAAAATAATTTATTTTTGGAGGCGTCCAGGCCCCTGGACGCCTCCATCAACTCTCTCACGGGCGCCGGCCACCGAACGACGGTTTGTCGTGTGTGAAAAAATCCAAATTATGGAGACGTCCAGCCACCTGGACGCTCCCATTTCTGAATCACGAGGCGCCGCTCACAAAACCACGCGTTGTGCCAAACCGCGTGCGGCCGTCGTCGGTTTTCGGTGGACCTGTTTGAGCCGTCCGGGGCCCTGGACGCCTCCACAAAAATATTTCAAAAAAATTAATAAAAATATAATAAAATATTTGTTCGGCCCTGATAGAGGTGTCCAGGATCCTGGACGCCTCCACCCTCCGGAGCCCTGTAAATAGAGGCCCACCCCCTCAGTTCTAGGGGAGCTTCGAAGTGATCCGATAGGCTGCCGGAGCCCAGAGGCTACGGAGTCATTTTCTAACCCGTGGGTTCTTTTATAGGTGGAGGTTCTGCCGGCTTCTCGGGTGCTCACGCTCGCGAGAGGAAGGTCGTCTTCATCCACCGCGCTTCCACGTCGTCCCCACGCTGCCGGAGCTCCGCCGGATTTCACCATCGGCACATCCAATAAGCCAATTCTTTCATTTTCTTCGTAGTTCTTTTGCATTCATCATCTTGCATCCCCTATCCCCCTTCATAAGGGCGCCTTTTCTTATACACTTCTTACACCCATCATCTCATTTTCCTCCTACTCGAGTCCGAGAGGGGTTTAAAAGATAACACCAACCAGGTGTGTGTCTTGCCATCATTTCGTTATTTTTATCGCAAGGATTTGAATACTACACCTCCATCTTTCTAATTCACTTGTCATTTGTTTGTCGTTGTTTTGCAAGGGTAGCCGAGGAAAGCCCTCTCCGTCGGCCGGCCGAAGGGGGAGGAAGAAGTAAACCGCCATCTCTCGCTCTTGAGGTAGGCGCGATCACCTTCTTATTTTTGGGGTCTTTTGGCCCCTGGCGATCACATATTGTTCTCGAGGCCGCGGCGAGTCACTTCCCCAATGGCCGTTTAAATTTCTGTTCTTATATGTTATATTCTTATCCATTCATGTTCTCGAGGCCGCGGCGAGTCACTTCCCCAATGGCCGTTTAAATTTCCGTTCTTATATTCTCTCTATATTCTGTTATATTCTGCTCATATTCTCGAGGCCGCGGCGAGTCACTTCCCCAATGGCCGTTTAAATTCACGATCTTATACGTTATATTCTTATCTGTTTATGTTCTCGAGGCCGCGGCGAGTCACTTCCCCAATGGCCGTTTAAATTCCCGCTCTTTGTATTCTCTTTATATTCTGTCATCTTATTATCTGCTCATATTCTCGAGGCCGCGGCGAGTCACTTCCCCAATGGCCGTTTCAATTCTTGTTATTTAATTTTTGCACCATTCCCGTCCCCCCGAGGCCGCGGCGAGTCACTTCCCGCTATGGCCGTTTAACCTCCATATCTTGCTATATCACACTTGTCCCGCTCGCCCCGCCGGAGCAATCTCCCGTGGTGGCCCCTTCTCTCTCTTCTCTTATTTCTATGTTGCAGCAAACAAACACCAAAAGAAAGAGGAGCCCACGCGCGCTCCGCGTCTTCTCCGCTCTTCCCCGAACTGCGCGACGTCGCTCACAGTATCAAATAAGACATGTGCATACTTGGAACAAACTTTCAGTGTACCTTCTACTAGTCCGCCTTCTTCTTCTTGTTCGGTCTCCTTAATTGCGTGAAGATGAGCATTCTTGGTTACTGGGCGCTTTCTGTCACCGGTTTGATCATTAAGTAATGGGCAATCGGGAATCCGATCCTCCCGGCTCCCGCAACGGAGACATGCTCCAAGTTTCCTCCAGCACTCTTCGGCTTTATGACCAGCCTTGTCACAATGCTTGCATATTATATTCGAAGGTGTAGTAGTGATAGAGAAGGGTTTGGTCTTCTTAAATTTTTGGTCTTGAGAAGAAGTACCTCCAGTGCTAGGCCTCTTCTTGAAGTTGGGTTTAAAGGAACCCGAACTTGTAACTTGTTCCTTCTTATCCTTCCCACGGATTCTATCTGATAGCTCCGTGGCATCTTCTAACAATTGAGCTCGGCGTACTATCTCTGAGTAGACCTGAATATCCATTGGCCCCAGCTGGGTAATATATTGGGGCCTGAGCCCATTAAGGAACATCCTAGCTTTCATCTTCTCGGTGCTAACTAAGTGCTTAGCATACCGAGACAATCTAGAGAATTGTGCCTCGTACTCCGCCACCGATAATGACCGTTGCTTGAGTGCAGCAAATTCGGTAGCTTTCTTTTCTTGGACTCGGTCTGAAAAATATTTATTGTTGAAATGTTCTACAAATTCTTCCCAAGTAATTTGGTCTTGATTTATAGTAGCTTCGACTGACTCCCACCAGCATCGGGCATCCCTTTCTTGTTGGAAAGTAGCTAATAAGACTTTATCTTGATCCGTGCACTGCATAACACGGAATATACGCTTCGTCTCCCTGATCCAGTGCTATGCGTCATCCGGATCAGTAGAACCCATGAATTTGGGAGGGTTCATGTTCTTGAAGACTTGGTGGAGACTTCCGGCTCGTTGTGCACCTCCCTGTGCTACTTGTTGCAGCACCTGAGTCATGCCTTGAAGTGTACGCTGCATGTTGCGCCACTGAGCACGTTCGGCAGCCATCGTCCTACAATTACAATAACTAGATCAATACGTGATCTCATTTAGAAGCTAGCATTTCTATGTTAACTCAACCCTTGGTTCTACCCAATCTCACTGGTTAATGGTTTAACCTATCCTTGGACTTGGGTTTTCCTAGGAATTGAATATCCTAGGCTCTGATACCACAAAAACTGTCACGTCCCGAGCGCGGAAGGTACCCGGAGATGCGCGACGAGTTTATATTAATCATGTCAATCAGAGTATTAGTGTATTCGACACCAAAAATCAGAGATGCGCGAAAGTAAAGATAACCCAGTCCTTTATTCCTTCATAAGAAGATGTCTATTACAAACCTTGAAGTACTAACTAAAATAAAGGAAAAATACAAGGTTGACTCAAGAAAATATGAAAAAGACTAGATAACACGGAAGAAGCTCTATCTCTTTCACTCTTGATTTTCCCCATCCGTTTGAGTTCCCTCATCGTCGGACTTACCTGAAAAGTAGGGAAACACTAGGTGAGCGAACGCTCAGTAGGAAATTATATCTCAAGATCTAGCAAGGGGTTTAAGTGATTACATCTTTCATGAATGCACTATAACTATGCATGCTCGCATAAAACGACAAGATAGAGAGAGTGTATAACAAAATGATAGCAAGAAGAACTAGTCATGAGCTTTCAAGAACTTATATCAAAAAGATATCAAGATATTCAAGCAAGTGTATTCATCATGTCATGTTAGAATTTGGCTATTTTGTTTCAAGTCAAGCAAGTATACAATTACCATTTTCTCAAGCCACGCAAGTCATGTAATATCAAGTCAAGTACAAGTACAAGATTTGTGGAATGTTCAATCAAGCTAGTTATGCACTTCGGTATAATGCCAATACCGTGATCAATCAACTCCCATGGGCACAAATACTTTCGGGTGCTCCTCCGAGGACCAGATCGGGCCCTATATGCGCAGGCATTAATCATGTATTTTAACATCCACTTTTGTGTATAGCCAATATGGAATTTCAAGAATAAAGCTTGTAGATACGTAGGATAACTTGGATAGAATAGAGTCCAAAAATATGACACTTGACATAGAGTGACGATAATAACGGTACAATCACGATTATCGATAAAACTAGGTGGAATTGGTTCCCTAACTTGGGTACCTTGACAAATAAGTATGGACATTCTTTATATAGAATTGAGGTCCACAAGAACATCAAGTTTAATATAGAATTGGGGTTTACAAGAACATCATAACAATGTTGATATAGAGTTGGGGTTTACAAGAACATCATGACAATGTTGATATAGAATTGGGGTTTACAAGAATAGCATCAAATGGCATGATAACCTCATCCCATTAAGAGAATTCTCATGATACACACTTTGCATAACATGAGGGCCGGTATACCATGTTTCTTTAGAGTGGCATGGTAAAATAGTGAAATGGGTTTTTATGGTACAACCAGCTCAGTCGGCCTTGAGGGAATCCAAGGCTCGAGGAGTCTTATGGAGGTCTCTATGACTAACTCGCTAGTCCAAAGGAACGGAATGTCCAATGGAGAGCTTGTATGTCACTGAGAGTTAATGGGTAAACGATAAAACATCATGAAACATGGGACTATATTCACGGAACGAAATATAGTGCCGATTACATATATATATATATATATATATATATATATATATATATATATATATATATATATAACCCTTCGGTTGACAGTAATCAGTGTAAAACAGAAATACAGAAAATAGCGACTTAAGCTAAGTCATTAATTATCCAATTAACGCCTTATTCAGGGGCGTTCATTCACAATTTGACGACGTATACGATAGTCGTCCCTTCAATATTTCTATTCTGCAGAAAATCAATATTCTGGAATTTTTAACAAAAACGCGCCCTGGACAAGGGCGTTACTTGTCAATAAGCGCCCTGGTATGGGGCGTCAGTTCAATAAGAGATGACCTTGTGCAGGTCGTTAATTCAACAATTTATCAATTTTCAGATAATAAAATTTTAGGAAAATAATTTCATGGTCAGGACAAGAAAAATAGCAGGATTCGATAGGTATGATCATGCATTAATTTAGATTCATGGTTTCATAGTTATAGAATTTTAAACATGGATAATTATCAATTATATGAAATTGACGACTCCTGGGTACAGCGTCAAAACAAGAATTAGCGCCCTTGTCGGGGTCGCTTCTTTAAAATCACTCAGAAAACATTTGGAAACGCAGTAAAACTATATGCATGAGATCATGGATGAGTTTATTTCCTAATTATACTAGTTTGGGCTACGTTCTTGAGAAAACCTACCTGATGATTATCAACTGGTGATCTGTTGAAGTAACGTGAAGGACTTGATGAGAATCCGATGCTCTGTTTCTAATGCAGAAGCAGAGACAGCAACAGAGAAGAAACAGCCGTTGCAAAAATAGAGGAAAACTTCCTCCTTTCACGGGTGTTGGGCTGTAAGAGAGAAAAAAAATGAGAAGAGGATTAATTAGCCTTTATAGTATACGGTTGATGTCAAAGGATGAAGAAGAACTTACCGGTTCTTCACGTTTGATAGGAAAACTTGACAGGTAATCTACCCATGGATGAAGAACCCTCGTTCTTTAAGGAAGACAGGAGCTCCTCAATCTGTGATAGAAGAAAACGAAGAAGCATTAGAATCCTCATGCTCCTGTGGTTTGAAGGAAACAATAAGAGGAACAAAACCTCTCCTTTTAGCAGAACGATAGCTCAAATCGCCAAATAGCGATCTGGGTCGATTAGGAGGGTATTTATAGGATTTTGGTGATCCTAATAGGGTTAGAGTTCTATTGGAAGTAATACTTCCATGATAGAGTCCTTACCATACTCCACCTTCGACGTAGTTATCCATAACTTGCCCTGGATAGACTCCTGGGTCGAACGAAACTCGAACTGAATTAACGTCTTAAGCGAGGGCGTCGAATTTAAATTGACGCCTTGTCGAACGTCGTTTCTTATGTAAACGCGCCCATGTAGAGGGCGTTTCATTTCCTTTCCTTTATTTTATTTTTCCCGTTGTTTGAAATTTGACGCCCTATTGTCTAGGCGTCCCTTTTAAATTAACGCCTTATACAGAGGCGTTTCCTTTTGAATCAGCGCCTTGATAAAAGGCGTTATTTTCCTCTTGATCAATGATTTACTCATTTAGGCTCTTTGTCATCTATTTACTTATCTTTTATTTTAATTTGATTTATTTAAAAATCTTGTTTTTATCAGGGTTGCTACACTCGGTCTCCGGTTTGCTAGTGACTGTGTGTCACTAGTGGTTCCCTCCGGTATGGAGGAAGAGGGGAGGTTGTTCCCCTGGTCAAGCTGTTTGGCAGCAATTGTTGCAGACTGAGTATGCTGTTCTAGCCTTGCTAGTGGAAGCCTCACTACGGTTTGGAGTGAGGGGTGGACGTAGGTCTGTGGACCGAACCATCTAAAAAATCCTTGTGTTCACTTGTGGTCTGATTTTCTTTATGTGTTCTTTTCATTGCTGCGCTTATTAGATGCTTGCTTAGGATCGTGTGAAGGCTAATTGAATTGTTGTCTTACTTTGATCCTTCTAAGTATTCTCAGTATATTTCTGCAACAGTTTTTTTTATTCCGCATTTCTGAGCATTAGATATTTAATTAGGAAATATTTGAAGAGGGATACAATCACCCCCCCTCTGTATCCGGGCCTTGCACCATATCATTGAGTGTTGTTAAGAAGTGGAAGCCACGTGCCAAAGATGCTGCTAACCCACAAGGACCCAAGATGGTTTGGGTACCTAAGAATGTCAAATAAAAAATCTGTTTTGCAGGTGTGCCATGGAGTGTAAAGTATGAAATCTTTTTTCAATCAAGAAGGTAAGGCACATGGGCCAAGTGGCATAAGTCAGGTTGGAATAAAAATCAAAAATTGAATTTGAAGATCAGGTGATATCCCTCCTACCTTATGTAGTGATTGTGTCATATTTTAACTGACTTTGTGCTATGTAGTCATGTAATCTTGCATATGTCCGTACATGCACTTCATTCATGATTGTTTGCATATTTTTGCATATATCACTTGTCATATAGCATCTTTGTGTAAAGAAGAGCTTGAAGATTCACCAAAGCATGATTTCACTACACATATTGAGTTTGTATACACTTTCGTACTCTATCATGCAAATGCTGAACATTGTGAATTCATGTCATAATGCATAGCAATCCTCCTACCTTCATCATCCATGATTACATAGTATATCAAATGGTGGCATGTGGAAGGGCAGGTTAAGCATGTCTAAAAACTATCACTATGCGTTAGGTGATCTTTGGATCTAAGTTCTTCGCCTAGTACTATGAGTCATTTACTTAAAAGGCTGCATATGGCATTTGATTGTTACTGAACATCTTGCATTCACACACACACTAAGGGGGAGCAACAACATTCACCATATGAGCTTAATGTTTAGGTTCATACATGAGTCATGCATTACATCTTGAGCTATCTAGGGGATGTTGATTGTTAAAATAATTTGTGATGCCATTATTAATAAATCTGAATCATAATTGATAAATCAAATCTATTTTTATCTTTGGATGCAGATTACACTCCCCAAGTCCAAGTGATGCTGGCCATTCATAGTCAAGCTTGCATCAACTAAAGGAACACCTTGCAAGGATGAAAAATGATGAGAATCTTCTCAATTACCACAAGGAGATGGGATACCAAAACTTGAACAACCTCTAGAATCGACTTAAGCACAAGTTGGTGAAAGTCTATGTAGGTGCTAAAGTAAGCACCCAAGACATGGTGAAAAGTTTGCAAGAAAATAGATTCTCAAGGCAAAGGTAAGAAAGCAGAATCTGAAATATCAACCTCCGTGAGGTTGGTGATCTTAGTGATTGAAGGCTTCCAATCTTGTCTCCTGAACCAAGGTAATTCATCCTTATCAACTCATGCAATGGCCTTTTTATCACTTGGTGATACCTTTAGATGACAAGTATTGATTCTAAAAACTTGAGTTGTCATTTACTAGCATGCTGTGACAAATTGGTTGAATCTAGTTTGATATGATGAGCATACATAATTGATTTAACTAAATGAAAACCTTGAGAGATGTGCATGAAGTGGTTGGTTATTGAATGACACTTGAATTGAATTGCATATCTGGTATATCAAATGGCGTTTGTGAAAGAGTGGATTATATCTACTTGGAAGCATTCCCTATGCCTTGAGTTAGGTCTTTGGACTAAAATCTCCGCCTCGTACCAGATCTTGACTGGCTTGTGATTGATTGATTTGTGAATGAATCCTTGAGCTGTGCTATGTAAATTGAAAATATGTTTATGATTAAATGATACATACATCTGGCTAATGGATGAATTCTCATTTCAAAACTTGTGAAAGACCTATGAAAATGTATTTTTGAACAATTCTGAAATTTGGGTTGCATTACCTAATTTTGATCATTTATGCACCCTTATTCATAAAGGTCATATTATAAAAATATTTGTTGATTCTTGAATAGAATGTGGATGATCTCAATAAGATTTCTGTCACACAGGATTGAAAATAAAGCTCTCATCTTGCCAGAATAACTTGCATTCCACTCTTACATAGTTATAGGTTGCAGGCATCATAATTCAATGCATTAGGTGCATTTAGTTCACTCAAATGAAAAACCAAAAACGCACACTTTGCACCCATGTTAATTTCTACATTGCATTAGAATTCATGCGTTAGTCGCACTTAGTTCATTCTGTTGGCATCCAATTCAATTACTATCAAATTGACATCACATTGCTCGCATGCATGTCATAGTGCATTTGCATAAACTCCCAATGTGTGTTTGTGTGTTATTATATGCTATTCACCCCCATCCTTAAAATTTCTATGACCTTATGCCTTCTTGAGAAATAATGTTGCATTTGAGTCATTATCGGTGTGCTTCATGTTGTACACTCTGGGGGAGTAAAAGTGCATCTATTTAGGGGGAGTTGTATTGTTATATATTCATGATATTTTCGGTATACATGCTGGATCAAATTCGTACACTTCATGCATAAAATGTGAAAATGAGTGTTAAAGATAAGGATATATGAATTTCTTTTCAACACTCTCGAGATGTTGAACTTGTTGCATGTATGTTGAAGAGACAGTTGAGGAAAAGGCTGCCTACCTATCCTTGTTGAAAAATCTGAAATGAAAATGAACGGTAGAGCAATGCTCGGTCTCATTGAGTAAACTGGGCACATTTCACCAGAGACGTGATGTGGTTCATATCTGAAAAGTGTAGACTAGTATCTCTGTTCAAAATGAGGTGAAATGGTTCAATATTCTGAGTAGCCGGGGATTCTGGCATGAGCTCCATGCGTCTACTCGCGTAAAAAGGAATCATTTTGAACCTAATCACTCTTGAAAAATTTTGACTATCATGTGATACTGGTTGAGTTGAAAAAATGATGGTGAAAACTCATTGTGGTAGAGCGAAGCCTCCAATACGCTGTTCTCAAAATTGAAGTGTAGTCTAAAAATGTCTCCATATGTTGATCTAAAAATCTGAATATCCATATTGAAACTATCATTTGTCATGTTACTCACTTACACATCTGAAAATTTGATTTAATATGTATTCAGAAAGTTGATTGATTGCATTAATCTTCTATATGATTGCACAATCTCCTATGTGCTACACATGTGTATTCCGATTGTCATGACTCTCTTGCATCTTTCCTATACCCATCCCCTCTTAAATAAGTACGGGGGAGCTGTGTTGCATGTATATATATGTATCTATTTGTTTGCTTGTGTATGCATCTTGCATGCCATCACATACATAAGTTGCATCTCATGCATTTCAAACCACAAATCAAAAATTAAAAATCTAGAAAATACTGAAAACTGAAAATTGAGTGGTCTCTTCATGCTATTTACTTGCTCAATAAATCATTGTGTTTGATTGGCAATGGGGAGAAGGATTTGGCACGTCCAAGTAATCATCAATTGGTATCCTCTCTAGTCAACATTTGGTATCATAATTTCTAATACAAATCAATGATTTGGTGCCTCCCATACATTCCATGAACCCACTTATTTATAATTTGCTACTGCTTCATCAGAATTTCCAATGTGGGTTATTGTTCCTAGCACATTTATCATGCTACAATTTGCACCTCCTTTGTTTCTTCTTCATGAGGGAGAATGATTGGCATTACCCCACTTTTTGATAATGTCAAAGGGGGAGAAACATTTCATGTGATTCATGATTGATACTGCTGATTGCTGGATTCATGATTGAGGGAGAAAAAGATTCAAAACTTTCATGTGAAATTTCATGTGATACATGATTGTCTGTGACAAGAGAAAAATCATTTCGTTTGCCATCTTCACTAAGATTGTCATCATTCATCACTAAGTTTGTCATCATCAAAAAGGGAGAGATTGTTGAGCTATGGTTTTGATGGTTTTGATGATAACTAAACTTCATGTGTAATGATAGTGGTTTTAATAATCCCAATATATTATGTGACATATTGTGTGATTGATTAATGGAAAATATCTTCATGACAAACGAACTCACATGTTGCTATCTTACTTTGCAAGTACTGCCACTGGACTAGAATGCATGCGCCTTCATGCATGTTTTAGTGTGGGAATGTTAAGACTAATGATCTTATTCATTTTGCCCATACTAATGAAGATTAATTGAGTATTCGTTGATATGAATTGGTTGCTTGTCACTGTGTAAAATCATCTCCACTTCATTTTTTGTCTTTGTTGAAAGGATCATCATCTTCCTCTTACTCATACAAAATCATGACTCAATGATGATTGGATACATATTGCTCTGGACTGATGTTGGAACTCATATGAGGTTTGATTGATTTGTATTGGAAATGCCCCTTCAAATGCATGATCAATACTTTGATATGATGTGTAAGTTTCACTTTGCCAAAACCTCTCTGGAGTCAATGGTAAGCTCCCACTCTTGCTTACATGTGCATAGATTGGGAGTGATTCATTAGTCGTGCACTCAATTGGCTTCATTGGATAGTTAAAGACTTAATGGCTACAAAGTGTCTTATGCATATTCTTGGGGAGGTTCTTAAGATGAAAATGTTATAAAAGCATTTGTGCGTCTCATGCTAATGCTTTCATAATCATACTTCATGTCATTTGGGTCTCGGTCTCAAAACTAGCTTCATATGTTAATGCATGACCCATATATTTTGATCTTGATCTAACCTCTTGCTTTATCATGTTTTTCAGGATAAAAAATCATGGTTGATCTTCATGGGATTATGGTAATATTTAATCAATTGTTTCCCATTGATTTGATGGAGGTTTTAGATGTTTTTCAGGTCCAAACAACAAGGGGTCGACCCTCTGAGGTTCTGTCCAAAATAAAACCTATTTTTGTGCACCCTGCCTCGACCCATTGGGTCGACCCCTGTAAACCAGAACCAAGATTTGGTTCTGTTTTGGGTTCTGTTTAGCCCGAGGGTCGACCCTAAGGGTCGACCCTTGTAAAACTGAATAAGAAATCATTCTGGTTTATGTTCTATTTGCCCGAGGGTCGACCCCAAGGGTCGACCCATTCCGGTACGTGGCGACGCCGTCATATTTGACCTTCGTATAAGTGCGCCAAAAGTCCTCCCAATCTGGTCCAAAAGCCCCAAATCACTTCAAGATATCTGGATCTGGTCCCTAGGCTGTCTCTTGACCGTCCTAAGTCTATAAAACATCTTATTGGAGTGAAAACCCTAAGGGATGAACTTGAAAACTATTCTTTTCTTCAACTTTGTGTGTGCAGGTCACAGATAGCAGCTCTAGGGGTTCTTCCACCATGTTTTGAGCATGAATGTGAAGGGATGAAGCTGCAAACAAGTTTCCAATCGATCTCCAACCAGAAGTTGCATAGAGAATCAAGCTACAACATCATTTGTGCAAGAATCCTTCATCATCCTTCAAGAACGATCTAAGGGGAGTCAAGAAAGATCCAAGGGAGATAAAGAGAGTGATGTATAAAGAAAAGAAGTGCCAAGCAAGCACAGATTAAACCTCTGTTCAAGTGTAGATTGAAGCCACATTCAAGATCAATAACATAGATTCAAAGGGGAGCCAAATCAGGAGTTTTTCTCAACTGAGTCTTATTGTGTTTTAAGTTTCAGATTTGTATCTCTTATAAATTGCATACTTGTGTGTGTGTGGATCGTTGTTTGATCCGTGGTCATTTGTGTGTGTCGTATTGGATTCATGTGTATGCGTACGTCCTCCTAGATCTACGTGTGTGTGTAAGGTTTGCTACACTTGTCGCAGCGTGTGTGCGTTTTGTTGATTCGCATGTTGGATTGTGTTGGAGACTACGTCTCTCTCTCTGTGTGTGTGTGTGTGTGTGTGTGCATTGGGGCACGTCCCCGTGTGTGTGTGCAGGCGTCGTCCTGCGTGTGTGGTTGGAGCATCGTCTCCGTTTGGGGATTTATCCCCGAGTGAAGCCTCACCTAGTTTGGTGAGGGGTGGACGTTGGGAGCCCGTCGTGGTCTTGAACCACCTTAAAATCCCTGTGTATTGTGGTTTGCTTTGCACGTTGTCTTGGTTTGATTGTTGAACCCTTTTATATGATCGTGTGGGAACGGTAAGATTGAGAGAATCTATTTCTTGGCTTAATTAACTTCCTTAATCTTGATGAAAGGAATTTACTCCACCACGCAGCATTCGTCTTATCGTCTAGTGTGAGGATTAGTGTAAGCTGTTATCTAACTTGCTGTTCAACAGATTTGATATTTTAATTGTTGTTTCAGTACACTTGTTAAAACTGGAAGAGTTTCCTTAAAATTTGTAATCACCCAATTCACCCCCCTCTTGGGTGTCATTGATCGTGGGACCCAACACAAATGATTGAGGATTCATGATTTAATTTGATTACTGTTTTACACGATTCTCTCTTTTCTAAGAGTCATTTTCTTAAGTACACGGCACATATCCCGGTATGTTGTCATTAATTACACTTTTGCACATTAAGTAAACAATCTTAGACTTGATGACCTCTCCTTTGGATATTCCTTCCAACAGATTAGGAAATATTGTTTGAAGGCCTCCGTAAGACTCCGTGAGCCTGGGATTCCCACTAGGACGCCGAGCTAGTTGTACCATTAAAACCCATTGTTTAGAAAGCACTTTTATCAGTGTTTTATGCATTCTGGAACTTAGCGGCCTTCTGATTGACCGCCAAAGTCTGCTAGCGGCCCTTCACTTGACCCCTAACGGATCCCAAACGATTCTCTATTAGACTGCAAAGGTTCAGAAGGATTTTCTCGTGTTTGACAACTCTGTCTCATGAAAAGGTCCAAGACTAGAACACTTGAATTCCTAAACGGTCCATCATTTGACCGCTTTCTGTACTATACGGTCCAGTAATCGACCGTTTGGTTCCTGATTTTATCTAACCCAAGGTTTGACCTTTGGGGTTAGTTTTCTTGAGTTCATGGATTTTCTGGACTCTAAACCTATGATAATAAGTCAATGTAAAGATATGGAAAATAAAGAATGTAGCGTTACGCTATCAGATTTTTCTTCATAGCATAACCTAGTTACTAATACCTTTCTTGAATGTTCATGATCAGTTGTGGTACTTTCTATATTTTGGTTACCTTATCGTGGAACTTTTGTTGAACTTGTACATTATTGGCCACATTATTGTTATAAACGTGGAAGTAGCTTGATTTATACTTGAAGATGCAGTTCAAGCACTGATTGTGTTCAAGGGCTCTATGATAGTCCCCTCAGCTGATTGTCGAAAATGTATTATAAACGATGGGGTATGATGCTACTAGCGTCGCATTGCGCTGGGAGTACTTTCTCTATAAATCAGTGAAATATCGACAGAAATCCACATAAATTCACGAAGTACTTGCTATAAAGTGAAAAGTACTTTCTTGCTTGACTTTCTAGTGCATAGCCTTCATGGTTATCAAAAGTATATTCTTGTGACATTCGTGTTCATGAAGAGGCCAAATTGACATTCTTGTTATATACTTGATTAATCATAGTCTCATATCTCAAGCTTGATCATATCATGTTACTTTGGCTTTATTCGCATGATTCATCATATCTGCATGATTTATCTTATTCTCTAGAGCTAAAATGCTAATTACTTAAATTTGCCTTCATGTTGACACGAAGTTACCTACTGGGCAAGTGTGCTCATTACTCTACTTTTCAATCTTTTTCAAGAAATTCTAGTGGGTCAGATTCAGAATACTCAAGTGATGGATCGGAGAGTGATCGAAGGATAACGACTCGAGAGAAGCCTTAGTTATAAATGTCTAGTCGAGTCATGATGTAATTTTTATTTTCTTGAGTCTAGTGAAAAGATCTTATGTACTTTGAGGATTATTTTATGAAGTAATAAAGTTGAAGGATTTTAGTGAATTACATTGTGCAATTACCTTTTTATGTGATTGTCTTACGCTCTGATTATATTACTTACTCGAGGTGTACTAGCCAGTTGTTCACATTCTCGATTGTTTCCGCTACATAATCTCGGGACGTGACAGTGAAAGTGGTATCAGAGCCTAGGACTAGAAGTCCTAGGGAAAAAGTCATGTCATAGGCTAAGTCCGAGGTTTAAGAACCCACACCTATGAAACTAGGAAGGAAATTCCCATCCTTTGAGAGGAATTGGGTAGAAC
The DNA here is from genome assembly GCA_022559845.1 of Amorphophallus konjac. Taxonomy (NCBI): domain Eukaryota; kingdom Viridiplantae; phylum Streptophyta; class Magnoliopsida; order Alismatales; family Araceae; genus Amorphophallus; species Amorphophallus konjac. Next base: position 143,576,821 of record CM040126.1, read on the forward strand.
CTGGGATAAGATAGTAATTAGAATTATTTCTAAGGATTAATCCCACTTATTACATTCGAGTTAACAAAGCCATTACTCTTCTCAGGTATCTTATTCTCATAATGGCTCATCGTGTTGATTGGGAAGGTATGCAACAGGCTGTTGCTGGTGTTACTCAAGCATTACAAAACATGGCCCAAGCTGGCGCAGGGGAAAGACCTGGAGACTTACACCGCAATTTTAGAAGCTTAAATCATCCGCGATTTTCAGGTTCCTCTAATCTAGACGAAGCCGAGAATTGGATAGATGAGATGAACCGCATCTTTGAAGTTATGCAATGTGCTGATCAGGAGAAGGTCCGTTTGCCAAGATTCCAATTAAATATAGATGCCTGTACATGGTAGAAGTTGATTCCAACACCGCCGTAAGATGCACCACATACTTGGGAAGGTTTTTTTACCCTTTTCGAGCCAGGAACTTTCGCGAACATGTCAAGGAGAGGAAAGCTATGGAATTCGCTTCGTTACGCCAAGGCATGATGCCCGTAGCGGAGTATGAACTCTAATTTTCTAGGCTGGCACCATATGCTCCTCACTTTGTTAGCACAGACTTATTAAAAGCTAATCGGTTTATGGATGGATTGAGGCCCAGCTATATTCAACAACTTGGGACTAAAAAATTCCGTACTTGTGCGGAAATGGTCCAACGGGCACATCTATGTGAAAGGACCTTAGAGAAGGTCGAACAATTGAAAGGAAAGGGAGAGGAGCCGAGCCGAAGGTCTGATCGGCATGATAAGAAGAAGTTTAGTATCACGGAACCCTACAAAACCCGTTATAGTAAGAAGAGATCCCGGAATGGGAGTGGTAGTGGCTACCCCAAGAAGAAGAAAGTCAAGGAAGAAGACAAACAAGTCGCCATGGCTTGTACCTTTTGCGAGAAGTTCAGTCATTCGGTCGAAGAGTGCTGGAAGCGCCTTGGCGCTTGTTTAAGATGTGGCAGCAGGGAGCACCGCATGCTGGATTGCCCCCTTACGAAAGAACAATCTTCCGATCGTGGACGTAAGCGACAGGCTCGTCTCAATGCTATCATGAAAGATGAAGAAGTGCCCAAGAATGATGGGCTAATGGAAGGTACTATCGAAATATATTTCCATCTTGTATTCGTACTATTTGATGCCGGTGCTTCTCATTCCTTTATATCTACTACTTTTGCAAAAACCCTACCTATTGCACCAGTTCCTCTACCTTCAGACCTTGCTATTACTACACCTTTGGGTCCTAGAACCAAACTTACAAATTACTATCCTAATAGTGAAGTAATGGTAGAAGGTCACAATCTCCCTGCAAACCTCGTATGCCTTGACATGGAGGGCTATGATGCTATTTTAGGTGTTGATTGGCTAGTAGACCACGACGCCTATATAAATTGCCATAATCAGATTATCTCTTTTAGGAAACCAGGTCTTCCAAGGTTTTCCTTCCTTGGTATCAAATATAGGAAGCATCCCACTATTATTTCCTCTCTTCACGCTTGCAAACTTATTTTGCAAGGATGTGAAGCTTTTCTTGCTTCCGTAGTCATTACCGAATCCAAAGAGATCATCTTAGATGATATTCCCATTGTAAATGAGTTTCCCGATGTATTTCCCTTGGATTTTCCCAGTCTACCACCCGATAGGGAAGTAAACTTCTCCATTGAACTCATTCCGGAGCAGCACCTATTTCAATAGCTCCCTACAGGATGTCCCCCACAGAACTCAAGGAATTGAAGAAATAACTTCAGGAGTTATTAGACAAAGGTTTTATTCGACCTAGCACATCCCCTTGGGGTGCGCCAGTTCTATTCGTCAAGAAGAAGGATGGATCTCTCAGGCTATATATCGACTACCGACGACTGAATCAACTCACAATTAAAAATAAATATACGTTGCCGCGTATCGATGAACTCTTTGATCAGATTTTAGGAGCAGAATATTTTTCCAAGATAGACCTCAAGTCAAGTTATCATCAGCTCAAGATCAAAGATGGAGACATATATAAAACTACTTTTCGAAGTAGATATGGCGACTATGAATTCGTGATAATGTCGTTCGGGTTAACCAATGCCCCAACAGCATTTATGTAACTTATGAACAATGTCTTCACGCCTTATCTTGACCAGTTTATAGTCGTCTTCATTGACGATATTCTTATTTACTCCAAAACAAAGGAGGATCATGAAGAGCACCTAATAATAGCCTTGCAAACACTAAGAGAGCACAAACTCTATGCAAAGCTTAGTAATTGTGAGTTCTGGCTAAAGGAGGTTTCTTTCCTTGGCCATATTATTTCAAAGGAAGGTATCGATGTCGACCCTTCTAAAATAGAAGTTGTTAAGAATTGGAGCCAACCAACGATTGTGTCTGAAGTCAGAAGTTTTCTAGGACTGGCTGGTTATTACAGGAGATTTATTAAAGATTTTTCAAAGATCTATATTCCTTTGACTAGACTTACAAGAAAGGAGAACCCTTTTATATGGTCGAAGGATTGCGAGGAGAGTTTTCAAACTCTTAAATAGCACCTTACCACTGCACCAATATTAGCACTACCGATAGAAGGTGGTGGTTTTGAAGTCTATACGGATGCGTCTGGCATTGGCCTAGGGTGTGTCCTTATGCAAAATGGAAAGGTGATTTGCTATTCATCAAGGCAGCTAAAGTGTCATGAAGAAAATTACCCTGTGCATGATCTGAAATTAGCTGCGGTTATATTCGCATTAAAGATTTGGCGATATTACATTTATGGGGAGAAATTTACTATATTTTCAGATCATAAAAGTCTGAAATATCTTTTCTTCCAGAAGGAGTTGAATATGCGACAACGTAGGTGGTTGGAGTATCTCAAGGACTTCAACTTTACTATCTAATATCATCTAGGAAAAGCAAATGTTGTAGCTGACGCTCTTAGCAGGAAGCTAATGGCAACTCTAGCAAGCCTTCGAAAAGGTATAACTTATCTTATTGAAGATTTTTTTCATTTAAATCTTGATATTGACAGAGAAGGAGAAGGAGAAGGAGGTATGATTGCCAATATAAGGTCTCAACCTAAATTGATCAAGGACTTAGTCTAATTGCAAGAAAATGACCCTACGTTGATGGAGATTAAGGGTAATATCGATCATAGACCGGAATTTTCTATCTCAAATGATGGAAGACTATTGTTTAAGGATCAAGTTTGTGTGCCAAATCATGAGGATACTAAGAAATTGATTGTGGAGAGGCTCACAAATCAAGGTATGCTATTCACCCTGGTGCTACCAAGATGTATCAAGATTTGAAAAGAAACTTTTGGTGGCCCAATATGAAAAGTGAAGTAGCAAATTTTGTGTCCCGATGTCTCACTTGTCAACAAGTAAAAGCAGAACATTTAAAACCTGCTGGGAAATTACACCCCTTGAATATTTCCGAGTGGAGATGGGAAGTATAGGGATGGATTTCATCATGGGTTTACCCATGACAAGAGGAGGACATGATGGTATATGGGTGATCATAGATCGATTAACTAAATCTGCACATTTTCTACCAATAAAAAGTCGATGGTCTGTGGATGTACTAGCAGCATTATACGTAAGAGAGATTGTCAAATTACATGGTGTCCCTATCACCATTATATCTTACCGGGATCCTCAGTTCACATCTAAATTCTGGAAGGATCTTCAACATTCATTAGGGACCCGACTTAATTTTAGCACCACATTCCATCTACAAACTGATGGTCAAACTTAAAGGACAAATCAAGTGGTGGAAGATATGCTCAGAGCATGTGCTATAGACTTTGGAGGAAGTTGGCACGATCATTTGCCTCTAGTGGAATTTTCATATAACAATAGCTACCAAGCTAGTATACAAATGGCACCATTTGAGGCTTTATATGGAAGAAGCTGTCGTTCGCCTATTTGTTGAAATGAAGTTGGATGAAAATAATTTCTCGGTCCTGATATCATTAGGGATACTACCGAGAAGATAAAGCTTATTCGAGAAAGACTCTAGATAGCTCAAGATAGATAGAAATCATATGCCGATAATCAAAGACGCGGCCTGAAATTTCAAGTAGGAGATCATGTATTTCTTAAGATTTCTCCAGACCGAGGTATTCGAAGATTTGGTATCTTTGAGATTCTCGAAAGGGTTGGTGAAGTCGCTTATCGAATATCATTACCCCCTCAACTATCTGAAATTCATGATGTATTTCACTTCTCAATGCTCAAGAAGTATGTACCTGATCCATTCCATGTCATCACTTACGACAATCTGGAAATTAAACAGGACTTGACATACGAGCAAAAGCCAGTTAAGATCATTGAACGAGAAGTGCGTTAACTTCGGAATAAAACTATTCCTATGGTCAAGATCCAATTGACCAAATCATGGCCACATGAAGTAACATGGGAAACTGAAGAAGCCATGTGCAAAAGATTATCAGAAATACTTGAATGTAAGTACACTCTCTATAAATCTATGTATTGAATTTGGGGACAAATTTTTTTAAGTGGGGGAGGGTGTAACACTCGAAAATTTTCTAAGGATTTTTTGGATTTAAAATATAATTATATAGCAGTTAATGGGCTATTAATTGAATTATAATGAATTAAATCTAAATATTTAGGCCCTACACTAATACAAGAGGATTAGGGCCATATAATAAACCCAATAGGCCCAAGAGATTATTTTGGACCTTAGCCCATATTCAAGAACCTTAAAATAGGTGTAATCATGGAATTAAGGGGGATAATTACTCCTTAGAAGATAAATAAGTGGATAATAACATAGATAATATCAAAAGAGTTTGAACTAGCTTCAAATTCGACGCTCAACAGGGAAAACGGTATATCGCGAGACAGCATAGCGTTGGTAAATAGTCTAGAGCTAGACCGCTAAGCTCTGTCAGTTCCGTGAGAGAAAGAAAACGTGAAAAGATTAGATTTTTGGCATCCAAATCACCTAGGATCCATTCTATCTACTAATGAGATAAGTCTAGAAGGTTAGCCAGATCGAATTGAAAGCCTAATTTGGACCTTAAGTTTGTTCTAATCCATGAGAACCCTAGCTAACCCTATAAATAGGTCCCAGATATGACGTGTGCGACCCTTACTTTTGGCTCATGTGGAACTAAGGTAAGGAGGACTAATTAGAGGTAAGTTTCTTCTAGGAATTTGTTTATTATAGTTAGAACTAACTACCCTCTGAATTTTGTTCTAGGAGATCAAGTATACATGAAGTTAGAGGCTTACAAAGTTACAGATCCTACACCAATAACTCAGGAAGTAGTGCGGCTGACCCAAGAAGATCAGAGAAATAGAAGTCCTAAATAAGGTAATTAGAAAGAGGTTATTTAGAACAATTTGTTTCTGTTAATACCCTTTTCTTACCCTCAAAATTTCATATCTTTAGGTCAAGGGAATCAATAGATACAAGGGCGTAAAGTTGTTGCTTTAGTTTAGGACGAGCAGAGAACTAGGGTTGACTTACAGCCTTAAATTTGAAGTTTAAAGCCCAAAACCAAGGTAGGTTATCTCATGAATGGCTCAAACTTGAAGTCAGGAATAAAAGCCCTCTGATTTCATTCGATTTCATGCACTATATCTTGAGAATTTGATGTTTTCATTAGGACTATGTATCTAGTTTTGTCTTCATGCATGAACTAGCCTTAATGAAGTAAAAAGGAAATCTTTTTGTTAATTACATGAACCTATGCATATTGTTGGCCTACTCTTATTCTATCATGCTATAGAAGTTTATGTATGTTGATTTCCAGACATGATATGTCTTAGTTTAGCATTTGGTTTTGTTATCATTTGCACCCGGATTAATATAGGAGGAAACAATCTTCCTGTAGACCGCCAGGGAACCTATCGGTTGCCCGATAGACCGCTCGCCACAATTAAACGGTCACCCACTAGATCGTTTGCTGTTCTAATTTCTGTAATATTGATAACCCAAAACATATTGCAGATTAGCCTTAATTGATATATGATAAGTCTAGTTAACTAAGTTTTATTCCTGATTTTAACATTTGGTTTCATAGACTTAGTTATATTTACTGTTCATCATAATAGATTCCTTGCTTTTATGTACATTTGGAATTATTTTAACTTATGTTAATTTGTGACCAAAATCATATACTCTTGTAATTAAATACATGTTTCAAATGATAGAGGATTCATGATTTAACTTGATCACTGTTTTACACGATTTCTCTTTTCTAAGAGTCATTTTCTTAAGTACATGGCACATATCCTGGTATGTTGTCATTAGTTACACTTTTGCACATTAAGTACACAATCTTAGACTTGATGACCTCTTGATGAGGGCATCCCTTGCCCCTCCACATTTTCTCCGGACTCGGATTGTTCGTCGGCAAGCGTCATTATGTTAGTCATGTATTTTTGAGTCTAGTCATGTAATCTTCACATTTTCTTTGAGTCAATATCATGTAATTTTCCCTTTATTTGAGTCATGTACCTAGGTTAGTGAGTCATTGTCCTAAGTATTGTGTCAATAGGTTGGTTTGTTAGGCTATTGGGCCCAATTCATTGGGCTTGGCCCAAGGGCGCCCCTACCCCTTCGGTTATTTGTCATTGAGTCAAATGTCAGGGACTTTTGTAAAAATCTGGGTTGCCTATATATAGGACCCCATTCCCCTCATTTTGAACTAATGAACCATTGCATGAATATTGAAATCCAATTCTAAATCCCACTAGATCTCTCTCTCTCTCTCTCTCTCTCTCTCTCTCTCTCTCTCTCTCTCTCTCTCTCTAAGGGGTCCCCCCCTCTCTCTCTCTTCCCCAACCCCAAAATTCGAAATTTTCTATCTCCTCCCCATTCACCTCTCATTAAGACCCCTCCCCTTCCCCATACACTCATTTAACTCCCCCCCAACCCCAAGGTGGAATCCCCCAATCACTAGGCCACCCTCCAACCCCCAACTACCCTACCCACTTCCCCAAGCACCCTTCCCTCTCCCCCATACAACCCACCACTTCCCTAGGCCATTTGAATTCAAATACCCCTTCCCTCCACAGCCCTAGGGCACCCCCAAGACTCCTCCCCTTGGTTAGGGTCGCACCCCCCTCTCTCTCTCATCTCCACCATTCTTCCTTGCCCCACTCCAACACCATTTGATACTACTAGGTTGCAGCTGGCGATCTGCAGAAGACTACCTTTTTGCAGTGGCGACCCCGATCACATCCCAGTGAATCTGAAGGCCCAAGAGGTACCGTTGGAAGCGCCTTCGAGTCATCTTCGCAACGGTGGTGGTTTCGTCTGGATCCGAGCTCTGAGCTGGCCGTGAGACCATTTTTGCAGCTTCCCTGGCAGAGCACCTGAGCCGGAGTTGAAGCTCTACTGTGACATACCTGTTAGGAATCAGATCGAGCTTTCTTCAGTAAAAGTGTTCTACTTCGAGCCCTCCACCATCCTCAACAAGCAGAGCTTCAATCAGCATCCGGAACCAGGAGTTACCAATTTTCTTCCCTGATCGTGCGGATCGGCCTCCCCTCTGTCTGCACCGACCCTCCGTCACTGACCAGAAGCCACCAGTTGACTCCGACATCATTTGGTATCCCCGTTAGTTCAGCTTCAAAGTAGACCCGCCTACGGTTCCAACGGCACCAATGGCACTGAATTCCAAACTCGGGAGCATTCGTGACGCCCTCTGCATCTTGCTGCTTGGAACCTGCAACCGTCAGAACTGAGGAGCTGCTATCCTGATCAAGCCCCTACCCCGACCAGCAGCTGTACCAGGAGAAATCAAGAAAATTCAGGCACCTTCCAGGTCCAGTTACGAAGGTTTTCCTACAGGTTTCTTCTTCATAAAAATTCGGGAGTGGCCACAGCGTCCAGAGAGCCGACTGCCTGTCCAGAAGCGCAGATAGTGGGCAGACCCGGCTACGGCTACCATTTATCATTTCTAGCTCGATTTTCCCATTCTGCTTGGCCGGCTGAAGGCCCCTCCCTGTGTGGAGGTAAATTTTGATTGTAATACATGAACCCCCACCCCGAGATCCCCCCCCCTCTTGCATGGGACGTAGTGTTGTACTCCTTTCAATTTCAGGTTGAAGCGACACCGACGCGGCGTGCGGGTGCATACCCTCGCCTCCCCGCTCGCCGCCGTCTCCGGCCGGAGTCGGCGTCTTCACGCCGGCTAGGTGAGCTCCTGAACATCTCTCATTGCTGTAATGGACTTGCTTAGCTTAGTATTGCTATAGTTACTCCGTCGGCGGTGAGAGAGTGTCCGATTTTAAATTGCCACCAAATTGAGTGACCACCGCGGGCGAGTTGTGAGAGCTTCCACTCAACCCACACCCTTGGTGTGTTGGCCGCCCGTGATTTGGGCTTTCTTTTGGCCCATTTGGGGTCCGCAATAAGCTAGCTGACCCTTGGAGAACCAAGGTCCCGCCTCGGACCCTCTCCATCATCACCAAGTCGCCTTCGGGCACTAACGTGCGCCAAGCGAGTGAGTCGCTAGTGTGAGTCCGCTGCCTAACCCGAATGCTTGCATACTTAGGTCCAAGGTCGGTCTCACATCAATTGGCATCATCATCATAGCATCCTAGTTGGTCTCACATCAAGTGTATCAAAACATCTTCATCACATCATCATAGGTCTTAGGTCGGTTTTACATCAAGTGGTATTAGAGCAAGTTCACAACTTGTCTCTATCAAGTTGGTCCTAGGGCATGTCTATGCATTTAGAGTCTTCAAGTGCATCACTCTTGTCCCCTAGTATGGCCACCTCATATCGACCTTACCAATCGGCCCACTCCATAAGTCCAAGCCACCAAGAGATGCCTACCACTAACACCCATAACTTCCCTGGCCATGTCAACTACTTCATGAAAGCCTTGTGATGCGGGACGGGACACGGACACGGCAAGCTCGCGATCGTCCCTTGATGAGGGAAGCGTCGGATGTGCGCGGTTGAGAAACCGGCAATGAGCTAGGGTGGTCGGCTCTCTTTTGCGCCCGGATCGGGTCACGGGACGGCTTCGCTCTCTCTCGCAGCAGTGATATTATAAATTGAAGGCGAGCTAGGTATCCCTACACATGCTCTCTAGCAGCGGCATAAACAAGCATATAAAGAATTAAGCCAATGCCAAGTGTAAGGGTGAAGGCGATACCTCCACGCTCTCGGCGTGGCGAAGACGGCACCCGGCCAAAGCTCGTACTCCCGGGAACTTAGGACATTATGTTTACAGCAATGCAATTAAGCCCACTCCACGTAGGGAGGTAAAGGGCGACACAAGTGGGCCCGGGAGGACCAAGTTCCGGTTGACGGGCGGTTTCGGGCAATGCTTCGGCTTCATGCGTTCTCGTGCTAGTGGGGGCCCACGTGTTGACCGGAGGGGTCGTGTGGGGCCTGATGACTCCTCTGCTGTGGAGACACCTGGAAAGCGTTCCCCTGGGATGGCGAGTTGCTGGAACGACCGCCGGACGCCGGGCGGCCCTCGGACGACGCTCGCGGGAACTCGGCCACGAATCTGAAAATTCTGTTTGTAGGCGCGCGACTCGGAGAAAACTGCTGTTGTGATCAATCCCGTCGTCGGAATGCGACGAGGTTAGCGCCGTTGGAAAGCTGACTCAGAATACCTCGACGTAGGAGTCTTCAAAAAAAATAATCAGATCTGTATTTCTGATCATGCATTTTAAAAGCTTGCTGGAATCTGGCCAGAACTGCAGGGGCAGGTTCTGACTTCTCTGAAGATCGATGTTGACCGGGAAGAAGACCTCCGAATCTGGAAATAATTTCTTCAGAAAAGTTGAAGGTCTCTGAGCGAGGAATCCGGGACTATTTTTGGTTTTCTGATTGGAGACGAAATGGATTGTCTGGGATTTTTTTACTAGACCTGGGTCGGATCTGGGAAACTGTGGGCAGACTGTTCTTGGGAACTTGGACGAAATTTGAAAAATACTTGGAGGGTGAACCAAAAATTAATAAAATTCCTGGTGGTAGAGGGATGTGGACAGAGATCCCAGTAAATTTTGGCGACCCAAAAAAAATCAAACGATGGTTTGAATGGGGTAAACTCGGAGCTGGTGAATAGTAAACAGAACCAGGATAGATCTGGAACTTGGACTTGGACGAAAATCAAAAAAATAGCTAAAGGATGAATTTTGACGTGGTTTTTTTTGTGGGGATAAGGGTTCTAGAGGGGAACCAACCCTGAAATTTTGAGCTTCAGAAGACGAAGGTAGTGATAGCAGGAATTCGGAGAAGAAGGGTCTGTCCTGAGTGGACAGAACACCGAAACCGTTGGCGACGACGCGTCGGCGGCGAGACGATGGCGGCGGCGATCACCGGAGTTGCTTCAGATGCTGGAGGGGATCAAGGGGGAGGGGATTACACTCTAGAAAGGGGAGAGGGGGTGGAGGAACTAGGGAGAGAGAGGGGAGGGGTGCAAATCTCACTTGGGGCAAATGCCTATTTTCTCTTCATTAATTCATTCAATATGAAAAATACAACCTTATATAGGATGCCAACCAAACTCAACCTCAACCCTTGGATCTAGGGGTTTGGATTGAAGGGCTGGTATACAATGTGAATCACACATTAAATACATTAGTTTAATCTAATTTGACCATGCTTATTCTACCTTGGACTAGATCCATTCAAACACCACCTAATACACACCAACCAAGCCACCAAGCCTAATAAGGCCAAAGAAGCTTGCGCCCCCCTTCATGGGCCAAGGCCATTCATGGGCCAAGAGCCACCTAATAGCTCATGCTAGGCATGGACCCTTTCCACTTAGTTGGCCCATGAGGAAGTGTAACCCAATTTGGGCCTTAAGTGCATTAGTGACCCATTAGACACCTAATGACCCAATATGGCATAAGCTCCTTAATGGACTCTACTAATGGCAACCTAGCCATGGACTTGACATAACAAATGGCCCATTGGCTTGATATAAGCCTTACAAGGATCTCAAAAGAAAGAAATTACACAATTACAATCTCATACAAGCCATAACTCACAAATACACTTCACCCGTGTATGGAAATCGCCTTTGATGCCCCATCAATTCTCCCCGGGTGGGAGGAACTCGACCCCGTCGAGTAAGGGTATGGCTGCTCCGGTACTCCGGCGGATCCGTCACCGTGCTAAGTAGCGCGGGTATGCTCCACTCCAAGTGATCGGCACCTGCTCATTCCATATATACTCGATATGCGCACTGCTATGGCTAAAGGTGGTCACTCCGAAGGGGCACTCTCAAAGGAAGGAAACAACTCGAAGACTCACTAGGAATCACCGCTGAGTCCCTATAGGTGACTGATCCGGATATATAAGTAAAACCGATCCCATACTCATCAAGTGAGTCGACTCGCTTCACACTCATAAGAGAACGACACGAGCTTGCACAAGACACATGCAGACTCACCATGCACTGACACATGAATGAAAATCACACAAACAATCGACTCAAAATCACCACACAAACAAACCACACAAAGAAAACACACTGTTAGTCCGACCTGTTCATGGGTGACGGCGGACCAGGACACCCGAATATGTGCCATGCATACACTAGATGTACTCGATGCTTGACGGAATGGATGACTCCTAGGCACCCTAAGATGTACCAATCATGCATTGGCAACCTATGGGATTTGGGTGGGGAAGGACTAGGAGATCCAAAACTACCCTCGTCATCATCCCTAGATGTAGAGACGGCGTGCCGACTAGGCCGAGGGGTATGGGTGGAATAGTGAACTCCTTGGAAGAGGTGGAGGGAATGTGATAGCTCGGGAGCTTCACTAGTGGAGGGGTCAAAAGGGTCAAAGAAGGTATGACCCCATGAAGTGGGTTCCAACATGACATGGTCCCAATCGTGAAATTCTTGAAGGTGTGGGTGGTCACCTTCCTCCGTCATGGTAGATGGGACCGTGTATAGGAAATATGACTCCTCCCTCGGAAGCAAAGTCATGAAGTCGGGCTCATCCGGTAGCGGGAGAAATAGAAGAACCTCTGTGGTGACACAACCCACGGTGCACTCGGAGGTAATGGACCCTATGGCCGGATGGGTGAAGCTATGACTAGCGGGTTGGTCAAAGCCTCGGGCCAAAAGGTGCGTCAACTCCCATTGTGAATCCAATCCCATGACAAGATCGTCCAATGTGTCAACATGGTGACGAGATCGAAAGGTGGTATGGAATGAGTTGACTGGCACTAATGGTAGTGTGGGGTCCATTGATGGGAAGGGATGTGGGACCAGGCCATCCTTGAGCCATCTAAGAAGTGGCTCGGCTATGTAAAGTGTTCCCGTAAGAAACACGGGTGGCTCGGGCTTTGGTAGTTCCCACTTTGATGGTTTCGAATGAAGACCGGAGGTAGATAACAATGGAGCATCCATGGGTGGTGGAGTAGCTTGTGTCCTTTCCCACCAATCCGAAATCATTTTCTTTATTTCCTCTAAGGAGCGGGTTGGAGGAGGGACCTTGGGGTGGACTAGCTCCTTAACTCTCGGCTCGGGTGTGGGCCTCGGCTCGGTTATAAGCGGGACTTCCACTCGGTTGGAGGTGCTTGAGTGGGTTGGGATGGGAGTGCCAAGGGGAGGTTGGTTGGTGGTGCATGGGCGGGCCACTAGATTGGGGTCACTTTGGTGGGCTTGGACGGCGGTTAAGGGGTGGGATTGGGTAGAGGTGTGGCCCACTTGATTGTGGGTGAGTTGGTGGGGCTGGTGAGTGGAATGACCTCCGTGGTTGGAGGTAGGTGGGCGGGGAACGTAGGCCCTCCTAAGCACTCTCTTCATTTCCCACCATGACTCGATGGGCCTTAGATTCCTATCCTCCCTCCAATATTTGATGTCCCTCCAAGTTGCAGCGGCTTCACCAAAAAGTCACCTTTTGGCAACATCGACTTGCATGGGCCCGTACATGATGTACACCTCGAAGTAATCATCCATAATGGCTTCCCATTCTAGATAGACACTCGGGTCATCGGACCCGTAGAAATCCCGGGTTTCGGGCCTCGTGGGGTGGTTCGGGTGGTCCTTCCATTTGAGATAGTATCGCCACCATCCGGGAGTTTGGGACTCCATGGGACACGGGGAAACTAGTGGATGGCCATGCCGACACTCGGACCAAAACACTAGACACGACACTAAGTAATGCAAAGTTGGAATGCACTAACTAATGCACACTAAGGACCCTAGACGTAAACCAAGACTCGGTACGGGGCGGAGACAATCGACCCGAAGGTCACTCGCACAAGTGTGCGGCCATCCCGATAGGCGTAACCTAACGGTCGGACAACACCTTTTTATATACCGAGTAAAGGGATGTATGCGACCCCAAAATGACTCTTTTTGTTGTTTTAAAAATATGATGATCCTAAACACGACTTAGACCGACTAATGACTACATGTAAATGACACTCTTTTTTTTTTGACACCCTAGACTCAAACTCTCTCTGATACCAAATTGATGCGGGACGGGACACGGACACGGCAAGCTCGCGATCGTCCCTTGATGAGGGAAACGTCGGATGTGCGCGGTTGAGAAACCGGCAATGAGCTAGGGTGGTCGGCTCTGTTTTGCGCCCGGATCGGGTCACGGGACGGCTTCGCTCTCTCTCGCAGCAGTGATATTATAAATTGAAGGCGAGCTAGGTATCCCTACACATGCTCTCTAGCAGCGGCATAAACAAGCATATAAAGAATTAAGCCAATGCCAAGTGTAAGGGTGAAGGCGATACCTCCACGCTCTCGGCGTGGCGAAGACGGCACCCGGCCAAAGCTCGTACTCCCGGGAACTTAGTACATTATGTTTACAGCAATGCAATTAAGCCCACTCCACGCAGGGAGGTAAAGGGCGACACAAGTGGGCCCGGGAGGACCAAGTTCGGGTTGACGGGCGGTTTTGGGCAATGCTTCGGCTTCATGCGTTCTCGTGCTAGTGGGGGCCCACGTGTTGACCGGAGGGGTCGTGTGGGGCCTGATGACTCCTCTGCTGTGGAGACACCTAGAAAGCGTTCCCCTAGGATGGCGAGTGCTGGAACGACCGCCGGACGCCGGGCGGCCCTCGGACGACGCTCGCGGGAACTCGGCCACGAATCTGAAAACTCTGTTTGCAGGCCCGCGACTCGGAGAAAACTGCTGTTGTGATCAGCCCCGTCGTCGGAATGTGACGAGGTTAGCGCCGTTGGAAAGCTGACTCAGAATACCTCGACGTAGGGGTCTTCAAAAAAAATAATCAGATCTGTATTTCTGATCATGCATTTTACAAGCTTGCTGGAATCTGGCCAAAACTGCAGGGGCAGGTTCTGACTTCTCTGAAGATCGACGTTGACCGGGAAGAAGACCTCCGAATCTGGAAATAATTTCTTCAGAAACGTTGAAGGTCTCTGAGCGAGGAATCCGGGACTATTTTTGGTTTTCTGATTGGAGACGAAATGGATTTTCTGGGAATTCTTTACTAGACCTGGGTCGGATCTGGGAAACTGTGGGCAGACTATTCTTGGGAACTTGGACGAAATTTGAAAAATACTTGGAGGGTGAACCAAAAATTAATAAAATTCCTGGTGGTAGAGGGATGTGGACAGAGATCCCAGTAAATTTGGGCGACCCAAAAAAAATCAAAAGATGGTTTGAATGGGGTAAACTCAGAGCTGGTGAACAGTAAACAGAACCAGGACAGATCTGGAACTTGGACTTGGACGAAAATCAAAAAAATAGCTAAAGGATGAATTTTGATGTGATTTTTTTTGTGGGGATAAGGGTTCTAGAGGGGAACCAACCCTGAAATTTTGAGCTTCAGAAGACGAAGGTAGTGATAGCAGGGATTCGGAGAAGAAGGGTCTATCCTGAGTGGACAGAACACCGAAACCGTTGGCGACGACGCGTCGGCGGCGAGACGATGGCGGCGGCGATCACCGGAGTTGCTTCAGATGCTGGAGGGGATCAAGGGGGAGGGGATTACACTCTAGAAAGGGGAGAGGGGGTGGAGGAACCAGGGAGAGAGAGGGGAGGGGTGCAAATCTCACTTGGGGCAAATGCCTATTTTCTCTTCATTAATTCATTCAATATGAAAAATACAACCTTATATAGGATGCCAACCAAACTCAACCTCAACCCTTGGATCTAGGGGTTTGGATTGAAGGGCTGGGATACAATGTGAATCACACATTAAATACATTAGTTTAATCTAATTTGACCATGCTTATTCTACCTTTGACTAGATCCATTCAAACACCACCTAATACACACCAACCAAGCCACCAAGCCTAATAAGGCCAAAGAAGCTTGCGCCCCCCTTCATGGGCCAAGGCCATTCATGGGCCAAGAGCCACCTAATAGCTCATGCTAGGCATGGACCCTTTCCACTTAGTTGGCCCATGAGGAAGTGTAACCCAATTTGGGCCTTAAGTGCATTAGTGACCCATTAGACACCTAATGACCCAATATGGCATAAGCTCCTTAATGGACTCTACTAATGGCAACCTAGCCATGGACTTGACATAACAAATGGCCCATTGGCTTGATATAAGCCTTACAAGGATCCCAAAAGAAAGAAATTACACAATTACAATCTCATACAAGCCATAACTCACAAATACACTTCACCCGTGTATGGAAATCGCCTTTGATGCCCCATCACCTTGACCTATGCCAATGAGCAGCTTGATAACATATCGGGCCAACTCAACCAACTTGGAGAAAATAGGCCCGCCCCAAGGATGGATGATAGGATGATCCCTTTCCCACTTCCCACCTTTGATGGAACCTCTCCTAGAGAATATTTAGATTGGGAAGCTACAATGGACCAATACTTCACTTGGTATCCTATGTCCGACGATGAAAAGGCATGGGTTGCCAAAATGTAACTTACCAAACAGGCAGAAACTTATTGGATGCAAATTGTCGGGCTAAAGGTACTTAGAAGGGAAACTCCCATCACCACTTGGAAGGACATGAAGGAGCAACTTAGGGCAAAATATATGTCCCCTTCCTACCTGGGTTACCAAAGCCCAAGGAGCACTCCCACTCCCTCAACCCCACCCATCCGAAACCTCACCCCTAAAACCCAAGTATCTAAGGCCTCCACCTCCTCACCCAACCCCATAAGGTCCCCCACACCCCAACCAAAACCACCTCCCCTAACCTACACTTGTCAAGCCCCTTTAACCCCCACCTCCACCCCAAACGATCCCAAGGGCAAGAGACCCTTAACCGGCCCGATTCCCTCCATAAGGATCACCACTCATCCAACCTTCACCACTCAAACCCAAGTGGACCCCATGACCACCCCTCCACCTAGGCCCATAATGGCCATCACCCCCCAACCCAAAACCCCTCACCCAACCGACCTCCTGCTTCCTACACCAATCTTTCCCCAACCTAGGCCTCCTCTACGTCCCCTTCCTATCCAAATCCAAGTCCACCCTTGCCCACCACCCCAAGTGCACCATGCTCCAGCTATCACCAATTCTCCCGCATTAGACCTACCCAACCCATTAACACTAGGAATTGAAACCCACACACCCATCTACATGGAAATAGATGCTAGTCCCGAACAAAAACCTACCCTAGAGGAAATCCAAGAACCTCCACTTCCACCCACCTCTCCTAGTCTGAATCCTCAAAAGCCTCACACCTTCACCATGAATGAAGTCATACTCCAATGGCTCAAACAAGGACCCACCCTTCCTAGCTCACCCCCACCTCCCTCACCGTTGGGATACCCATCCCAAATTGCCCCCCTCCACTCCTATCACACCACAATCCAATCCTACTATGAGGTAGAAGGTTGGGATGATCTCCTCAAGGGTTTAGAATGGCAACTAGGGTTGACTTCCTTATTGACCTTAGGAAAGGCCCACCCAAAAAGCCTTAGTCTAATCCACCCATGTGATGGTTCTATCACCCCGGTCTTCACCATTGGTTGCTACACTAGTGACCTCCTTCTCATTCTCCCTATGGATGAAAAACCCATCATGATCCACTCCACTTCCATTGAGATCCCAAGTACCTTGATCGACTGGCCCACTAACGACCTTGGTACCTTGAGGGAGGAGGATCCACCGTGTGAAGACCATGTGGGCATAGAGTCTCTTCTTCTAGGAAACCCAGTCCATGACCCCTTTGATCCCTTCCTTTGGGAGTATGGGTACCCACGTGACCCACCCACATCACCCACCACCCACCCTTTCCTACCCCCACCCACCATGTTGGGCCAAGCCCACCTCATCCATGACCCAGGTTACACCATAGGAATCATGACCTTAGGCAACACCCGCCTAGAGATCAAGAAAGTGCCCCACCCCATATCCACCTACCTAGATCCCTTCGACCCTTTTGAGTGGAAGCTCAAAGGCCACCCCATCATCCCACATGAGGAAGTCATCTTTCGGAAAGGACATCATATGTCTTGGCACATCACACCGCTTGGCATGATTAGTCCGTCGGGTACATTCATCCACATCACCCACATGTCAAGTAGGAAGCATAAGTGGACCATATTTGGATGTAATGGTCCACCCTCTTTCATCATGAGTCATAAGCATGAAAAAAGTATATATGGATGTCCGGGTCCCCCAGCATTTGTCACCACCATACATACCTATGGATGCCCCGGTCCTCCCAAATCATTCAACGTCCTCATAACATCAATGCATGATAGGTCTATATGTGGTTGTCCTGGACCCCCTTTGCATACCATACATTGTCAACTCACATCGCATCATAGTGCATGGCATATGCATTCAAGCAAGTATCAAGCAACAAGCGGTGGGATTCACAAGAAGCGAGCACAAACTCCTAAGCACCACTTTGAGTTCCAAGTTGACAACTTGGCGATGATGGCTTTGGAGTGGCTCTACTTTAGGGTCACCTCCAATCTGAGGGCACGAGGACTTGGACCTTCCCAAGATCTGAGTGGCTTTGGCAACCCAGCTTATGGGTTGGACTTTCAAATGGGTTTTGGGATTCACCCCACTTCCCATGTGGCGGATCCGGCACCCTCTAAGGGCACCGCGGTGGATCCTAGTGAGTGCCTCGAGCTTACACCTACCATTGTGAAAGACACCCTCGGAGTGCCACCATAAATAGCCTGAGAGCCCGACGTGAGCACACGGCGGCCATACTAGGCAAGCAAGATCCATCGCCAGCATGAGGGTATGACCGAGCCACTTTGTCGAGCTGAAGCGCCGTTCCCCGACTATGGTCGCGGGTTGAGTATGGAGATCGTGGATCGCCCAGAGTCGCAATTCGATGTACTACTTCCCTGGTGGACCCATACTCGACGGGGTCGAGTTTTCCCCACCCCGGGGGTATGATGAGGGCATCCCTTGCCCCTCCACATTTTCTCCGGACTCGGATTGTTCGTCGGCAAGCGCCATTATGTTAGTCATGTATTTTTGAGTCTAGTCATGTAATCTTCACATTTTCTTTGAGTCAATATCATGTAATTTTCCCTTTATTTGAGTCATGTACCTAGGTTAGTGAGTCATTATCTTAAGTATTGTGTCATTAGGTTGGTTTGTTAGGCTATTGGGCCCAATTCATTGGGCTTGGCCCAAGGGCGCCCCTACCCCTTCGGTTATTTGTCATTGAGTCAAATGTCAAGGACTTTTATAAAAATATGGGTTGCCTATATATAGGACCCCATTCCCCTCATTTTGAACTAATAAACCATTGCATGAATATTGAAATCCAATTCCAAATCCCACTAGATCTCTCTCTCTCTCTCTCTCTCTCTCTCTCTCTCTCTAAGGGGTCCCCCCTCTCTCTCTCTTCCCCAACCCCAAAATTCAAAATTTTCTCTCTCCTCCCCATTCACCTCTCATTAAGACCCCTCCCCTTCCCCATACACTCATTTAACTCCCCCCCAACCCCAAGGTGGAATCCCCCAATCACTAGGCCACCCTCCAACCCCCAACTACCCTACCCACTTCTCCAAGCACCCTTCCCTCTCCCCCATACAACCCACTACTTCCCTAGGCCATTTGAATTCAAATCCCCCTTCCCTCCACAGCCTTAGGGCACCCCCCAGACCCCTCCCCTTGGTTAGGGTCGCACCCCCCTCTCTCTCTCATCTCCACCATTCTTCCTTGCCCCACTCCAACACCATTTGATACTACTAGGTTGCAGCTGGCAATCTATAGAAGACCACCTGCTTGCAGCGGCGACCCCGATCACATCCCAGTGAATCTGAAGGCCCAAGAGGTACCGTTGGAAGCATCTTCGAGTCATCTTCGCAACGGTGGTGGTTTCGTCTGGATCCGAGCTCTGAGCTGGCCGTGAGACCATTTCTCCCCCGACTGTGCGCAGCTTCCCTGGTATAGCACCTGAGCCGGAGTTGAAGCTCTACTGCGACATACCTGTTAGGAATCAGATCGAGCTTTCTTCAGTAAAAGTGTTCTACTTCGAGCCCTCCACCATCCCCAACAAGCAGAGCTTCAATCAGCATCCGGAACCAGGAGTTACCAATTTTATTCCCTGATCGTGCGGATCTGCCTCCCCTCTATCTGCACCAACCCTCCGTCACTAATCAGAAGCCACCAGTCGACTCCGATATCATTTGGTATCACCGTCAGATCAGCTTGAAAGTAGATCCGCCTACGGTTCCAACGGCACCAACGGCACTACATTCCGAGCTCGGGAGCGTTCGTGAGGCCCTCTGCATCTTGATGCTTGAAACCTGTAACCGTCAGAACCGAGGAGCTGCTACCCTGATCAAGCCCCTACCCCGACCAGCAGCTGTACCAGGAGAAATCAAGAAAATTCAGGCACCTTCCCGGTCCAGTTACAAAGGTTTTCCCACAGGTTTCGTCTTCAGCAAAATTCGGGAGTGGCCACAGCTTCCAGAGAGCCGACTGCCTATCCAGAAGCGCAGACAGTGGGCAGACCCGGCTACGGCTACCATTTATCATTTCTAGCTCGATTTTCCCTTTCTGCTTGGCTGGCTGAAGGCCCCTCCCTGTGTGGAGGTAACTTTTGGTTGTAATACATTAACCCCCACCCCGAGATCCCCCCCCCTTGCATGGGGCGTAGTGCTGTACTCCTTTCAATTTTAGGTTGAAGCGACACCGACGCGGCGTGCGGGTGCATACCCTCGCCTCCCCGCTCGCCCCCGTCTCCAGCCGGAGTCGGCGTCTTCACGCCGGCTAGGTGAGCTCCTGAACATCTCTCATTTCTGTAATGGACTTGCTTAGCTTAGTATTGCTATAGTTACTCCGTCGGCGGTGAGAGAGTGTCCGATTTTAAATTGCCACCAAATTGAGTGACCACCGCGGGCGAGTTGTGAGAGCTTCCACTCAACCCACACCCTTGGTGTGTTGGCCGCCCGTGATTTGGGCTT
The DNA here is from genome assembly GCA_022559845.1 of Amorphophallus konjac. Taxonomy (NCBI): domain Eukaryota; kingdom Viridiplantae; phylum Streptophyta; class Magnoliopsida; order Alismatales; family Araceae; genus Amorphophallus; species Amorphophallus konjac. The sequence continues at coordinate 143,597,134 of CM040126.1, forward strand.
TCTTTGGCCCATTTGGGGTCCGCAATAAGCTAGCTGACCCTTGGAGAACCAAGGTCCCGCCTCGGACCCTCTCCATCATCACCAAGTCGCCTTCGGGCACTAACGTGCGCCAAGCGAGTGAGTCGCTAGTGTGAGTCCGCTGCCTAACCCGAATACTTGCATACTTAGGTCCAAGGTCGGTCTCACATCAATTGGTATCATCATCATAGCATCCTAGTTGGTCTCACATCAAGTGTATCAAAACATCTTCATCACATCATCATAGGTCTTAGGTCGGTTTTACATCACCTCTCCTTTGGATATTCCTTCCAACGGATTAGGAAATATTGTCTGAAGGCCTCCGTAAGACTCCGTGAGCCTGGGATTCCCACTAGGACGCCGAGCTAGTTGTACCATTAAAACCCATTGTTTAGAAAGCACTTTTATCGGTGTTTTATGCATTCTGGAACTTAGCGGCCTTCTGATTGACTGCCAGAGTCTGCTAGCGGCCCTGCACTTGACCCCTAACGGATCCTAAACAATTCTCCATTCGACTGCAAAGCTTCAGAAGGATTTTCTCGTGTTTGAGGACTCTGTCTCATGAAAAGGTCCAAGACTAGAATGCTTGAATTCCTAAACGGTCCATCATTTGACCGCTTTCTGTACTATACGGTCCAGTAATCGACCGTTTGGTTCCTGATTTTATCTAACCCAAGGTTTGACCTTTGGGGTTGATTTTCTTGAGTTCAAGGATTTTCTGGACTCTTAACCTATGATAATAAGTCAATGTAAAGATATGGAAAATAAAGAATGTACCGTTATCCTATCGGATTTTTCTTCATAGCATAACCTAGTTACTAATACCTTTCTTGAATGTTCATGATCAGTTGTGGTACTTTCTATATTTTGGTTACCTTATCATGGAACTTTTGTTGAACTTGTACATTATTGGCCACATTATTGTTATAAACGTGGAAGTAGCTTGATTTATACTTGAAGATGCAGTTCAAGTACTGATTGTGTTCAAGGGCTCTATGTTAGTCCCCTCATCTGATTGTCGGAAATGTACTGTAAACGATGGGATATGATGCTACTAGCGTCGCATTGCGTTGGGAGTACTTTCTCTATAAATCAGTGAAATATCGATAGAAATCCACATAAATTCGCGAAGTACTTGCTATAAAGTGAAAAGTACTTTCTTGCTTGACTTTCTAGTGCATAGCCTTCATGGTTATCAAAAGTACATTCTTGTGACATTCGTGTTCATGAAGAGGCCAAATTGACATTCTTGTTATATACTAGATTAATCATAGTCTCATATCTCAAGCTTGATCATATCATGTTACTTTGGCTTTATTCGCATGATTCATCGTATCTGCATGATTTATCTTATTCTCTAGAGCTAAAATGCTAATTACTTAAATTTACCTTCATGTTGACACGAAGATACCTACTGGGCAAGTGTGCTCATTACTCTACTTTTCAATCTTTTTCAAGAAATTCTAGTGGGTCAGATTCAAAATACTCAAGTGATGGATCAGAGAGTGATTGAAGGATAACGACTCGAGAGAAGCCTTAGTTATAAATGTCTAGTCGAGTCATGATGTAATTTTTATTTTCTTGAGTCTAGTGAAAAGATCTTATGTACTTTGAGGATTATTTTATGAAGTAATAAAGTTGAAGGATTTTAGTGAATTACATTGTGCAATTACCTTTTTATGTGATTGTCTTGCTATTTGCGATCGTTTATTTTACCACGGATATTTTGTTATGCAGGTCCCTGACTGTTTGGGACGGGATTTCTATTCTGTTTGTTGGTTTATTTCACATGTCGATCAATCAATTAACTAACTGGCAATTAACTGACTGATTGACTGCGCGGGTGTGCCAGTCACGTACGTGACAAGTTTATTGTGCGCTCGTTCTGACCCGTGTCGGGCGAGAGTGAGGTTCGGTCGTGACCAGCAGTCTGTCATACCATAATGGTCATGACGTTAATTACATCCCCCACGATGATGGAAAACCTTTGATTAATTGCCGAGATAGTGGGCTATCGAGGACGAAATAAGAGATGCAGAGCATGCGAGTGGTCATGCAAGATGCTACTATCGACTACACACAATTTATTAAGGCGGACCCTCGGTACATGGCGGAGGACTTAGGCCCGAAGACCACCATCACTCGCGACAAACTTCTGATCGGGCGTAACCCGACTTTCCGTTAATGCCATTTGATATACCAAGGGTGCGCACACTCAGGCATGCATTGACGTGACATGAATATTCAGACTAAAGGCGTGATGGCAACGATACGAAGCAGATCAATTCAAGCTTAGACAAGCTAATTTATTCAATTTTCTTGATCAAAAGGTTTACTTCATTCTTTTATTAACATTGGGAATCACCCAAGAGATGGGGAGGGGACCGGAACGGCACAACGGCATGATTCGGAATGAAATCGGTGTGGTACGCACCGAGAAAAGGCTTAAAATACTTGAAACGGTGCCAGAAAACATAGGTAAAGGGCTTAAAACGGCGTGGGAACCGTAGGTGTAGAAGGGGGGTTAAAACGGCGTGACCCCTTTTGGGGCGCGCCGGGATGGAGCGCGCCGTTTTAAGGCGCGCCATTTTAAGGCGCGCCGGACGCAAACGGTGCCGGTTTAGCCCAATTTCATGGAAACCGAGGTTTTATTTGTGGTTTCTTGGGTTTGTTAAAACACTTTGGGAAACTTTGAAGGTTTATTTAAGTCATTTATTCAAAGGATCACCCCGGGACATTCAGAAGCCGAGTCACAGGCACGCGCGAGGTTCACACTCGAGCACGGTGATTATTCCGAGTCAGACTCGTTCGAGCCAAAATTTCGGCAGCATCTCCCTGTCCCGGAGGATTGTCGGGGAGAAGAGGGGAATACTCACGTAGCGGAGCAACCCCTGAGGGCCGGGTGGCGCAACGGCGGTCGACAAAACCCGAACAGAAAGGAAAACCCCGAGGTCCAGCCTGCTAGAGGCACCAAGTCCGTGCGTGAGAGTGGGCGGATGAGACAACTCATTAGGGGAGCGAAGACCCCGAGGACTGGCCTACGAGGGGCACGCGACCCGAGTCGACTCAACGCTCAAGTCGGGACGGCCAGTTAGAGAAGGAAACCCCGAGGGCCAGCCTACGAGGGGCACGCATCTCACGGCCACCATAGTGTCCATCAAGGACTGTGGGTTTTGGCATATTGGGATTAACCCATTTAATGTCCACTCATTGATCCACAAGAGAGCTCACCATTAAGAGACGATCCTCTGTAGTCAGAGCGGAAGAGCAGTGAAACTGGGGAATGTTCCCCTCTCCCTGGTCACCAAATCTCCTCGAAGAGGTGACAGTACAGAATAGTCACAAAATCCGTTCGGTCCGTGGGCTAATTATAGTAGCTATAGATGCGCATATATGCGTGTATATGTTAGCGGGTTGACAGAACGGCTGTCATATCAATATTTAGAAGACAGTGAGATGGGATATAGGGACAAACTCAACTCCTCTCGTTCATAGTTAAGAACAGAGGAAAATAAGAGAATGGACCCAGGATTAGCCAGAAGAATACATTTGCTCGTATGTATCTGGCGATGAAAGCTTCGATGCTCGAGAGGGAGAAAAACCCCAGGGAGAGGGGGATTAATGTAGCCCCTAACGTAGTAGGGCGTATAAGCGCCGAGGGAGACAGAATGGAAAAAGCCATCAACGCAGAAAAATACACGAATGCGATCGAACACTTTACATTCACCCCCCGTCGGCGTAGTGGATGAGGGCACGCATATGTCAGCGTCCCTATCTCGGCGCCGTCCTTGTTGAACGGCGTCGTCCCACTGGCCGAAAGAGGGGCTTGCAGAGACGGGGGGATGGGATGCAGAAGAAGAAGAAGGCAACAGTCACTCATTCATCATTGACATATATATACACATATATCTATTCATTCCACGGGGGAAAGCATACAGGGTTTATTCTGGCATCGGCGTTGTCGCGCGATTGCCATTGAAACAAACGAAGAACAGATGCAGAGATAATAAACAGAAATGATGAGAGAAAGGGGGAAGGTTTGGCTCATATCAACGCTCCTCCCCCTTTCTCATTTACATTGCGACAGCAGAAGGAAACAGATGGCAGAAGAGGGGGATTAACCAGGAGAATCACACCGAGAGAATCACACCGACCCACCTAAAACAAGAGAAAGGAGCAGACGACTCTTCTTTCTTCTCCGAAACCGGGGGTAGGGCGGAGCAGAGGATGGCGGTGGCGGCCAAAGAAAGAAAAACCCCAGAGCTCCTTTCGCCAGAACCCTTTTCCTCGAGGCCTCTCTGATTGGAGCGCTCCGACTCTTCTATCCTTTTTTCCCTTTGATTCCTCTCTTCTTTCTTTTTAGAAGCCATGTCGTATATGTAGCCATAGTTAATCCGGCGCCATGGAAAGGGGCGCGCCATATTCAGTGGCGTCGGGAGGCATGTCCCCACTTGATTCTGGCGCGCCGGATTTGGCAGCGCCGGATTAAGGGGCGCCGAAGTCCTTTTGTGCACTGATTTAGCTTGTTCGCTTGACGCGGGCTGGCCGATGGGTCCGAGGATGGTTCCGGAGGCTCCCGTTGACTGTTCCTCTCGCCTTGGTCCTTCGAAAACCTCGACAGGTGTTGACGAAGCTCTCCACGCTGTGAATGGCCTTAATTAGAACTTCGCGTGTATCTGGCTCGAGCATACGGGTCTTCTGCCGGTACGGCCTTCGGCACTATGCTTTGTGCTTCCAGCTCAGACGGACTTGTGCTCGAAGCTTCCTTGCGGGATGGTACAACATCCGGGATAGTTCCGCCTTGGCCGGCGACCAATCGGCCACTAACGGGCCCACTATGGCGAGAAGCCGAACCCGTGTCGGGTGATCGGGACCTTTTGCTAACAGAAACTTCGGCTCCTTGTTGTGAATGGATGAGGATGTTCTTCCTCAGGAGAGTCTTCATTCAGGTGGCGAGCCACCAAGTAGACCGTCATCCTTGGTCGGGCAATGGGTGTAGGGTTGCGGCATGACGAGGTCGATGCCGGATCATTGGGCAGGCTTGGTCGCACTGCCAGTTAGTTATGGATTTATCTCAACTTTCCTGAGGCAAAATCCCCGGTGTTCACTTCCAGGTGACTCAAGGCTCTGGCAACTTGAGAAGCCTTCCTTCAGTTGATCTTCATCGGCTTCTATGCTTCAGTGGGCCGTATCATTCGTCTTTGCGGCTTGGTCGCCGAAGGATCATATTTTGAGTGCCAACAAATGCCACCCAGGCGTGGGTGGTGCAAGCGAGGCAGGAGTGCAGTAGGACCGACGGATAAGCTTTGTCTGGATTTATCTCCTCTGGTGACGGAAGCTTGAAACGGCACTTAATTCCGGCATCGGAAGCTAATCCGGCGCAATCGGAGGCTTGTATGGGGCCATTTAAAATGGCGCGTACTGACCTCATGGTAAAACGGCGCCGCCCGTCACGGCACGCCTTTTGTTCGGGGGTTAAAACGGCGCTGTGCAGACCATGCCGTCGACGTCCCTCAGGGTGGCCGACAACATCTGGGCCGGTATAGATAGCAAGGTGGACTTTCAGCTCCCCGAGACTTTGCCACTGGGCTTACAATTCTCCAGTGACATGGTGTGGCAGTCTCTGGATAATCTCCAGCGAGCCATGTCAGCTTCCCCGGGTCTAACCTATGTACAGCTGAGGGGCCTGATAGAACACCTCTCCTGGTCACTATTAGCATTTGGCTGCCCAATGGATGATTGGACCCCGCGGGTTGTGATGTTGCTAAAGCACGCCAACAGGCGGGATTTCCTCAGTCGAGAGGTATTTGATCAGCTGGCGACTGTGAAGCTAGAGAGGGCAGATTGTCACGCTGCTACCACTTCACGGAGGGTGACCGTGGAGCAGTTGAGAGGTGTTGCCGGCAATATCTCAGAACATCGGTTCTTCTCACGGCGCGGATGGAAGAGTTGCGTGCGGAACTTGCCAAGGTCGAAGCCGAGCGCCTACAGGTCCAGACAACGGAAGAAGCTGATCTGGCGGAAGGATGACTTGTCTCGCTGGATGAGAGGTTATCACAGCTGATAGCTACCGAGGCTCAGTTGTAGGAGTTGACCCAATACCCCTCACTAGGCCTCTTGGAGTTGGTAGATATTTTCCGGCGCCCTTTGCCGTAACTTTGCTTTGCTGTGCTTTTTGCATCGAGCTCTGCTTCTTTTTGCCTTTGGAGCTTATGTACCCCTGGGGAATGCCCCGAGCACAAATGTATTCTAACGACTCACATTAATGAAACATCTATGTTTGTCGCCTCAATCGTGACTTCTTTCCCTCTTTTCTTCTCTCTTTTCTTCTGGCTGCTCATCCATGATAGGGGCATCCCTTGCCCCACCACTTTTTTTCGAAGCTCAGTTGGATCATCGGCATGCGTCATTATGTTCCCCACATGTTTTTGAGTCTAGTCATGTAATTTTCATACTTTCTTTGAGTCATAAACTATGTAATTTTCCTTTTATTTGAGTCTAGTACCTAGGTATAAGGGTCATTTATCTAAGTCTTGAGTCATGTAGTTAATTAAGCAGTCTAATGGGCCCAACTAAAGGGCTAGGCCCAAGGGCGCCCCTCCCTTGGACTGCTTTGGTCATTAGTTAGTTTGTCAGGGTCACTATGGTCATATGAAAGCATGGAGCCTATAAATAGGCCTCCCCTCCCTCTCATTGTAATAACTTTTATGATCAATTCAAAAAAATCAAGTGTGCCTTAGTGTTATTGGAGAGGATTCTCCACTTCTCTCTCTCTCTCTCTCTCTCTCTCTCTCTATTGGGGTGGATTCCCCTCTTTCCTCTCTCTTCTCTCTCTCTTCTCTCTCTCCCCAAGGAGGAGGTCGCCCCCCTCTCTCTCTCCTCCCCTCCCAACCACCTCCACTCTCCCACCTACCCCAATTAAGGCTTCTCCTATTCCCCACACCCCCCATTACTCCACCCTTGTTCCAAGAGAGCCCCACCCAATCCACATACCACCCTCCAACCCCCAACCACCCAATACCCATTCCCAAAGCAACCTTCCCACTACCCCAAGCACCCTTCCACCTCCCTAGGCCGTTTGAAGTTCAAACTCACCTTCCCTCCACCCACTTGTGCCCCCCTCACCTTCCCCTCTCCCTCCAAGCCCCAAATTCGCAGCTCCTCTCTCACCCATAGCAAACACCCCCTTCCAGCCCCCATTCTCCCCTGCCCACACTTTGAAACACCCCCTCCCAGACCCCCTCACAGCTGGGGGTTGCCCCTACACACAGTCACCTCATTTCCCCTCCCATCTACCACATTCCCCATTACCTATCACCACACTCTCAAGTTCGGGTTGCAGGCAGCAGATTGGCCGCAGGTTGCAGAGGACACCCCGTCATCCCCTGGGAGATTCAGGTGGCATACCATACATCAAAGGAAGCGTCTGCAAGTCAGCTTTCCAACGGTGGTGGTTCCGCATCAATCCGAGCTTGGAGCTGACTGGAGGAGCCATTCTCGCCCGACTACGCAAAGTGTCTCCGACAGGAAACCAGAACCTGAGTGGAGGATCTACTGCGACAATCATACTTGGAATCTGAGCAAGAGTTCTTCATCAAAAGTCTTTTAATCCAAGTTTTCTTTCATCCCCAAAAAGCAGAGCTCTGTTTGGCATCCGGATCCTGAAGTTATCAATTTTCTCCCCCGGGTGCACGGTTCTACTTCTACTCAGTCTGCACCGACCCTTCCTCAGTGTTCAGCGTCTACTGGCCGACCCTGACAACATCTGGCATCCCCGTCAGTCTTGCTTCGAATAGGGCTTGTCAACGGTTCCAACGACTCCATCAGCACCTGATTTGGAGCTCTGGAGTGATCGTGGCAGTCTCTTCTTCCTGCTGTTGTGATCCTGAAGCAGTCAGAACTGACAACCTGTTCCCCTGTTCAAGCTCCTACTCCGACCAGCAGCGGTGCCCGCAGAAATTGGAAAAATTCTGAAGTCATCCTGATCCAGTTAAAAAGATTTCCCCGCTGTCCCCGTCATCAGAAAAAATCAGGAGAGGTCGCAGAGGTGCCATCTTCGACTGCTGGTCCCTGATTCCAGAACATTGACAGAATCGGCGTCGGCGGCCTTTCATCACTTCTAGCTCGAATTCCCCTCCCCGCTTGGCCGGCTGAAGGCCCCTCCCTGCGTGGAGGTAGTATTGAGTGTAACCTCATAATCCCCACCCCGAGATCCCCCACTTGCAAGGGGTGTAGTTCATGTATTAATTCAAGTCGCAGGTTTGAAGCTCCGTCGACGCGGCGTGCGGGTGCATACCCACGCCTCCCCGCTCGCCCCCGTCTCCGATCGGAGTTGGCGTCTTCACGCCGGCTAGGTGAGCCTCGGTCCCTCTCTTGGCTGGTTTCAATTCATTGCTAGCATAGTATTATTGCCATTGTTTCGTCGGACGGTGAATGAGAGCTCGGCCCTAAATTGCTAGTGCCGTGAGTGACCACCGCGGGCGAGTTGTGAGTGAACCATTACATCCCACACCCTTGGTGTGCTGGCCGCCCATGATTTGGGCATCCCAGGCCCATTTGGGGTTCTCCCCAAGCTAGCCAACCTTTGGAGCCTCAAGGACCCGCCTCGGGCCCTCTCCATCATCGCCAAGTTACCTTCGGGCACTAATGTGTGCCAAGCGAGTGAGCTCGCTAGTGTGAGTCCGCTGCCCAACTTGAATGCTTGCAAAATAGGTCCAAGGGTGGTTTCACATCAAGTGGTATCAGAGCAAGTTTACAACTTGCCTCTATCAAGTTGGTCCTAGGGCATGTTTATGCATTTAGAGTCCTCGGTTGCATCTCTTGTCCACTAGTATGGCCACCTCTTACTGACCTTACCAATCGGCCCTCTCCATAAGTCTAAACCACCAAAGGATACCTACCACTAACACACATAACCTCCCTGGCCATGTCAACTACCTCATGAAGGCCTTGACCCATGCCAATGAGCGGCTTGATAACATATCGGGTCGACTCAACCAACTTGGAGAAAAATGGTCTAGCCCCAAGGGCGGATGATAGAAGGACGTGTCCCCCACCTCCCACCTTTGATGGAACTCATCCTAGTGACTATTTGGATTGGGAGGCTTCCATGGACCATTACTTCACTTGGTATCCCATGACCGATAACGAGAAAGTCCAATTTGCCAAATCACAACTTACCAAACGGGCTCAAACCTATTGGCTACAAATTATCGGGCTAAGGATAATTAGAAGGGAAGATCCCATCACCACTTGGGTAAACATGAAGGAGCAACTTAGGGCTAGTTATGTGTCCCCTTCCTACTCAGATCACCAAAGCCCAAGGAGCACTTCAACTCCACCATTCCCATCCGGCCAACCCAAGACTCCAATTCCCCAATTCCCCACAATGCAACCAAAACCCCATTCCACAACCCACATTACCCAAGCCCCTTTGACCACCCCTCACCTCACCCCTTCTGAAAAGGGAAAGAGTCCAATGGAGATAGAAGTGAGTGAAATAACCCCGGGTAAGTGCAATCCGGAATGTTATAGGTGCCACCAATTGGGGCACATCGCCAGACAATGCCCCACAAGGAAGCATCTTCCTATGTCCCTAGTGGTTGAAACATCTCCCACCCCGACCACCATTACCCCGCCATCGTTCCCCAACAAGAACACTCCTCCCAAGGAAAATCTCCCCAAAACCCCTCAACCCACCCATCTTCCTCTTCCTACCCCAACCCAACCCCACCTAGACCTCCACTATTTCCCTTACCAATCCCAACCCAAGCCCATACTTGTTCACCACCTCGGGTGCACCATGCACCGGCTATCACCAATTCCCCTGCATTATATCTACCCAACACATTATCATTAGAAGTTGAAACCCATACACCCACCCACATGGAAAGGGATGCTAGTCCGGATCCTCAAGAGCCACACCCCCTCACCGTGAATGAGTCCATACTCCAATGGCTCAAGCAAGGCCCCCGCGTCCCTAGTTCACCCCCACACCTCTCACCCATGGGACATCAATCCCAAATTGTAACCCTCCCCTCCTTTCACACCACGATCCAATACTATTATGATATAGAGGGTTGGGATGATCTCCTCAAAGGTCTAGAGTGGCAATTAGACTTGACTTGTTTGTTGACTCTAGGGACGGACCAACCTAAGAGCCTTGACTTCATCCATCCATGCATTGGGTCTATCACCTCGGTTTGCACTGTTGGTTGCTACACTAGTGACCTCCTTTTTCTTCTCCCCATAGTGGAAGAGCCCATCCCAGTCCACTCCCCTACCATTGTGATTCCTAGAACCTTGACCAACCAACCCACCCCATACACCGGCCCAACCATTTCACTAGAAGAGGGCGACTCACCACCATATGAGGATCTTGAGGACATAGAGTACCCCTATCTAGGTGACCCTTACCATGATCCCTTTGACCCTTTCCTATGGGAGTCTAGTTCCCCATGTGACCCACTCACCTTATTCACCACCCGCCTTACCCTACCCTTACCACCCATGTTGAACCAAACCCCTCCCTTCCTAGACTCGGGTTACACCATGGGAGCCTTGACCATAGGTAACATACACCTTGGGATTGATGAATTGCCCCACTCCATGATGACCCCCTTCTTAGATCCCTTTGATCCATACGAGTGGAAGCTCAAGGGCCATCCCACACCCATGCACATGGAAGTCCTCTCTAGGATAGAAATGCATAAGTCTTGGCACAACACACCACTTGGCATGATTAGAAAGTCGGGTCCATTCATTCACATCATCCACATGTCAAGTAGGAAGCATGAGTGGTCCCTATTTGGGTGTAACGGTCCTCCCCAATTCACCATTGGTCTTATGTATGCTAGGAGCCTACATGGGTGTCCGGGTCCTCCAACTTTCACTCATAAGAGGGACACCTATGGATGCCCCGGTCCTCCCAAATCATTCAAAGTCTTCATAACATCAATGCACGATAGGTCTATATGTGGTTGCCCTGGACCACCTTTGCATACCACACCTTGTCCACTCACATCGCATCATAGTGTATGGCATATAAGCAAGTATCAAGCAACAAGCGGTGAGATTCACAACAAGCGGGCAAAAACTCATGGGCACCACTTGGAATTTCAAGTTGGTAACTTGACGATGATGACTTTGGAGTGGCTCTACCCTAGGGTCACCTCCAATTTGAGGGCACGAGGACTTGGACCTTGCCAAGTTCCGAGTGATTTTGGCAACCCGACTTGCGGGTTGGACTTACCGATGGGTTTTGGGATTCACCCCATTTCTCATGTGGCGGATCCGGCACCCTCTAAGGGCACCGTGGTGGATCCTAGTGAGTGCCTTGAGCTTACACCTATCCTTGCGAGAGACACCCTTGGAGTGCCACCACAAATTATCCTGAGAGCCCGACGTGAGCACACGGCGGCAATACTAGGCAAGCAAGATCCCATCGCCAGCATGAGGGTGTGTCTGAGCCACTTTGACGAGCTGAACCGCCCTTCTCCGGCTATGAGCAAAGGTTGAGTTTGGAGTTCGTGGTTCGCCCGGAGCTGCATTTTGTGTACTACTACCCCGGTGGATCCATACTCGATGAGGTCGAGTTCTCCCCACCCCGGGGGTATGACGGGGGCATCCCTTGCCCCACCACTTTTTTCCGAAGCTCAGTTGGATCGTCGGCATGCGTCATTATGTTCCCCACATGTTTTTGAGTCTAGTCATGTAATTTTCAAACTTTCTTTGAGTCATAAACTATGTAATTTTTCTTTTATGTGAGTCTAGTACCTAGGTATAAGGGTCATTTACCTAAGTCTTGAGTCATGTAGTTAATTAAGCAGTCTAATGGGCCCATCTAATGGGCTAGGCCCAAGGGCGCCCCTCCCTTGGACTGCTTTGGTCATTAGTTAGTTTGTCAGGGTCACTATGGTCATATGAAAGTATGGAGCCTATAAATAGGCCTCCCCTCCCTCTCATTGTAACAACTTTTATGATCAATTCAAAAAAATCAAGTGTGCCTTAGTGTTATTGGAGAGGATTCTCCACTTCTCTCTCTCTCTCTCTCTCTCTTTCTATTGGGGTGGATTCCCCTCTTTCCTCTCTCTTCTCTCTCTCCCCAAGGAGGAGGTCGCCCCCCTCTCTCTCTCCTACCCTCCCAACCACCTCCACTCTCCCACCTACCCCAATTAAGGCTTCTCCTATTCCCCACACCCACCCCATTACTCCACCCTTGTTCCAAGAGAGCCCCACCCAATCCACATACCACCCTCCAACCCCCAACCACCCAATACCCATTCCCAAAGCAACCTTCCCACTACCCCAAACACCCTTCCACCTCCCTAGGCCATTTTAAGTTCAAACTCACCTTCCCTCCACCCACTTGTGCCCCCCTCACCTTCCCCTCTCCCTCCAAGCCCCAAATTCGCAGCTCCTCTCTCACCCATAGCAAACACCCCCTTCCAGCCCCCATTCTCCCCTTCACAGACTTTGAAACACCCCCTCCCAGACCCCCTCACAGCTGGGGGTTTCCCCTACACACAACCACCTCATTTCCCCTCCCATCTACCACATTCCCCATTACCTATCACCACACTCTCAAATTCTGGTTGCAGGCAGCAGATTGGCCACAGGTTGCAGAGGCCACCCCATCGTCCCCTGGGAGCTTCAGGTGGCATACCATACATCGAAGGAAGCGTCTGCAAGTCAGCTTTCCAACGGTGGTGGTGCCGCATCCATCTGAGCTCGGAGCTGACTGGAGGAGCCATTCTCGCCCGACTGTGCAAAGTGTCTCCGACAGGAAACCAGAACCTGAGTGGAGGATCTACTGCGACATCCTACTGGGAATCTGAGCAAGAGTTCTTCATCAAAAGTATTTTACTCCAAGTCTTCTTTCATCCCCAAAAAGCAGAGCTCCGTTTGGCATCCGGATCCAGAAGTTATCAAGTTTCTCCCCCGGGTGCGCGGTTATGCTTCTACTCAGTCTGCACCGACCCTTCCTCACTGTTCAGCGTCTACCGGCCGACCCCGACAACATCTGGCATCCCCGTCAGTCTTGATTCGAAGAGGACTTGTCAACAGTTCCAACGACTCTAGTGGCACCTGATTTGGAGCTCCGGAGTGATCGTGGCAGTCTCTTCTTCCAGCTGTTGTGATCCTGAAGCAGTCAGAACTGACAACATGTTCCCCTGTTCAAGCTCCTACTCCGACCAGCAGCGGCACCCGCAGAAATTGGAAAAATTCTGAAGTCATCCTGATCCAGTTAAGAAGATTTCCCCACTGGCCCCGTCATCAGCAAAAATCAGGAGAGGTCGCAGATGTGCCATCTTCGACGGCTGGTCCGTGATTCCAGAACGTGGACAAAATCGGCGTCGGTGGCCTTTCATAACTTCTAGCTCGAATTCCCCTCCCCGCTTGGCCAGCTGAAGGCCCCTCCCTGCGTGGAGGTAGTATTGAGTGTAACCTCATAATCCCCACCCCGAGATCCCCCCCTTGCAAGGGGTGTAGTTCATGTATTAATTCAAGTCGCAGGTTTGAAGCTCCGTCGACGCGGCGTGCGGGTGCATACCCACGCCTCCCCGCTCGCCCCCGTCTCCGGCCGGAGTCCGCGTCTTCACGCCGGCTAGGTGAGCCTCGGTCCCTCTCTTGGCTGGTTTCAATTCATTGCTAGCATAGTATTATCGCCATTGTTTCGTCGGACGGTGAATGAGAGCTCGGCCCTAAATTGCTAGTGCCGTGAGTGACCACCGCGGGCGAGTTGTGAGTGAACCATTACATCCCACACCCTTGGTGTGCTGGCCGCCCATGATTTGGGCATCCCAGGCCCATTTGGGGTTCTCCCCAAGCTAGCCAACCTTTGGAGCCTCAAGGACCCGCCTCGGGCCCTCTCCATCATCGCCAAGTTGCCTTCGGGCACTAATGTGCGCCAAGCGAGTGAGCTCGCTAGTGTGAGTCCGCTGCCCAACTTGAATGCTTGCAAAATAGGTCCAAGGGTGGTTTCACATCAATCCAAGTCTAGGGATACGTGTCGATGGCACAGGAGAGCGCTCACGCCTTCAGCGAAGGGGTGAGGTGTTCGCTCCACCGTAGCATAGCCATTCTCGGAACCGGATTTGGGCTAGGGCGGGACATGGGTAGCATACTGATGTGCCTTATGAACTTCGCCAATGAAGACAAAGGGTGTGTTCTAACCATCAACATGGGTTAAATGTCGTCACAATGATACTTTGTTTATTAACGAGGGCGGAAGGCCCAGGTTAGGGGGGGTAGTTGACCGGGCTCGTCGATGGTGACAAGGGTCGAAAAATGTAGCGACCGATCTTGCCGATGGTGACGAGGGTCGAAAAGGGTAGCGACCGATCTTGCCGATGGTGACAAGAGTCGAAAAGGGTAGCGACCGATCTTGCCGATGGTGACAAGGGTCGAAAAGGTAGCGACCAATCTTGTCGATGATGACAAGGGTCGAAAAGGTAGCGATCGATCTTGCTGATGATGACAAGGGTCGAAAGGGTAGCGACTGATCTTGTCGATGGTGACAAGGGTCGAAAAGGGTAGCAACCGATCCTGCCGATGATGAAGAGGGTCAAAAAGGGTAGCGACCGATCTTGCTGATGGTGACAAGGCTCAAAAAGGGTAGCGACCGATCTTGCTGATGGTGACAAGGCTTGAAAAGGGTAGCGACCGATCTTGCCGACGGTGACAAGGGTCAAAAATGGTAGCGACCGATCTTGCCGATGGTGACAAGGGTCGAAAAGGGTAGCGATCGATCTTGCCGATGGTGACAAGGGTCGAAAAGGGTAGCGACCGATCTTGCCGATGGTGACAAGGGTCGAAAAGGGTAGCGACCGATATTGCCGACAAGGGTCGAAAAGGGTAACGACTGATCTTGCCGATGGTGACAAGGGTCGAAAAGGGTAGCGACCGATAAGGGTAGCAACTGATCCTGCCGATGATGACAATGGCCGAAAGGGTAGCGACCGATCTTGCCAATGGTGACAAGGGTCGAAAAGGGTAGCGACCGATCTTGCCGATGATGACAAGGGTCGAAAAGGGTAGTGACCGATCTTGCCGATGGTGACAAGGGTCGAAGAGGGTAGCGACCGATCTTGCCAATGATGACAAGGGTCGAAAGGGTAGGAAATATACATAGGTGGGACATTGGATGACGACCCCGCTTTGACCCTGTAAAGGGTCTTCAGGACGGAGGATGGATCATCACTCTTCATCATTCACTTATAATTTCTCTTTTTTTTTATTCACATTACTGACCTAAGCGCCCTTTCGGGTTTTCACCGAAGCCAGCCCCCTCTTGTTTTTGCCCACACGCCCTCTCGGGTTTTCACGTGGCGGGGTACCCGATTTTACCCGCGACGCCCTTTCGGGTTTTCGCCATAGCTAGGTTATAGCCATTTTTGCACTTGTCCCGATATAGGAGCTAGTCTGGCGGTGTATCTCTATTTTTAACCCCATTTTATTTCTTCTCTTTTTTTTGTCTCTCTTTTTTGTAGGAAGAAGTTGGGGCACAGGAGAGCCTGCCCACTAGCATGCCGATTGGTTTTGTCGATGATGACAAGGGTTGAACCCTGGCTTAGTTCGTCGGTATTGGTTAAATGTCGAAGCAAAGGACATCGTTCATTAACAAGGACCTAAGATCCGAGTTAAGAGTAGAGGTCGATCGATCTCACCGATGATGACGAGGGTCAAACACGGGTTTATTCATCAGCATGGGTCACATGCCGAAGCAAAGGTGGGCTTACTAACAAGGACGGAAGGTCCAAGTCAGCGGTAGAGATCGACTGATCTCGCCAATGATGACGAGGGTCAAACACGGGTTCATTCGTCAGCATGGGTCACATGCCGAAGCAAAGGTAGGATTATTAACAAGGACGGAAGGTCCAAGTCAGGGGTAGAGATCGACCGATCTCGCCGATGATGACGAGGGTCGAACATGGGTTTGTTCATCAGCATGGGTCACATGCCGAAGCAAAGGTAGGATTATTAACAAGGACGGAAGGTCCAAGTCAGGGGTAGAGATCGACCGATCTCGCCGATGATGACGAGGGTCGAACATGGGTTTGTTAGAGGATCCCCGGTGGGACTTTTGATGACTGTCCCTTTTGGAGTTTCATCAGGTGGAGAATAAAAGAGGAAATTTTTTTTTAAAATTACCACTTTACTGACTTAAGCGCCCTTTCGGGTTTTCGCCGAAGCCAGCCCCTTCTTACTTTTACCCACGCGCCCTCTCAGGTTTTCACGTGGCGAGGTACCCGATTTTGTCTGTAGCGCCCTTTCGGGTTTTCGCCACTGCTAGGTTATAGCCATTTTTGCACTTGTCCTAATATAGGAGCATGTATGGCGGGGTATCTCTATTTTTAATCCCATTTTTCTTTTCTTTTCTTCTCTTTTTTTTTTGATATAAAGGGTGGTAGGCCGAAGTATAATGTCCGACCCTTGGTTGATAGTAGACGGCTGTTGCCGGGACATCGGGCCTCGTGCCGAGCAGAGCGGTTCATTCGTTAGCAAGGGCTGAATGCTAACGCCAAGGAATGATATTTCGCCGATTCGGGCGTAAGGCCCGTAATGGCAACATTGTAAGAGGGCCGGTTGGGACACGAAGTCTTGAGCCGAAAGGGTTCATTCGTTAGCAAGAATATAATGATAACGCAAGGGAGGGATTTCATGCCAGTTCGGATGTAAGGTTCGTAATGACAATATGGCGTATTCTTTTGAGAGCTCGACTAGGGCGGAGTGCCGCTAGACCAAGGGAAGGTAGCTCGATCAGGGCGGAGTGCTGCTAGACCAAGAAAAGGGTAGCTCGGCTAGGGCGGAATACCACTATACCAAGGAAGGATAGCTCGATCAGGGCGGAATGACATTAGACTAAGATAATGGTAGCTCGGCTAGGGCGGAATGCCACTAGACCAAGGAAGGATAGCTCGATCAGGGTGGAGTGCCACTAGACCAAGATAAGGGTAGCTCGGCTAGGGCGGAATGTCACTAGACCAAGGAAGAATAGCTCGATCAGGGCGGAGTGCCACTAAACCAAGGAAGGATAGCTCGATCAGGGTGGAGTGCCACTAGAACAAGATAAGGGTAGCTCGGCTAGGGCGGAATGCCACTAGACCAAGGAAGAATAGCTCGATCAGGGCGGAGTGCCACTAAACAAAGGAAGGATAGCTCGATCAGGGCGGAGTGCCACTAGACCAAGATAAAGGTAGCTCGGCTAGGGTAGAGTGCCACTAAACCAAGGAATGGTAGCTCGGCTAGGGCGGGGTGCCACTAAAACAAGGAGGGGTAGCTCGGCTAGGGCGGGGTGCCACTAGACCAAGATAAGGGTAGCTTGGCTAGGGTGAAATGCTACTAGACCAAGATAAGGAGTAGCTCGATCAGGGCGGAGTGCCACTAGACCAAGATAAGGGTAGCTCGGCTAGGGCGGAATGCCACTAGATCAAGATAAGGTTGCTCGGCTAGGGCGGAATGCCAATAAACCAAGGAAGAGTAGCTCGATCGGGGTAGAGTGCCACTAGACCAAGATAAGAGTAGCTTGGCTAGGGCGGAATGCCACTAGACCAAGATAAGGTTGCTCGGCTAGGGCGGAATGCCACTTGACCAATGAAAGATGGCTCGATCAGGGCGGAGTGCCAGTACACCAAGATAAGGGTAGCTCGGCTAGGGCGGAATGCCACTAAACCAAGGAAGAGTAGCTCGATCAGGGCGGAGTGCCACTAGACCAAGATAAGGGTAGCTCGGCTAGGGTGGAATGCCACTAGACCAAGATAAGGGTAGCTCGATCAGGGCGGAGTGCCACTCGACCAAGATAAGGTTGCTTGGCTAGGGTGGAATGCCACTAGACCAAGGAAAGATGGCTCGATCAGGGCGGAGTGCCACTAGACCAAGATAAGGGTAGCTCGGCTAGGGCGGAATGCCACTAGACCAAGATAAGGGCAGCTCAGCAAGGGCGGAATGCCACTAGACCAAGATAAGTGTAGCTCGGCTAGGGCGGAATGCCACTAAACTAAGGAAGAGTATCTCGATCACGGCGGAGTGCCATGTTCGACGCATTTATCTTATTTGGTTTTATTTATTCATTGATTTATTTTTTATTATTTATTTATTGGCGTGCCAGTCACCGTGGTGACGATTTTATTGTGCGCTCGATCTGACATGGTCAGTCGATTGTGAAGTCCGAGTCAGGACCAGAAGTCCGTCATACCCTGAACGCTATGACGTTAATTACGTCCTTCCAAGGAAGGACAACCCTTGATTAAACGCTAAAAGTAGGAGGCCTCGAGAGGCAAACGTATATTCGTGTGCGGAAATGGAACTTCATACCGAAGCCAGAAAGGCGGGCAAGATAATGACACCAACCGTAGAAACGGATGATATCGCTAAGTCAGCGGTTCAAAGCCCGGGGTTAAGGGGGGAATGGAGGATCTCAATCACAGGTAGCCTGAGCCGCGACCGTGATGAGGTTTAAAACATCGATCAGTATTTCGACAGCATCTTCCCTTTATCTGGGTTATGCCCAGGGGGAAATAGGCTATCACCCACGGAGTGCCGGGATGAAAGCCAAAAGAGAGAGAAGTGTTGAACTTCCCGAATCGCGTATCTGCCATGGGGCAATATTTGATATTCCCTATAAAAGCCGGCGGCGCTCGTGCAATGGCAGAGCCCTCCCGAGCTAAAGGGGTTATTCGTGAACCTGATGCGGGACGACGGAATGTAAGCGAACGCTTAATGTTGCGCCCTCGCACGCGGATCGACCTGCGGGGGTTTCCGGGGGCGGAGCCCCCGGAACAAAATTTGGATTGAGGGCTCGGTAATAAAATATTTGAGTAGGTTATCAATGCAGTTCAAGCATGTATAGGTCCCCGGCGTGAAGGCAAGGAGGCCGAGAGGTTCCCGGCGTAGGCTTCTCGGCGCAAGGGCCAAATGGCCATAGGTGTGGGCTTCTCGGCGCGCAGGGGGCCAAGGGGGGTTTCCCGGCGCGCGAGGGAGAGGGCCAATGGGGCTTCTCGGCGCGCAGAAAAGAAGGCCAGGGAGGCTCTCGGCGTGAGCTTCCCGGCGCGCTGACAAGAGGGCCAAGGGGTGGCTCTCGGCGCGAGGGTTCCCGGCGCGCCCATTACCGCGCCGGGAAGGTGGCGCCGGGAAGGGCTGGGGATTTTGCATGAAGGGTGTAGTTGGCCTACAGGGGATCTCGGCCTGGAGCTTCCCGACGCGCTCCTTGCCGCGCCGGGAGCTTGGCGCCGGGAGCCCGTAGGCTGGGAGGCTTTGTATGCAAGGGCTCAGATGGCCTTTTTGTCGGTTTGCTGAAGCGGCAGGCCTCTCGGCAGGAGGGTTCTCGGCGGGGAATTTAGCACGCCGAGAAGCTGGAATTGCTACAGGGTTTCAAGGTTCAAACGATGCTCTGCTTTGAGTTCATCGATGATCCAGGCTAAAATAGATAGATTCAATGGGGTCAAGGTAGATCAGTTCATCAAATCTGAGCTGGATTAGATTTGGGCTTTACAGGAGCATCAGGATAGAAGAGGGATTTGGGAAGTCTAGGGTCGAGGGAAACCCTGTCACCATTATCATGCAGAGCCCGGGGGACAACCTGATGTCGACTTTCATCTTCCTGAGAGAATTTTGGCAGCACCTCCCTTCGACCGAGCATTTGCCAGAGAATGGTATAGGCTGACATCCACGGAGTGCCGGGATGAAAGCCGAAAAATGAGTGAGCACTAAGGCTCGAAGAGACTGTCCATGTCTCTGACATCGGTCACTATTCCCCTTCTCGGAGACCGACGAAACCCTTGTAAAGACAAGGTCCATCGAACCCGTGGGGTTGCATGCGAATCCAATTCGGGACATAGGAATGTAGGGGAGGTCTTCCCCATTGCTGTATCTCCTCAGCGTGTATCTGGTGATCTCTAAGCATCCTCTTGACAGATGTATGGAGAGGTTAAAGAGTTGAAGGATAATGGTGCAGAGATGAACCTTGGTCTGGGTTTTATTGGCCGAAGGAGGGATCCCGGTGTGGCTTTCTACTGGCCCAAGAGGGAGTTCTCAACATGGTTTTATATTGGCCAAAGGGGGTTCTCGGCATGGTCCTTGATTGGCCAAAGGGGCTCTCGGCATGGCCTTTTAGTGGATGGAGGGAGCTCTCGGCACAAGGCTTCCCGACGCGCTCATGGCCGCGCCGGGAGCCTAGCGCCGGGAGGCTGTGGGCTGTGGTGTTTGCAAAGAAGAGGCTTGTCGTTTAGCTGGAGAGGAAGGCCTCTCGGCCTTACAGTTCTCGGCGGGGAAACTTGCACGCCGAGAAGGTGGAATGCGGAAGGATTTCAGGGTTTCAGAGCTCAATAACGATGCTCTGTTTTGAGGGTTTTCGGGGTTTCTGGCTTGGACTGATGCCGAATCAGGAGTGCAGAAGGGGGGTTTCATGGGCACTTCTGTTAGAAGGATGCCAAAGGAATTGGATAGTAGGGGTCAACAGGGGAAATTGATTGAGACCATCATCCAGATCCTGTGGAGAGTTTCATCTGTTTGATGCAGACCATATGAGGGAGGTCAAGAGATGGCTGTCTCTGATCTCCCCGACAAGCCTAATGGCATCTAAGACCGACGATGAGGAACCCTCAGTATCGAGACTCCAGACCCTAATCATTCAAAGGTTAGAATGGAGGGTCAAGAGATTGAGATCCAGTCGCTAGAAACCCGTGGGGTGGCGTTCGTCTGCTGAGCAGACACATCCTCGTGCAGCCAACAGTTCAGGAAACCAAGAGATTGATGTCTCTGGTTCCTGAACAGCACAAGGAGGGGGCATCGAGGGCTTTGAGGGGAACTCATACGTATGCAATGAATTTGCCGTTGAGGCAGGAGGGGAGAAGATGACAGGACCCAATAGCCCATGGGCTGGGGATAGGGATCCTATCTGTGCCCCTCTGAAGAATGGGTTTGCAGGGAGACTCTGAAACCGGGAGCGTATAAAACTATCGGATATTGCGGCGAAGAGAGAAGAGAATAGAACCCAGCAACCCATTGAACAAGGGTGGGGGTTCTACCTTCATCCCTGTTCGAAGAACAGACTCAACTCCGAAGCCTGAGTCATTTCGCCCATGGGGCATTCATACAAACAGTATGCATACATATGGAGACAAAGGAAGATAGTATCGCCTAAAATCCATCACGGCCATTGCATTTATTCATCTCACCTTCACTTACATCGACTTCATAACTGAAGCCAAGAAACACACAGAGGAGAAGAAGGGAGAGAATCGTATGAACAATCTAAACATCAAGATCTCTACCATTACATACGGGGAATCAGTAAAGAGAAAAAGAAAGAAAAAGAAACATCGAACATGGGGGGGGAGGGTGGAGCATTGACTCCTCTCCCTCCCCCTATCAGCCCACCTGGAGCCTCTCTTCCTTCTTTCTTCTGCTTCTCCTTTCGACGGAGACTCTCTCCCTCTCTTTTCCTATCTCTTTTCTTTCTGGCTATCTCTTCGCTCTTTTTTCTTTTGCCTCTTTCTTTTCTTCTTTTCTGTCTGTCCGCCTTCTTTCTTGTGGGAGAAGCAATGGGTTTTATAGGGCCATGTTCACGGCGATGGCATTCAGCGTGCCTGCAGCACTAGTTCCCGGCGCGCCCATTCGAGGGGTCTCGGCGCCCCCCCTTTGGGCTTTAGCAAGTGGCTCTCGGCACCACCTTTGTAAGCCCAATTAAGGCATTTTAGCCACTTTCACAGGCCCATTTGGGTCTTTCAAGGGCATCATCACCCGAAAGGGCTTTTTCATTGACGATATATCTTGTATCGAGATCATCTCGAGGTTCCATCAGTGAACAAACTGGGGTTTTACCAGTATTGCCATCTGAATGATGACGATAACACCGGACATTAGCCAGGCCTGAGATGGTCCTAGCCGGGCAATTGGTTGGTGGTGAGGATCCTCCCTCAATCCTGACTTTGCAGGCATCTTCCAGTCTTCGTTGCTGGTCTGGTCCCATTTTTATCTTTGTTCATATTTTAGCTGTCAACATGCCACTAGACCAAGATAAGGGTAGCTCGGCTAGGGCAGAATGCCACTAAACCAAGGAAAGATGGCTCGATCAGGACGGAGTGCCACTAGACCAAGATATGGGTAGCTCGGCTAGGGCGGAATGCCACTAGACCAAGATAAGGGTGACGATCATTCTGGGAATGCCCGTTGAGCTGTGTGGTACAGCTTTAAATGCTTTCCGTTGAGGGGAGAGAATTGGATGACTCCTTTGTTGTGCACCAGGACGTAGGCACCCCCTTCATATACTCGGCGGACGATATATGGTCCGATCCAGTTTTTGACCAACTTCCCCTTGGGATTGGAGGCCGTCACTTCTCTTATTTTAACCATCACCAGGTCTCCTTTCTTGAATTCTTGACCTTTGACCAGCTTATCGAAAACACGGGCCATGCGAGCTTGGTAGAGTTGGAAGTTTTGTTGTGCCCGGAGGCGTTTTCCTTCGAGCTCGGTGAGCTCTTCCAATCTTCTTTTTGCATTTGTCTATTCACCGTTGGCTAGTCCATGCTGGATGGCGACTCGCAGCGAAGGAACTTCAAATTCGATCGGCACCACAGCCTCTGACCCATAGACGAGGGAGAAAGGTGAACATCCGGTTGGGGTTTTGTAGACATTACGATAGGCCCAGAGCGCTTCGTACATCCTTTCTTCCCAATCTTTTTTTTTAGACTTGACAGTCTTTGCCAGCAACGTGCATAGTATCTTGTTGAAGGCTTCTGCAAGTCCATTGGCATGAGGGTTGTAGGGGGACGATGTCCTCCAGTCAATCTTGTATTTGTCGGCTAGCCGATAAACCTTCTGGTTTCTGAAATGGCTGCCATTATCAGAGATGATTCGGCTGGGGATCCCGAACCGGAATATTATGTTCTGCCGGAAGAATCTTGCGACCAGTTACCCCGTCACATCTCTCAATGCGACCGCCTCTGCCCATCTAGAGAAGTAGTCTGTAGCTGCTAAGATATATATGCACCCTGATGAAGATGCTGGTAGCGGCGCTACCACGTCCGTGCCCCTCTGAGCAAACGGCCAACTTGATAGGGTCGGATGTAATGGCACTGGAGGTCTCCTTGCCACGTTAGCGTGTTCTTGACATTTCTGACAAGCCTTGGCGAACTTGCAACAATCATTAAACACAGTGGGCCAATAGTAACCCAATTTCTTTATCTCAATTTTCATCTTTGGGCCAGCCTAGTGTGCTCCAGCTGATCCCGCATGGACTTCTTGCATCACCTGTCCCGCCTCTGTTGAAGATAAGCAACGAAGTAGGACTTTCCTTCGGGCATCCGCTATTATTCGGAATAAGGTTCCGCTTCTCATCTCGTAAGAGTCTTTGACCCTCAGGAGCTTCATTCTTTGTTCTTTCTCTCTTGGGAGCTGTTGGTGTTGAAACCACCGCAGGAGATGTTCTCGCCAATCGGGCTGCTGAACCTCCTCCACGATTGCCACCTCAATTTCTTGTTCATCGGCAAAGACTTATGTTACACTGGGAACTTGCCGACGGTTGATCACTGTTATGTTTAGGCTTGTGTCTGGCGGGACCGCCAATGAACTGGCCAGCTTAGCGAGGGCGTCTGCCTGAGCATTCTGGCCTCGGTTGATATGCTTGCTGCTGATGAAGTAGAATCTCGACATCAGGCAGGTTGCTAGCTATGGTAGGGGAGAAGTCCTTGCTTTCGCACATCGAATTCTCCTTCCAGTTGTTTTATAACTAGCATGGAGTCTCCGAATGCTTCCAACATTTGAATTCCCATGGATAGAGCAATTTGCAACCCGATTATCATGGCTTCATACTCTACTTCGTTGTTCGTGCAATGCTTATTTATCAAGCAAGATGTGTGCACCACTTCCCCCTCTGGGGATTTCAGGACTATGCCTGCTCCTACCCTGACCCTGGCCGATCCAGTGGCAGAGGTGTCAATTATGGAAGCGCCATCGAAATATAGCTGCCATAAAGAGGGCTACACCTGAACGGCTTCCAAGGTTTCATCTTCAGGAAGTTCCGGTTCCAGCGGGCAGTCCCCGGGTACTGGGTGCTCAGCGAAGAAGTCTGCGATAGCCTGGCCTTTGACGGCCTTGCGCGGCACATAGGAGATGTCAAACTCCATAAGGATTACTGCCCATTTGCCCAGGCGACCTTTGAGTGCCGGCTGGGACAAAATATATTTCAGGGGATCTTCTTTAGATACCAAGCTAATTTCATGTGACAACATATAGTGTCGGAGCTTCTTGACTGCGAAGACCAGCGCCAGACAGATCTTCTCAATATAAGTGTATTTCTCTTCAGTTCTGACCAGTCTCCGATTGAGGTAATAGAGGGCTTGCTCTTTCCCTTCTTCATTATTCTGGCCCAGCATTGCCCCCAGGGAGTTATGTGTAGCTGTTATATATAGTATCAATGGCCGTCCTTTCACCGGTGCGCCCAGCATTGGAGGAGTCTTCAGATAGTCTTTCAGCTTGTTGAAGGCTGTTTGGCAATCTTCATCCCAATAAAAGGGAACATCTTTCATCATCAGTTTGTGGAAAGGCTGGCATCGCCCTGACAAATTGGAAATGAAACGCCGGTTATAAGCCAAGCGGCCCTGTAGTGATCTCAACTCGGAGAGGTTCCTTGGTGAAGGTAACTCCTGAATTGCTTTGATTTTTGCGGGGTCTATCTCGATCCCCCGATATCGGACAATGAAGCCCAAGAATTTTCCGCTCGATACCCCGAACACACACTTCATGGGGTTCATCTTCAGCTCATGCTGCCTCAGCCTCTGAAAGACAATACTGAGGTCTTGCAGATGATCTTCTTTTCTTCTGGTTTTGACCACCAGATCATCTATGTAGCACTCGACCTTGTGGTAGAGAAACTCATCAAAGATTTTGGTCATTGCGCGCTGATAAGTTGCGCCAGCATTCTTTAGTCCGAACGGCATCCTCTTATAGTGATAAATGCCTTCAGGGGTTCGGAAAGCAGTATGGACCCGGTCACGCTTTGCGATCCAAATCTGGTTGTAACCGGATGACCCGTCCATGAATGACAGTGTTGTGTTAGATGGACGCAGTCTATCTCCACTAACTATGGATCTAGAGGGGGGTGAATAGGTCTAATGCCTAATTAAAAGCTAGTATAAGCTCTAATGTGGAATATAGGCAAATAGCAGGTAAACCAAAAGAAAATGCACTAAGCAAAGGGTCGACCCATGCAGCCACACAGCATATCACTATCTCGAATACTAGATATGAACATGAGCGATATAAGCTATGATGCTAAGTATGGAAACCCATCGCACATAGTTCAAAGACAATCACACAAACACAATGCACCCAAGAATTTTAGGTGGTTCGGTCAAAGACCTACGTCCACCCCACACTCAACAGAGTATGGCTTACTGCTGCACAGTACATCTTGCGTCTACTGGGCACTACAGCTTGGCCTACAAACCGCTGAGCAACACAGCTTGCTGTCCGAGACAAGTCTCACCTGCTAAGGATTACAGCTTCACCTATCCAGTGGAATCCTCCACTGCAACTGCTGGGGTTTACAGCTTACCCGTCCAGAGGAAGCACCTCTGCAAAACAGCTGACTCACAGCTTGAAGAATCAATAGTTCGGAAATAAAAGTGCAGAAGCAAAACGAAAAAGAAAACCCCAAAGGGGAATGTAGCTCTAATGAGCAAATGCTCAGCTCTGGTATCTGAACCAAGAGATTGAGTACAATCTTCTCGAATAAGCTCTCTCAATCTCACTCTCTCAACTCATCTCTTCTCACTTTCTCTTCTTCTCAGTTTTCTTTCTTCTCACAGTGGATCGATGGCTCTCTACTGTATAGACTTTGCTTCTCTTCAGTCGATCAGCCTCCATCTGAAGATGAAGGCTTCATTATATACTATCAGCAGGTGGATGAGGGCGTGTGGCTTCCACATTTCCCGCCCAGAGAATTCACCAGAACCGAGGCAATTCCATCCACATGGCAGCATCCTGGAAAGGCTTCTTCCACGTGTCATCATCATGGTACCTCATCCTTCTTGGATCACGAGCCAGGTCATCAGTCCAGGTAAAGAATCCCTGTCAGACAGAATACCAGATTATCAGTTTAAGTATCGAACTCTGTATAGACTTGTGAAGTGAAATGCAATGTATAGACATGAAAACACAGGGAGTGTATAGACTTGGAATTTACACGCAGGAGGGAGCAGTGTATAGACATGCTGTGAAGAACAGTAATGTATAGACTTCGATGAGAACAATGCATGAACACAGTGTATAGACTTAGATGTCTAAAGGGCGTCGACCCATCTAATCAGGGGGTCGACCCATGATGCATGAATGAATACACTTCTAATGTGTAGACTTTGGACTTGCCATGATGTATAGACTTGGAGCACAAAAGCCACGATGTACAGAGTTCATGAAACTTTAATGAAGACAGACGATGTGTAGACTTCAAGACTGATGCACGATGCAGACTCATCCAATGTATACACTTGCTTAATGTTCAATCTTCACGAATGATGTACAGACTACCAATGTGTAGACTTGCCAAGACAAATGAACGATGTACAGACTTAAACAAGGCAAAGTCTGTACAGGCTTTGAGGTTCACAATGTATGGACTTTGGCAACCCAACGGCTGTACAGACTTCCATTAAACAACGTTGTATAGACTTGGAAATCTGAATGGGAGGATGTATAGACTTTACGAGCACAGTCCAATGTATGGACTTTGCGAAGCACAGTCCAATGTATGGACTTCAAAGGCTTGAAGGCCCAATGTGCAGACTTGGAAGCTTGAACCAATGTATAGACTTAACAGTCGCCTTGGCTGTACAGACTTGGTCACAAACTGAACAGTCGGTTGTATAGACTTGCACAAACTAGAGTCTGTACATACTTGAAAAGAAAACCAATGTGTAGACTTCGTGAGCGCCTAGAGGATGTACAGACTTAGTGACTGTACAGACTTGGAAGGCTTAGCGAAGGATGTACACACTTCAACGAAGAGATGCACGATGTACAGACATCGTTCAAAGGCCAGTGTGAAGACTTCACGATGTATAGACTTTCCAAGTGAAAGGCTGTACAGACTTGAGCACAGAAGCTCTGTACAGACTTGATCAAGACAAGGCAGTCAAGTGTATAGACTTCAAGTGAAACGACGGTAAAGCCATCAATGTATAGACTTCAAGGGAAACGATGGTAAAACTACCGATGTATAGACTTGAAGGGAAACGTAGGTGAAACTTCCAATGTACAGACTTGGAAGAACACTGATGAATGTACAGACTTCGAAGTTCAACGAAGGATGTACGGACTTCACCCTGATGTATAGACTTTGCTCGAATGCATGAGACGCTAACTAAGAAGCTGGACTCTGTACAGACTTGAGCGATGTATGGGCTTAGCTTCGTGCAAGCTACAGTCCAATGTATGGACTTTGATGTTCAACTGGTGAGTGTACAGACTTCACCAATGAGACGCTCGTTATACAGACTTGGCACCAACCAATGTGTAGACTTGACAATGCTGAATGAACGAATGAGCAATGTATAGACATTGGGTGCCACACTGTGCAGACTTTACGATGTATGGACTTGAGTGTTCGTGTGAGCTGCACTGTATAGACTTTAACAAAATGCCTAAGACGCTGCATGAGACACAAGACAGACAGACAGAGTATAGACTTCACTCTGGGGGCGTCGACCCATCAGAGAAGAGGGTCGACCCACTACTGTCCAGACTAAACAAGTAAAGGTATAGACTCTATGTTCATGCTACAATGCACTGTGTAGACCTGTGAGTATGTGCATAACAATATATAGACTCTGACTGCATTATATACACAGACAACCTGATAAAAACAATTTCATCAAAATAATAACAGTTGCCAATCAATCAAAACAAGCTGTTGCCAATGAAGTAAAACTTATTGTCAACATCATCAACACATAGGGGTCACAACAATCTCCCCCTTTTTGATGATGGCAACATCCTATTATATAGAATAGCAACATCCTGTTGTGCAGATGCATTTTTGATGAAGGACATGTTTTATTTTTCAGATTTGTCATGCAGATGCTATGTATGACATGCTGAGACATGAACACAACTCTCTGCTCACAAGATCTCCCCCTTTGCCATAGACATGATGCATACACCTCCCTGGAATGAATTCATCAAATAGACAATATATTCTCCCCCTTTGCCATCAACAAAGAGGAGGGAAATAAGATGCAAGGGAAGGAACAAGAAGAATCAGCTGACTGGCATTCTTAGGAGGTAGTTCAGAAATTAAGCAGCTAAAGCACAGAACCTTCAGTCATATGAATTGAGAAACTGCTTAGAAAGTGAAGTTCTGGTTTAAAGGTTATATAAATGAGAGTTCATGCACTACATTCATTGGATAAGGTAGCTGTGCATGATAAAATAGTAAACCAGAATCACATTTGCATGAGAGAGTCAGTTTCAAAAATATCTTACTGTCATATACTCAACAAAAATAATTGAGAAATACCAAGTCATGTATTGAAACTAAACAAATTAACATTCATAAAATTACTTTTGAAAGAACAACATTTATCAATATGAGTTCATTTTGGGCAGTCAGGTACCATTTGTCTTTTTGCTTAAGGGTATACGTTTATCAGACGCCAATACCCCTAGATGCTCAACATGATGGACCATTCTGCTATGATCAAACTCAATACAAGTGATTTACATCTTTTTGTGTGAGGGTACACGTTTATCAGATGCCAGTTACCCCCAGGTACTCAATGAAACCACCCTACTGTTTTGATCATTTTATACAGAGATAGCTGATACACCTCATGACATGAGTGTTGTCCACTTCTTTGATGGATCACTCAGTTTCTCAGTGATTTACCAGTCATTGCTCTGCCAATGCTATTTCAATTTATTTTCAATGTTTTTCAATATCTTTCTTAGCTGTCCTTTATTTGTTTCAGAATGACTTGTTTAAGAACAATACACATACTTAGTTTCTCTCACATGATTTCAGATGAGTTTTCAGATTTCAGATATAATTAACTTTGTCTGACATGAAATAAGATGAGGGTTGAGTGCTTTATCAATTTTAAGCATCCTTATTTACTGATTGTAGTCTTTCAACTCTAAAGATTATAAAATTTAAACCATTAAGTCAGTCTTTAAGCAATTAAAGTTCTTATGAGGGAAGAAGTCATATTTTCTATTGCTTAATATTAGAACTGACTAAAAGATTGCCATACTGTCAGACTCAATCATTCAGAGTCAAAGGATGAATGAACAGAGTCGACGCTGGGAGTTCAAGGCGTCCACGCATCAGTTGAAGAGGCAACAATATAAAACACTGAGATAATGTCAGTGCGTCGACTCCACGCTATTGCAGCGTCAACTCATCAGAATAATAAGCAGAGACATTCACAGATCTAGTTCACTGCGTCAACGCCACAGTATAGCAGCGTCGACGCAGCAGTTCACCCTGAATTTCTGACAAGACTCCCCCCTGTCTATATGCATGCAGTTTTGCAAATGATGACTGAACAAATGATTTTGAAGTTCATGCTTATTCAGACTGCACTATCATGCAATATGACTACCAGGGTTATGCAGAGAAATGTAGTGCAAAACAGTTCTATATGCATGTGATTTTAGACACATTTATGACTAAATGATATGTAGTGATGATCATGAGAAAATAATATGAGTCTCATGCATGATCATGAGTCTGTTGCACCATTCAACCTTCACAGAGTTTTATACAGGCTATCAGATGCAAGTCCAAATCAGAAATTTTATTCAAAACAGCTGAAAATTTTATTCATCATGCTGAAACTTACACAAGCCAAGTTCTCTTCTAAGAAATTTAAACTTTTCATTTCCAAGTGGCTTAGTAAAGATATCAACAATTTGTTTGTCTGTTTCAATGAAATTCAGTTCAATTTCCTTTTTATTCACAGCATCTCTAAGAAAATGGTGCTTTATCTCTATATGCTTAGTCCTTGAATGGTGAACAAGATTTTTAGCAAGGCATATGGCACTAGTATTATCACATAAAATTGGAATGCATTCTAGTTTTATCTGATAATCATCTAGTTGGTGCTTGATCCATAGTACTTGGGCAGCACAATTTCCTACAGCAA
The DNA here is from genome assembly GCA_022559845.1 of Amorphophallus konjac. NCBI lineage: Eukaryota > Viridiplantae > Streptophyta > Magnoliopsida > Alismatales > Araceae > Amorphophallus > Amorphophallus konjac. The sequence continues at coordinate 143,627,295 of CM040126.1, forward strand.
CATATTCAGCCTCAACTATAGACAAGGCTACAGTGTGTTACTTTTTAGATGCCCAAGATACTAGACAGCCACCAATGAATTGGCAATAGCCACTAGTGCTCTTTCTATCTACTCGACACCCAGCATAATCTGCATCAGTGTAGGCTAGAAGATCTAACTCACACTTAGCAGGATACCAAAGACCTAGCTGTTGGGTGCCTAGTAAATATCTAAAAATCCTCTTCACAGCCTTAAGATGAGATTCTTTAGGACTAGCCTGAAACCTAGAGCATAAACACACTGTAAATTGAATATCAGGCCTAGATGCTATAAGATAAAGAAGGGATCCGATCATACCTCTATATAGCCTTTGGTCCACTGGTTTACCTTTAGGATCTTCATCCAAACTGGTTAAGGTACCCATTGGAGCAGCTATTTCCTTGAGGTTGTCCATTTTGTACTTCTTCAATAAATTCTTTACGTACTTGGACTGAGAGATGAAAGTGCCATCATCTGATTGTGTAACCTGCAGTCCAAGAAATAGTTTGAGCTCGCCCATTGAGCTCATTTCAAACTCTTTAGTCATTATCTGAGAGAATTTCTCACACAATTTGGGGTTAGTTGACCCAAACACAATGGCATCCACATAAATCTGAATAATAAGAATATCTGAATGACTCACTTTGGTAAACAATGTTTGATCAACTATACCTCTTGTGAAATTCTTGTCGGTGAGGAACTTGCTCAACCTATAATACCAAGCTCTAGGAGCTTGCTTTAAACCATAAAGAGTTTTATTGAGTTTGTAAACATGATTAGAGAAATCTAAACATTCAAACCCAGGAGGCTGTCTCACATAGACATCCTCACTAATTTCCCCATTTAGGAAAGTAGATTTCACATCCATCTGCTGAAGATTTATACCTAGGGAGCACGCATAAGCCAATAATATTCTGATTGCTTCTAACCTAGCTACAGGGGCAAAAGACTCTTCAAAGTCTATTCCAAATTCCTGATTGTACCCCTGAGCTACAAGTCTGGCTTTATTTTTAATGACATTCCCTGATTCATCAGTTTTATTTCTAAACACCCATTTAGTCCCTATGACTGTTTCATGATTAGGAGGTAGAACCAAATGCCACACCTTATTCCTGTCAAATTGATTAAGCTCCTCATGCATGGCATTAATCCAATGCACATCTTAGAGAGCACAGTCAATGGACTTGGGTTCTATATTTGAAACAAAAGCATAAGCATTCAATTCATGTTGAATTCTCAAGTGGCCTCTAGTCCTAGGGGGGTCATGCAGATTTCCAATTACATTGTCTACATGATGATCCTTAAGATATCTAATGTTTACAATTAGATTATCATGAGATTGATTTACCTCCCCCTGAACTGTAGGCTCTTCTTCATCAAGCTCTTTATGTCCTTCTTCATCCTCGGATTTGTCTGCAGGATCTCCTTCCTTCCGAATATCACCACTGTCTTCATTCCTGCATTGACCAACATTAGTATTTACCAAGGATTCATCAAAAACTATATGTGGAGATTCTTCAATAGTTTTAGAATTCAGATTGTACACTCTATATGCTCGGGTGTTTTCAGAATAACCAAGAAAGATTCCCGGTTCAGCTTTAGGTTCAAATTTATCAAGGTCTCTTTTATCATTTATATGAATGAAACATTTACATCCAAAAACCTTGAAGTGAGCAATAGAAGGTTTGTTACCCTTTAAGATCTCATATGGTGTTTGCTGGGTAGAAGGACTATAAGAAAAACCGTAATTTGGGACGGAATTTTGCGACGGAAATTTGAGACGGAATTTCCGTCTCAAATTTGGGACGGAATATTTTCCGTCGCAAATTCCGTCTCAAATATGGAATTTGGGATGGAATATTTTCCGTCGGAAATCCGTCTTAAAATCCGTCACAAAACACATTTTCGTCCCAAATTTGGGACGGAATAGTTTCCCTCCCAAATTCCGTCGCAAATTCCGTCCCAAATTCTATATTTGAGACGGAATTTGCGACAGAAAATATTCCGTCCCAAATTTGAGACGGAAATTCCGTCTCAAATTTCCGTCGCAAAATTCCGTCCCAAATCGTGCTTTTTCTTGTAGTGTTATCATGGCTCTGTTAATTACACAACAGGCAGTGTTCACTGCTTCAGCCCAGAATTTCCTAGGTAGACCACCTTCAACAAGGAGTGTACGACCCATCTCCACTAGGGTTCTATTCCTTCTCTCCACAACTCCATTCTGCTCAGGTGTCCTTGGTGAGGAGTACCTATGGTTGATTCCATTTGACCAGCAGAATTCATCAAACTGTGAGTTTTCAAACTAACCTCCATGATCAGTCAAAATGTTTTCAATTTTCTGATATATTCTAACATAGAACTCCTGAAATTCTGAAAATGCATCACTCTTATGAGATAAGAAATAAACCCAAGTATACCTAGAAAAGTCATCTACCATGACAAACCCATACTTCCTCCCTGATAAGCTAACAGATCTGGTTGGCCCAAAAAGGTCCATGTGTATCAGCTCATAGGGTTTAGAAGACAGATTTTCAGTTCTAGACTTAAATGACTTTCTAGTTATCTTTGATTAAGTGCATGCATCACAGATTTTATTTTCCTTTTTGAAGGAAACTTCATGAAGTCCTCTAACCATGCCATGCTTATTCAGTTTATGCAAAACAGTGTAACTAGCATGACCTAACCTACGATGCCATAAAAATGCTAAGTCTTCTCTATTGGCAGTAAGACAAAGGTTAGTATGTTGAATGCCATCTAAATCTATCATGTATGTATTATTTATTCTTTTTCCAGAAAATTTGACAATTTCAGAATCAGGTTCAAAAACCTTGCAACATTGAGAATCAAATAAAACCTTATATCCTTTATCACACAACTGGCTGATACTAAGTAAATTATAAGCTAACCCTTCAACTAGCATAATATCATCAATGCAGCAGGTAGAACACTTACCTACCTTACCTGATCTAATAATCCTACCCTTTGTGTTGCTTCCAAAGGTTACAAGGCCTCCTAGCTTCTCAGTCATCATGCAGAACTTGGCCTTATCTCTTGTCATATGCCTGGAGCAGCCACTATCCAAGTACCAAAAGTTACTCTTGGCTGCCAGGCATACCTGCATACACAATTAGGTAGAGAGGTTTGGAACCCAAGACTGATTGGGCTCCATAACAGAAGAAGTAGAAACAAAGCAAGAAAGCAGGTTTTTCGGAATCCACATTTGTTTAAATGAATTTTGTTCAGTGGATCCTACAGGTTTTCTTCTATTGTTATTCCTCTTCTTTTTGTTATTTTTCTTATTATTTGCACCAACATGATTATTGACATTGTTGTTTCTTTGCCAGTGCCTTGGCCAGGTTGCATTCATGGAATTGTGGCCATAATAGTTCTTGGGCTGGCTGTGGACATGTTGGTTCCTCGGTGTCCAATAACCATACCCATTAACCCAATTTCTAGTGTAAGGTCTTTGATATTGAGCAGCCTGATATGCAAGACATGTATGCCTCCCCAGAGTTCTAGTCCAACATGACCTATTGAAATAGGTTGACTGTGCATTGTAATGGGTCTGAACTCTGGGTTGGTAGAAATGATTGGGTTGACTCTTAGCAGCATTCTGTCTCCCCTGCACCTTGGACCCTGCTGACCTATTCATAGATTTGTTTTGGGTCTTTTTCAGAGGTGGAGGTGATGGTGGAGACTTGGTTACCTTGACCTGGGGTTTATAAGACTGGGTAGGTTGACCCCTAACCTGATATTGAGCCTTTGGATTTTGCTTGGATGTGCTAGCTCTACTAGGCTTACTGACTTTTTGTTTGCCCTTCTCCTCAGCACTGGTCTTTTTCATATTAGCATTTTTGTTCGTTGAATTGTTTGGATTCATCCTAATTAGAGGTCCTTTTTCGTTTTGTGCAACAAATGAAATAGTTTTCATTCCAAAGGTTTTCGTTGCACTTGAATTAAATCCTAGGCCCTCTTTTCTGAAATTGACCTTTGTCCCTAACAAAGCATTTAAGTTATCTGTTCCTTGAGTCATTTTCTCAATGGTTCTCAGTTTATCCTCATTGTCTTTCTAAATTTCATCAATAGATTTTTTCAGTTCATTATTTACATTGAGGACAGCTTCATATTTTTCAGAAACAATTTTTACTTCACTCTCACATTTTTGAATTTTCAGCTTCCATTCATCAATTTCATTTTCAAGTCTCACATTCTCTTCCCTAGAAGCTTTTAACTCATTTTTGATTTCATCTAATTCAGAACATGTGAGTTTCAAATTTTTATTCTCAGATTCTAAACATGCAATTTTATCAGTTAGAGTTTTATCATTTTGCATGGAATTGATCTTTCTTCTCAGATGCATGTTTTCTTTTCCAATATCATCAGCTCTATCAGCTATATCATGGTAGGCATCTACCCAATCAGCGATAGTAAAAATTTCAAATCTAGTGATTACCTCATCTAAGTCCTCTTCTCTATCTTCTGAGCTTGTTGCCATAAGGCAAATGGGCTTCTCAGATTCGGCTTCACTGTCTGAAGTGTTGCTCAGGGAGCCTTCATCTTCATCACTCCAGGTACTCACCATTGCTTTCCCTTTCGTGTTCCTTCTCTTTGACTTGTCCTTATATTTTTGATTATCTGGACAGTCAGCTTTCAGATGGCCTGGTTTCCTGCATTGATAACAAGTGTTAGTTACAGTTTTCTTTGCAGGGTTGTGTTTATACCTTTTGTCCCTTCGGCCGCCACTGTATTTCTTTTGGCCGAATCATCCTGCTCCTTTTCTGAGAAATTGCATGAACTCTCTGGTCATCATGGCCATCTCAGAATGAGTCATATCTTCTTCTTCATTCAGGCTCTCCTCTGATGATGAAGAACTGCTGGAGCTAGATTTATTGGATTTGCTGGAACCAGCCTTCAGCGCTATCGGCTTCTTCTATCCTTGGCATATTAATCTCATATGCCATCAGCGAGCCAATTAGCTCATCAGCTCTTGTATTGCGCAAGTCCCTTGACTCCTCCATCACAGTAGCTTTCGTATGCCAGGCATGAGTCAAGGACCGATGTATCTTCCTTACTAAATCATATTCTGTCAGAGGTTTCCCAAGACCTCTTAGACCATTGGTGATGATTATCAGTCAAGCATACATTTCTTTGATGGTCTCGTTTGGCTTCATCTTGAAGGCTTCATACTCAGACACTAGGAAATTAGCCTTCGTCTCCCTGACTTGAGAAGTCCCCTCATGGATAACTTCCAGTGCATCCCACATCTCCTTGGCTGAAGTGTACGCTGACATGCGGGAGAATTCTGTAGGGTGCAGAGAGCACTGGATGGCATTTATGGCACTCCAATTCAGCGTGGACCTTATGATCTCCTCCTTGGTCCAGACATCTTCATTCGGGGACAGCTCATAAGGTCCCTTGCTAACAACCTTCCAGATCTCGTAATCTTTAGCCCTTAGAAACACTTGCATACGATTCTTCCAGTATGCGTAGTTAGATCAATCGAAGAATGGGGGCTTGGTGGTTGAGTGACCTTCAGCTATCATCCCTCGAGCATCCATCTCTGCCTATCCTCTTCGGGCGATGAGTCCCTATAGAAGAGTATGGCTCTGATACCAATTGTTGTGTTAGATGGACGCAGTCTATCTCCACTAACTATGGATCTAGAGGGGGGTGAATAGATCTAATGCCTAATTAAAAGCTAGTATAAGCTCTAATGCGAAATATAGGCAACTAGCAGGTAAACCAAAAGAAAATGCACTAAGCAAAGGGTCTACCCATGCAGCCACATAGCATATCACTATCTCGAATACTAGATATGAACATGAGCGATATAAGCTATGATGCTAAGTATGGAAACCCATCGCACACAGTTCAAAGACAATCACACAAACACAATGCACCCAAGAATTTTAGGGGGTTCGGTCAAAGATCTACGTCCACCCCACACTCAACAGAGTATGGCTTACTGCTGCGCAGTACAGCTTGCGTCTGTTGGGCACTACCGCTTGGCCTACAAACCGCTGAGCAACACAGCTTGCTGTCTGAGACAAGTCTCGCCTGCTGAGGATTACAGCTTCACCTGTCCAGTGGAATCCTCCACTGCAACTGCTGGGGTTTACAGCTTACCCGTCCAGAGGAAGCACCTCTGCAAAACAGCTGACTCACAGCTTGAAGAATCAATAGTTCAGAAATAAAAGTGCAGAAGCAAAACGAAAAAGAAAACCCCAAAGGGGAATGTAGCTCTAATGAGCAAATGCTCATCTCTGGTATCTGAACCAAGAGATTGAGTACAATCTTCTCGAATAAGCTCTCTCAATCTCACTCTCTCAACTCATCTCTTCTCACTTTCTATTCTTCTCAGTTTTCTTTCTTCTCACAGTGGATCGATGGCTCTCTGCTGTATAGACTTTGCTTCTCTTTAGTCGATCAGCCTCCATCTGAAGACGAAGGCTTCATTATATACTATCAGCAGGTGGATGAGGGCGCGTGGCTTCCACATTTCCCGCCCAGAGAATTTGCCAGAACCGAGGTAATTCCATCCACATGGCAGCATCATGGAAAGGCTTCTTCCACGTGTCATCATCATGGTACCTCGTCCTTCTTGGATCATGAGCCAGGTCATCAGTCCAGGTAAAGAATCCCTATCAGACAGAATACCAGATTATCAGTTTAAGTATCAAACTCTGTATAGACTTGTGAAGTGAAATGCGATGTATAGACATGAAAACACAGGGAGTGTATAGACTTGGAATTTACACGCAGGACGGAGCAGTGTATAGACCTGCTGTGAAGAACAGTAATGTGTAGACTTCGATGAGAACAATGCATGAACACAATGTATAAACTTAGAAGTCTAAAGGGCGTCGACCCATCTAATCAGGGGGTCGACCCATGATGCATGAATGAATACACTTCCAATGTGTAGACTTCGGACTTGCCATGATGTATAGACTTGGAGCACAAAAGTCACGATGTACAGACTTCATGAAACTTTAATGAAGACAGACGATGTGTAGACTTCATGACTGATGCACGATGCAGACTCATCCAATGTATACACTTGCTCAATGTTCAATCTTCACGAATGATGTACAGAGTACCAATGTGTAGACTTGCCAAGACAAATGAACGATGTACAGACTTAAATAAGGCAAAGTCTGTACAGGCTTTGAGGTTCACAATGTATGGACTTTGGCAACCCAACGGCTGTATAGACTTCCACTAAACAATGTTGTATAGACTTGGAAATATGAACGGGAGGATGTATAGACTTTACGAGCACAGTCCAATGTATGGACTTTGCGAAGCACAGTCCAATGTATGGACTTCAAAGGCTTGAAGGCCCAATGTGTAGACTTGGAAGCTTGAACCAATGTACAGACTTAATAGTCGCCTTGGCTGTACAGACTTGGTCAAAAACTGAACAGTCGGTTGTATAGACTTGCACAAACCAGAGTCTATACAGACTTGAAAAGAAAACCAATGTGTAGACTTCGTGAGCGCCTAGAGGATGTACAGACTTAGTGACTGTACAGACTTGGAAGGCTCAGCGAAGGATGTACACACTTCAACGAAGAGATGCACGATGTACAGACATCGTTCAAAGGCCAGTGTGAAGACTTCACGATGTATAGACTTTCCAAGTGGAAGGCTGTACAGACTTGAGCACAGAAGCTCTGTACAGACTTGATCAAGACAAGGCAGTCAAGTGTATAGACTTCAAGTGAAATGACGGTAAAGCCATCAGTGTATAGACTTCAAGGGAAACGATGGTAAAACTATCGATGTATAGACTTGAAGGGAAACGTAGGTGAAACTTCCAATGTACAAACTTGGAAGAACACTGATGAATGTACAGACTTCGAAGTTCAACGAAGGATGTACGAACTTCACCCTGATGTACAGACTTTGCTCGAATGCATGAGACGCTAACTAAGAAGCTGGACTCTGTACAGACTTGAGCGATGTATGGGCTTAGCTTCGTGGAAGCTACAGTCCAATGTATGGACTTTGATGTTCAACTGGTGAGTGTACAGACTTCACCAATGAGACGCTCGCTGTACAGACTTGGCACCAACCAATGTGTAGATTTGACAATGCTGAATGAACGAATAAGCAATGTATAGACATTGGGTGCCACACTGTGCAGACTTCACGATGTACGGACTTGAGTGTTCGTGTGAGCTGCACTGTATAGACTTTAACAAAATGCCTAAGACGCTGCATGAGACACAAGACAGACAGACAGAGTATAGACTTCACTCTGGGGGCGTCGACCCATCAAAGAAGAGGGTCGACCCACTACTGTCCAGACTAAACAAGTAAAGGTATAGACTCTATGTTCATGCTGCAATGCACTGTGTAGACCTGTGAGTATGTGCATAACAATATATAGACTCTGACTGCATTATATACACAGACAACCTGATAAAAACAATTTCATCAAAATAATAACAGTTGCCAATCAATCAAAACAAGCTGTTGCCAATGAAGTAAAACTTATTGTCAACATCATCAACACAGAGGGGTCACAACAGACAAGGCCTCATGACCGATTGTAGCATCGATCATGACTTCCGTTATTGGCACCGGAAAGTCATCTTTGGCGTAGGGTTTATTTAGATCTCGGAAGTCAACACATATTCGGATCTGTCCATTCTTTTTTTTCACGGGGATGATATTCGCCCGCCATGTGGTGTACTGGTTTTCTTCAACAAATCCCACGTCAATAAGCTTGTCGACTTCAGCACAAATTTGAGTAATGAGTTCTGGCCTCATGCGCCGTGGTGGTTGCTTCACCGGCTTGGCCTCAGGGCTGGTTGCCAGCTCATGTTGTGAGACAGCGGGGTTTAGATCTAGCATTTCTTTGTAAGTCCAGGCGAAGCAATCCCGATACTCTTGCAGTAGCTGGGTGTACCGCTCCCGTTCTTCTGGGGACAGCTGGGCACTGAGGAAGGTAGGTCTAGGGTCCTCCTCATTTCCCAAGTTGACTTCTATCAGTTCATCGATGCCTCCGTCTTCTATCTCCGGAGGTGCCGGTTGGAGGTCAACGAAGTCTGGAATACCATCTTGAGGGTTGAGTACTTCAACTTCCTCGTCAGACACCACCAGAGCTTCTTGAGGATTCTCTGTTTCTTGTGCCAGCGGCTGCGCGGATTTTTCTATTAGCAAATCCACTATCGTTGCAGCTCCCAAGGGTGAGAGAGCAGCTTCAGTCTTTGTAGATGAGGTTGCAACCGCGACAGGCTGGTAGTTGTTTATTGCCGGGCCTGGACATCATCCCAGTTTTGTAGCAGAAGTTGAGGAGGTCTCGCCTTCTGGGGTGGTTGTATCTTCCGTAGAAGTGGCCTTTTCTTTCTTGGCAGCGTGTTCCTCTTGATCAGAGTCGACCAAGGCTTCCCCGATTGGCAGAAGGGGTGCTGAAGTTATCATCAGTAGGACTCTACTGGAGAGAGAAAGTCTTGCTTCTTCAGTATCTTCGGCTTCATTGTTGCTAGCCGTATCAAATTTGGCATGAAGGGCCGTCTCTTTAGGGTAGACCTGCTCCCAGCATCGGCAGGGGACCGCGGTCTCTATTTCTTGATTTCTGGGTTAAGCCAGTTCAACATGGTCAGCTTCCGCCGGGTATTCATCAAAAGTTGCTCCCAGCGGGCTACCTTCAGCAGGATAGAAGGCGGAGATGGTGTCCACCTCGTATCGCCCACTGTAATAATATTCTTCCAGGGTGAAGCCCAACCCCGGATGTTGAGAGACACATCTCATTTCCTTATCCAGATTTGCGGGATACCACATCTTCTGGAAAGCTTCCTTGCGCTTTTGAGACTGATCGGGGGGGATGTGTTGCTTCTGAAACATCCTGGCCATTCGCTCAGTCGTGAATGCCAGACCATTGACGGGAACCGACAGGTTGCTTATATCTTCGGGGAAGCTGCAGTCTGTGTCTTCCTAGTAGGGTGTTCTTCAGCCATGTAGAACAAGCTGTTAGGTCCATCTTCCTATGTCACCTCCCAAGTTTTGAAAGGCTCAACAGTAGGGTTATCAAGGCCGAGAGTTGGCTTGGTGAGGCCATCCGGGATTTCAATATGATTGTGCCACCGAGCGACCCGCACTTCATTAGCTTCAGGGTATAATGTTGGGGGTGCTGTTCTGCCCACGTCTCCGGATGCTGTGATATGGGAGACCACCTTGGCTTGACATATCCGCACGGTGGTGGTGGATACCAACTACTGCCGGATGTGCTTCTCGATGCCCCAGCAGGGGTCTTAGCTTCAGAGGTCTTCTTAGAAGGCCCTATATATAGGTTGGCATCCGCCAAATGACATTCGAACACCTCAAACGGGTGGGGGTTTGCAAATATCCTCTCCTCCTTCCCTTGGAGACTGTACTTGATGCATTGGTGGAGCGTGGAGGGCACCACCATATTTTCATGCAGCCATGGGCGGCCAAGCAGTGCCTTGTACGAGGTGCAGGAGTCAATGACATGGAACTGCACCGTCGTAGTGAAATCTGCTAAGGTGAGGGTCAACTCTGCCACCCCCATTGACACTTCACATTTTTGATTGAAGCCGGCGATACGCATATCTCTGACTTTCTCGAGATGCATGTTAAAGTGGTGCCTCTCATATATTCTATAAGGCAGGATGTTGACCGCTGCACCGGGGTCAACCAGAATCTTGTTCAGCTCCCTTCCATTCAGGTGCCCCTTCATATACAGCGGCCTGTTGTGGCTGATGGTGGGCAGTAGCATATCGTCTGGAGTGAAGGTCATGCTAGCCTCCGGCATTGCTTCAGCCAGACATGTCTCAAAATGAGCAGGCGTCTAGAGAGCTGTAATAATCGCATGTCGAGTCTCTTCACTCAAAGAAAGGATCTCCCAGATTGTAAATCGAGCAGGGAGCTTCTTGAGTAGCTTCATTATTCGGCTCCCAGCTCAGAAATTGGAGAGCTTCATCTCTTCAGCCCATCTGGGCTTGGGGAAGTCTTGGTTTGCGGGCCCTGACGGACCTGCTTCATCTCCCTCAAATTCGGCGCCCTTCTGGCTGGTACCGACTTCTGGGTGTTCTTTGTTAGCTGCTGTGGGGCGAGCTCCATCTGCACTTGGATCTTCGACAGATTGTGCTAGCTGCGGGTGAACGTCCCCGAGTGTAGGGTTAGCCTCCTGACAAGGCTGCTTCCCCTTGGACACCTTCATGAATTCAAGAAATGAAGGGACCCCCTTGCCCCCACTCTTGTTATATAGGCCTGGCGGGGGAGGGATTTGGACTGCCTTGACCACCGGCGGAGGTGTTTTGTAGGGTTGCTCCCCCCTGAACATGATGTTGTGGTTGGGTGGCGGCTGGCGCCCCCATTTTTGGCCTGACCGGGTGGCATGTGCAGCAGTTGTGGCCTCGGCCTTGCCTCCCCCAGCATGGGGTGTGAAGTAAATTTCCTCTTCTTCCTCCTCTCCGGATAGGTTGAAAAGTGCTGATAGAGTATTATAGGAGACAACCTGCACTTTATCGGCCTCAGCGGCCTTCCTTTTCTTCTTCTTTTGTTTCTCCTTCTTTTTTGCTTCAGCGGGCGGGTGCCCCTAGAATAGACTGCCCTCTCTGTCGGGTGCCGCTTCAACTTCCTCCTTTTGTTCGAGTGAGAGCTGCTCTAGTTCTTGCCACGGGACGTGGTCCCGCACCAGCAAGGGCTTCAATTCGGTCTGCACGTATTCGTCCAGCTCCTCAATGAGGTTTTGCAGTCGAAGGACCCCAGGATTGGTCTCCTTAACCACTGGCAGTGGAGTTTGTCTCCTCCGATTATGTGTAGGTATCCTGACAGTTGTAGCAGGAGTGATCCATACGTGTGCTACCACCGGCGGAGCAGGCCGGGGTGTGACACCACGGATATGTGCCCCCTCTTTCGGGCGGGGTGCCCGCTTTTTCTTATGCTTCACAGGGACCTGCTGCCATCCCAACTGTTCTTTCACGGGCTCCAAGAAATGTGCTTCATAGGTGCTCCGTGTGCTTGTTTCAGAGATCTCCTCGGGCAGTGCCTGGTATAGGGAGATCTTGTTGACTCCTGCCCTCCTCCGAGGGGCTTCATGTGGCTGAGGAGGGTCCACTTTGTACTCTCCCAGCTCGATCTCATTTTTCTTCACCATCCCTTCAATGATGTCCTTGAAAACATAGCAGTCGTCGATTGGATGCCCCGACATCTGGTGGTAGGGGCAGAATCTTGGGCTATCTTTTCTCTTTAGGTCCTCCGGCCTCCTTGTGATGTGGGACGAGACACGGACACGACAAGCTCGCGATCGTCCCTTAACGAGGGAAGCGTCGGACGTGCACGGTTGAGAAACCGGCTAGAGCTAGGGTGGTCAATTCACACTTTCGTGCCCGGATCGAGTCACGGGACGGTAATGCTCTCTCTCGTAGCAGCGGTGATATAAATATAAAGCGAGCTACGATCCTAGAACATGCTCTCTAGCAGTGGCATAAACAAGTATATATGAAAATAAGCAAATGCCGAGTGTAGGGAGCGAGAACGGTACCTCCACGCGCTCGGCATGGGGAAGACGGACCCGGCCGAAACTCGTACTCCCGGAACAATAATACACAGTATTACAGCAATACAACTCGCTACCCACTCCATGCAGGGAGGTAAAGGGCTACACAATGGGGCCCGGGAGGACGGAATTCGGGTTGACGGGCGGCTTCTCGCGTTGATTCGGCAACACCCGAACTAGTGACGGTGGGGCCCACGTGCTGTCCGGAGGGGCCGTGTGGGACCCGGTGGCACCGCTGTAGTGGAGATGCTTGGGGAAGCGTTCCTTGGGCTGGCGGCACGCTGGTTCGCCGGCCGGAGGCCAGGCGGCTCCGTTCGGCACCGGTCGGAATGACCGGCCACAGATCTATCGATTCTGTTTTCCGGCGCGCGCTCTGGCGAGAACGGATGGTGCGATCAGCCCTGACGTCGGAATGCGATGAAACTGGTGCTGTTGGAAAGCTGCTTCGAAGGGCTTCAACCCTATGGGATTACAGAAAAATAACAAAGCCTGTAATTTTGATTGGCGAATTTGGAATGTTGCTGATGTACAGTGTCGGAACTCTCAGACTAGTAGGGAACTTTCCTGAGAGTTGACTTTGACCGATATGTGAACGTCCGAATCTGAAGTTATGGTCTTCAGTAAAGTTGTAGGAAATCAAGCTAGAAAACCAGCAATATTTTTTTATGAATGGTTTGGAGGTGGTTGTGATTTGTTCTGATTTTTGAACTGGAAGGTGGTCGGATCTGGGAATTAGCTTAAAATACTGTAGCAGAGATAGAACACGAATTTTGAAAAATGAATAGAGGGAGGATCAAAAATCAAGAAAAATGGTGGATGTAGGGAATGATGGACAGAACGCCCAGTAAAATTGGGAGCCCCAAAAAAATCAAAAAGAAGGTCGGAGATGGGAAACACAGAGCTACTGTCACTGTAGACAGAGACAGGACAGATCTGGGAGTGATTGAAGACCTAAATTGCAAAAATATCAAACGAAGGATTTTCGACCTGACGTTTTTTTTGGATGATGGGATGGAAGATAGTAACACACCATAAAAATTACAAACTACGAAGAGGCCGTGGCTAGTAGCAAGATTTTGGTGAAACACCTCTATCCAGCAGGACAGAAAACCAAAGACGGATTCGCGGCGGCTCGAAGGCGGCACGAACGGCGACGGTGGCGGCACAGATGAAGATCATAGGTTGAGAGGGGGAGATATAAGATTGATACACTCTAGAACTGGAGGTTTGAGGAGAGGAAACTAGGGGGAGAGGAAGGGGGCGCAAGGAGCTTCCAAGTTTCACACAAATTTTCTGAATTTTCACTTATATTCACATAAAAATACACACTTATATATGATAGGTATCAAATCTAATGTAGACCCTTGGATCTAGGGAGGGTGGATGAAGGGTTGGGATGAGGTTTGAACAACACACAAAAATTAATAAAAAAATTCAAGGGGAAGGGGGCGGCCTATTGACCATGGAAGAGGTAGGTGGGGTGGGTGTAGAATGTTGACATTCTTCACCCTTTGTCCCCCATGTGTCCATAAGACTAGTACAACCTTCTAGATGTCCACCTAGGATGGTTGACCAGCCCCACAAGGTGACATGGACCAATGGGAAAGGGCTGAGGGCCCCCTAGCTGGATCTACTACAAAATTGCACAAAAACCCACACAATCCTTGGGAATGACTCATTGGCTTATAAAGCCTTACATTTGCGTACATACTTTCCCAAGGATATAAACACATACTAAAAGGACATAAATGAAAAAGAAAAGTACATGCTCAGCGTCGATTCCCATCAACTCTCCCCGGGTGGGAGGAACTCGACCCCGTTGAGTAGGGGTAGGGATGCTCGAGTACTCCGGTGGATCCGTCACCGTGCCAAGTAACGCGGGTACGCTCCACTCCAAGTGATCGTCACCTGCTTATTCCATATATACTCGATATGCGTGAACTTCTATGGGCTAAAGGTGGACACTCCGGGTGAGACACTCTCAAAAGGGAAGGAAGTAGTTCGAAGACTCACTAGGAATCACCGTTGAGTCCCTGTAGGTGACTAGATCTCGGTTTAGCTATAGAACCGATCCCATACTCATCGAGTGAGTCCACTCGCCTCTTACTCATAAGAGAACGACAACGAGCTTGCACAAGACACATGCAGACTCTCAAACTACACACAAACCATGCAAACAAACCACACAAGACAAACCACACAAGGAAAACACACCGACTCATATATGACCCTAGACATACCTAATGTTAGTCCGACCCGTACATGGGTGACGGCGGACCAGGACACCCGAATAAGTGCCATGCATGTATGTTACGCAACCGGGAATGGATGGCATAGGGAACACCTATACATCGGGTGTGGTTACGCATGGATGGTCTTTTGAATGTGGGCGACTCGGGTGGTTTAGAAGGGCGGGTGTAGGTGGATCGGGATTGGTGGATGTAGATGGCCCATCCCGTGGGGAAGGGGCGTAAAAGTGGGCTTCCGTGAAGAAGGGGAGTACGGGTGGTAACTCGGGAAGCCTACTAGTGAAGGGGTCAAAAGGGTCGAATAAGGTATGACCCCGTGAGATGGACTCCAACATGACATGGTCCCACTCGTGAAGTTCTTGAAGGTGCGGGTTGCCACCTTCCTCCGTCATGGTAGATGGGACCGTGTACAGGAAATATGACTCCTCCCTCGGAAGCAAAGTCATGAAGCCGGGCTCATCCGGTAGCGGGAGAAGTAGAAGAACCTCCGTGGTGACACAACCCATGGTGCACTCGGAGGTAATGGACCCGAAGGCCGGATGGGTGAAACAACGAGTCGTGGTTTGGTCAAAGCCTCGCGCCAAAAGATGTGTCAACTTCCATTGTGAATCTAATCCCATGACAAGATCGTCCAATGTGTCAACATGGTGACTAGATCAAAATGTGATATGGAAGGAGTTGACCGGCACTAAAGGGAGGATGGGGTCCATGGATGGAAAGGGAGGTGGGACCAAGCCATCCTTGAGCCAACTTAAAAGTGGCTCGGCGATGTATAGCTTTCCCGTAAGAGACACGGGTGGCTCGGGGTGAGACGGCTCCAAGCATAATGGTTCCGAATGTGGAGTGGGCCGCTGGGGTTGAGTGACTGGATATACGAGGGTGATCTTACCGGGTAGGTAAGGTGGGTATAAGGTGCAAGTCCTCTTGCCCCAGTCAAGATTGGCTCTTCGTTCTCCTAACCATGTTTGCACTGAAATGATGCATGAACCAGCAAGTGTGCCGATCCTGCACCATGCGCCATCGGTGTAGAGAACAGAGCCGATCCTCTTATAGAACTCAACACAAGCAAAATCACCATCGCGGACAATCTCGCCTGTCTTGGAGAGAGACTCCACGATGTCAAGAGAAACCCAATTATTCGACTCCCTATCGGTGAAATGGAGTTCCATTGTGGACCCGTTGGGTAGAGTAACTTTCATAGTGAGAGGGATAAAACCAAGGGCTCGGTCCATGAGGACATTGACTTTGGCCACAAAGGTTGACCACTCGGATGTATGGTCTTGGGGAACGGCCATGGGTAGCGGACATGGACATGCATACACACGGTGATAAGACACTAGACCGACTATGCAAGTTTGGAATGCATGCACACTAAGGACCCTAGACGTAAACCAAGACTCGGTACGTGGCGGAGATAACCGATCCGAAGATCACTCGCGCAAGTGTGCGGCCTTCCCGATAGGCGTAGCCTAACGTTCGGACAACACCTTTTATATACCGATTAATGGTATGCAAATGCAACTCCTAAGACCAACTTAGACACTTAGACTTAAACGACTCTCTTTTTTTTTTTTCAAACACCCTAGACTCAACTCGCTCTGATACCAAATTGATGCGGGACGACACACGGACACGACAAGCTCGCGATCGTCCCTTAACAAGGGAAGCGTCGGACGTGCACGGTTGAGAAACTGGCTAGAGCTAGAGTGGTCAATTCACACTTTCGTGCCCGGATCGGGTCACGGGACGGTAACGCTCTCTCTCGTAGCAGCGGTGATATAAATATAAAGCGAGCTACGATCCTAGAATATGCTCTCTAGCAGTGGCATAAACAAGTATATATGAAAATAAGCAAATGCCGAGTGTAGGGAGCGAGAACGGTACCTCCACGCGCTCGGCGTGGGGAAGACGGACCCGGCCGAAACTCGTACTCCCGGAACAATAATACACAGTATTACAGCAATACAACTCGCTGCCCACTTCACGCAGGGAGGTAAAGGGCTACACAATGGGGCCCGGGAGGACCGAATTCGGGTTGACGGGTGGCTTCTCGCGTTGATTCGGCAACACCCGAACTAGTGACGGTGGGGCCCACGTGCTGTCCGGTGGGGCCGTGTGGGACCTGATGGCACCGCTGTAGTGGAGACGCTTGGGGAAGTGTTCCCTGGGCTAGCGGCACGTTGGTTCACCGGCCGGAGGCCAGGCGGCTCCGTTCGGCACCGGTCGGAATGACCGGCCACGGATCTGCCGGTTCTATTTTTCGGCACGCGCTCTGACGAGAACGGACGCTGCGATCAGCCCTGACGTCAGAATGCGACGAAACTGGCGCCGTTGGAAAGCTGCTTCGAAGGGCTTCAAACCTATGGGATTATAGAAAAATAACAAAGCCTATACTTCTTATTGGCGATTTTGCAATGTTGCTGTTGTACAGTGTCTGAACTCTCAGACTAGTAGGGAACTTTCCTGAGAGTTGCCTTTGAACGATATGTGAACGTCCGAATCTGAAGTTATGGTCTTCAGCAAAGTTGTAGGAAATCAAGCTAGAAAATCGGGAATATTTTTTTATGAAGGGTTTGGAGGTGGCTATGATTTGTTCTGATTTTTGAACTGGAAGGTGATCGGATCTGGGAATTAGCTTAAAACACTATAGCAGAGATAGAACATGAATTTTGAAAAATGGATAGATGTAGGATCAAAAATCAAGAAAAATGGTGGATGTAGGGGATGATGGACAGAACGTCGAATAAAATTGGGAGCCCCAAAAAAAATCAAAAAGAAGGCCGGAGATGGGAAACTCAGAGCTGCTGTCACTGTAGACAGAGACAGGACAGATCTGGGAGTGATTGAAGACCGAAATTGAAAAAATATCAAACGAAGGATTTTCATCCTGAATTTTTTTTTGGCTGATGGGATGGAAGATAAGAACACACCATAAAAATTACAAACCACGAAGAGGTCGTGGCTGGTAGCAGGATTTTCGTGAAACACCTCTATCCAGCAGGACAGAAAACCGAAGATGGAATCGCGGCGGCTCGAAGGCGGCACGAACGGCGGCGGCGGCGGCACAGATGAAGACCAGAGGTTGAGAGGGGGAGATATAAGATTGATACACTATAGAACTGGAGGTTTGAGGAGAGGAAACCAGGGGGAGAGGAAGGGGGCGCAAGGAGCTTCCAAGTTTCACACAAATTTTCTAAATTTTCACTTATATTCACATAAAAATACACACTTATATATGATAGGTATCAAATCTAATGTAGACCCTTGGATCTAGGGAGGGTGGATGAAGGGCTGGGATGAGGTTTGAACAACACACAAAAATTAATAAAAAAATTCAAGGGGAAGGGGGCGGCCTATTGACCATGGAAGAGGTAGGTGGGGTGGGTGTAGAATGTTGACATTCTTCACCCTTTGTCCCCCATGTGTCCATAAGACTAGTCCAACCGTCTAGATGTCCACCTAGGATGGTTGACCAGCCCCACAAGGTGACATGGACCAATGGGAAAGGGCTGAGGGCCCCCTAGTTGGACGTACTACAAAATTGCACAAAAATCTACACAATCCTTGGGAATGACTCATTGGCTTATAAAGCCTTACATTTGCGTACATACTTTCCCAAGGATATAAACACAAACTAAAAGGACTTAAATGCAAAAGAAAAGTACATGCTCGACGTCGATTCCCATCACCTTGGCTCTGGCAGGGTGACCATGCTATATTCCGTTACCCAGTCGAACAGATACCGGGTCTTGTCCTTTGGAAATGAATAGGCCTTCTTCATCTTGTCCCTCAGCGAAGGACCTTCTTTGCCGTCTGGGGCTTCTGCATGCTGTGGGGTGACTCCCTTCTTGCCTTCACTTTTCTGTTGTTCGAACACCTTTATGTCAAGAGCGTTCGCTTCTTTAGGCGACGGGCGCCGCTCCACCGCCTTACCCTTTTGGGTCGTGCCGGCAGTAGATGTAGGGGCAGGTCTGGCCAAGAAAGCTTCCACCTCGGCCACGACATTGTTCAATCGATCAAACGATCGTATTTCCCTTCCGATTATCTTTTCCAGAACCTCCCTTCTAAGATTCTGTTTGCATATTTGCATAGTGTCCTCCTGATGCGGGGGCCGCTTGCACCTCATTCTGAGGTTCCTCCACCTCTTGATATAATCGAGGGCTGTCTCATCGGCCCTCTGCTTTGTTGAGTAGAGTTCGGCCACTATGACCTCCCTCTCTGTAACATGGAATCTTTCTCCAAAACTTCTTCTGCTTATCTGGCCAATCGCTGATCGACCCGGCCGAGAGGCTAGAATACCATTCAAATGTGAGCCCCGTCAGTAAGGACCCGAAAAACTTTAGCATGTATGACTCGTCGGTGGCCAAGTCACCCAAGACAGTCATATAATAGGGTATGTGTTCTCTCGGGGACCCCTTCCCATTGAATTTGTCAAACTTGGGCGGCTTGTTGATTCCCGGGGGAAGCCGTTTAGCAGCATGGTGTTGCGGGTATGGCACCCGGTATGCATCAAACGCGACGTAATCGCCTTCACCCCTTTTTGTGAGCTTCAGCTCGATCATTCTTTCCACCATCATCCGGTTCACGACTGCAGGGTCAACTTGCTCTAGGTAGAAGTGCGCTGACTGCAGGTACGGGGTGACCAGGGTGGTCACCTGTGGAGGACGTGGCAGCGGGGGTGTCTGGTGCACTTGAGGGAGCACCGGTAGTAGCAGCGGCTGGAGCTGTGGTTGCCGCATTTGCAGTGTCGCCATGTTTGGTTCTGACGACTGAGGCAATGTATAGAGCGGTGGAGAGCCGTCATGACGGACCGCTCCCCGGGATGATTCACCCTAGACTTCAGGTGGTTTGGAAGATGAGGACTGTTCAATTTTCTCCATCAGCTGCTTCTTTAGCAAGTGTATCTCTTGCCGATATTTCTGAAGTAATATCAAGACTGATAGGTCTATAGTGGCTGCAGTGGGGATAACTTCTGCCGTCTCCCCGGACGTACCCTCGGGCAAGATGTCGAGGGGGACGTCATCTTCTTCTTCCGCCATCACCACATTAGCGGTCAGGACGGGGGACTTATCATCCCACTGGTGGTAGACCCGGGGTTGTTTTCCCTTAGTCATCATCAGGAGCTCCCTCGCGGCTTCTGTCCTCCGAGTGCTAAGCCCTGGCCTTGCGGCCAACTGAGCCAATTCTCGGGGATCTTCAGGAAGCCCCCCATATCGGTTGGATATACCAGCCATGTTGCACGTGAAGACCTGCATCCTTCTCCTTTGTCAATGGACCCTCCTTTTAGCTTGATGCGGGAAGGTCAGCCTCTCGAACACAGAAGCCCTTCTTGTTTCTTCCCGCTTGGGAACGGCTTCATCGGCTTCGATCTCGAAGTCGTTATCATATCCATTGTTGTCGACTGACGACACCATCATTCTTTCTTCTACATCTTCTTCATCTGCCATTGACGGGCAGTAGTTTTCACTGGCGGCAGCTGCTTACATCAGTCGCTGTTGCCCAAGCGAGGGGTTTCCTAACCCTCGAAAATAATTTCTGACCAGACAGGTCATCTCTTCTTCACCCCGCTCTTGATGTAACAAGGGGGACAGTTGCCGACCTCCCACAGGAGGGGTATAAGCTAGCCGAGCTCTGTCGGCAGGTTGTTGGAATCTTCATCCCATAGCTGGGACGTTGGCTTGACGGGCGCAGGCCCGAAAACTCTCGCGGCGCGGGGGATCCGCAACCACTTCTTCTTCCTTCGGGGCTAGGCCCCTTCCTCTCTTTCCTTCCCCTCCGTCGTGAGCAAGACGGCAGGGGACGGGTGCAGCTTGGTGAACAGGTTGGACCCTCTTGGGGACCCATACCTGCTTCAATTTCCTTGGCCGAGGGGCCAACTTCTCTCAACCGTAATGGCCGGCTTCTTCTCTTTCCGCCCTCCTTCCAGTGAGGGCTTGATATGAGTTGCGGACGGGGACGGAAGGGATAACCCGATCCGAAACTATCCGCGTGTCGCATCCGTTGAGGAAGACGTGCATGCCACCAACCATCATAGATTTTCCGGATTGGGAGAGGGTTCCGATAACCACAGCAGTACTCCTCTGGATTTGCCTGCGCTGACGTCCTCCGGGGTTTCTGTTGACAGCATTGGGGCGGGCCCCACGGATAGCATGGTGCATCAAGCAGTTGGCGACCAGGGTTGGACTCCTGAGCGAGTCATGGCAGCATCGGGCCTTCAGAGGCTCCATATTCTTCGTAGCTCCCTCGACATGCTCTGAGGGTTCCACTTCAAGCATATCCACAAAGGCTAACCCCAAGAAGTTGGGGAAGCCAACAGCGGTAGGGAAGCTGCCGAACTCCATAGGCACCGCCAGGTACCCTTGCGCATGATCGGCAATAATCGAAAGACCAAAGCCGACGCCATTCAATCCAGTTGTCATCATCGTTCGCCTAAAATAGACAAACCAATGATCAGCAACCTTTGGGAGGGCCTCGAAGCCCAAGTATCTCGGCAAAGAGATGAAAGGTGACACTAGTCCCACCGGGCGTGCCAGACTGTTTGCGATCATTTATTTTACCAGGGGTATTTTGTTATGCAGGTCTTTGACTGTTTGGGACGAGATTTCTATTCTATTTGTTGGTTTATTTCACGTGTCGATCAATCAATTAACTAACTGATTGACTGCGCGGGCGTGCCAGTCACGTACGTGACAAGTTTATTGTGCGCTCGTTCAAACCCATGTCGGGCGAGAGTGAGGTTCGATCGGGACCAGCAGTCTGTCATACCATAAAGGTCATGACGTTAATTACATCCCCCATGAAGAGGGAAAACCTTTGATTAATTGCCGAGATAGTGGGCTGTCGAGGCCGGAATAAGAGATGTAGAGCATGTGAGTGGTCATGCAAGATGCTACGATTGACTACACCTAATTTATTAAGGTGGACCCTCGGTACATGGCGGAGGACTTAGGCCCGAAGACCACCATCACGCGCGACAAACTTCCGATCGGGCTTAACCTGACTTTCTGTTAATGCCATTTGATATACCAAGGGTGCACACACTCAGGCATGCATTGACGTGACATGAATATTCAGACTAAAGGCATGACGGCAACGATACGAAGCAGATCAATTCAAGCTTAGACAAGCTAATTTATTCAATTTATTGATCAAAAGGTTTACTTCATTCTGTTATTAACATTGGGAATCACCCCAGAGATGGGGAGGGGACCGGAACGGCACAATGACACGATTCGGAATGAAATCGGCGTGGTACGCGCAGAGAAAAAGCTTAAAATACTTGAAATGGTGCCAGAAAACGTAGGTAAAGGGCTTAAAACGGCGTGGGAACCATAGGTGTAGAAGGGGGGTTAAAACGGCGTAACCCCTTTTGGGGCGCGCCGGGATGGGGCGCGTCGTTTTAAGGCGCGCCGTTTTAAGGCGCGCAGGACGCAAACGGCATCGATTTAGCCCAATTTCATGGAAACCGAGGTTTTATTTGTTATTTCTTGGGTTTGTTAAAACACTTTGGGAAACTTTGAAGGTTTATTTAAGTCATTTATTCAAAGGATCACCCTGGGACATCCAGAAGCCGAGTCACAGGCACGTGCGAGGTTCACACTCGAGCGCGGCGATTGTTCCGAGTCAGACTCATTCGAGCCAGAATTTCGGCAGCATCTCCCCGTCCCGGAGGATTGTCGAGGAGAAGCGAGGAATACTCACGTAGCGGAGCAACCCCTAAGGGCCGGGTGGTGCAACGGCCGCCGGCAAAACCCGAACGGAAAGGAAAACCCCGAGGTCCAGCCTGCTAGGGGCACCAAGTCCATGGGTGAGAGTGGGCGGATGAGACAACTCATTAGGGGAGCGAAGACCCCGAGGACTGGCCTACGAGGGGCACGCGACCCGAGTCGACTCAACGCTCAAGTCGGGACGACCGGTTAGAGAAGGAAACCCCGAGGGCCAGCCTAGGAGGGGCATGCATCTCACGGCCACCACAATGTCTATCAAGGACTGTGGGTTTGGGCATATTGGGATTAACCCATTTAATGTCCACTCATTGATCCACAAGAGAGCTCGCCACTGAGAGACGGTCCTATGTAGTCAGAGCGGAAGAGCAGTGAAACTGGGGAATGTTCCACTCTCCCCGGTCACCCAATCTCCTCGAAGAGGTGACAGTACAGAATAGTCATGAAATCCATTCGGTCCGTGGGCTAATTATAGTTGCTATAGATGCGCATATATGCGTGTATATGTTAGCGGGTTGACTGAACGGCTGTCATATCGATATTTAGAAGACAATGAGATGGGATATAGGGACAAACTCAACTCCTCTCGTTCTCAGTTAAGAACAAAGGAAAATAAGAGAATGGACCCAGGATTAGCCAGAAGAATACATTTGCTCGTATGTATCTGGCGATGAAACCTTCGATGCTCGAGAGGGAGAAAAACCCCGGGGAGAGGGAGATTAATGTAGCCCCTAACGTAGTAGGGCGTATAAGCGCCGAGGGAGACGGAATGGAAAAAGCCATCCACGCAGAGAAATACATGAATGCGTTCGAGCACTTTACATTCACCCCCCGTCGGCGCAGTGGATGAGGGGACGCATATGTCGGCGTCCCTATCACGGCGCCGTCCTTGTTGAACAGCGTCGTCCCACTGGCCGAAAGAGGGGCTTGCAGAGACGGGGGGATGGGATGCAGAAGAAGAAGAAGGCAACATTCACTCATTCATCATTGACATATATATACGCATATATCTATTCATTCCACGGGGGAAAGCATACAGGGTTTATTCTGGCATCGGCGTTGTCGCGTGATTGCCATTGAAACAAAAGAAGAACATATGCAGAGATAATAAATGGAAATGATGAGAGAGGGGGAAGGTTTGGCTCATATCATCGCTCCTCCCCCCTTTCTCATTTACATTGCGACAGCAGAAGGAAACAGACGGCAGAAGAGGGGGATTAACCGGGAGAATCACATCGGGAGAATCACACCGACCAACCTAAAACAAGAGAAAGGAGCAAACGACTCTTCTTTCTTCTCCAACACCAGGGGTAGGGCGGAGCAGAGGATGGTGGTGGCGGCCAAAGAAATAAAAACCCCAGAGATCCTCTCGCCAGAACCCTTTTCCTCGAGGACTCTCTGATTGGAGCTCTCCGACTCTTCTATCCTTTTTTTCCCTTTGATTCCTCTCTTCTTTCTTTTTTGAAGCCACGGCGTATATGTAGCCATAGTTAATCCGGCGCCATGGAAAGGGGCGCGCTAGACTCAGTGGCGCCTGGAGGCATGTCCCCACTTGATTCTGGCGCGCCGGATTTGGTGGCGCCGGATTATGGGGCGCCGAAGTCCTTTTGTGTGCCGATTTAGCTTGTTTGCTCGACGCGGGCTGGCCGATGGGTCCGGGGATGGTTCCGAAGGCTCCCGTTGGTTGTTCCTCTCGCCTTGGTCCTTGGAAAACCTCGGCGGGTGTTGACGAAGCTCTCCGCACTGTGAATGGCCTTAATCAGAACTTCGCATGTATCTGGCTCGACCACACGGGTCTTCTGCCGGTACGGCCTTCGACACTATGCTTTGTGCTTCCAACTCAGACGGACTCGTGCTCGAAGCTTCCTTGCGAGATGGTACAACATCCGGGATAGTTCCGCCTTGGCCGGCGACCAATCGGCCACTAACGGGCCCACTATGGCGAGAAGCCGAACCCGTGTCGGGTGATCGGGACCTTTTGCTGACAGAAACTTCGGCTCCTTGTTGTGAATGGCCGAGGACGTTCTTCCTCAGGAGAGTCTTCATTCAGGTGGCGAGCCACCAGGTAGACCATCGTCCTTGGTCGGGCAACGGGTGTAGGGTTGCGACATGACAAGGTCGATGCTAGATCAATGGGCAGGCTTGGTTGCACTGCCGGTTAGTTGTGGATTTATCTCGACTTTCCTGAGGCGAAGTCCCCGGTGTTCACTTCCAGGTGACTCGAGGCTCTGGCAACTTGAGAAGCCTTCCATCAGTTGATCTTCATCGGCTTCTGTGCTTCAGTGGGCCGTATCATTCGTCTTTGCGGCTTGGTCGCCGAAGGATCATATTTTGAGTGCCAACACTTGCGATTTGATTATATTGCTTACTCGAGACGTACTAGTTGGCTGTTCACATTCCTGATTATTTCTGGTACTTAATCTTGAGACGTGACACACAGAATCAAAAATAATTCTAATTCGGCTCGAAACATGAATAAAAGTATTTGTGTCTTCTTTAAGTCGCCAATTAAAGAATTGGCAACCTTCCGGAGTGTCACCAATTAAGAAACTCATGAAAATCAAAAAAAAAATGGCACCACTCCGGTTGCCACTAATTAAGAATTGGCACCCTCTCGTTCGCCACCAATTAAAGAATTGGCGCCCTCTCGGTCGCCATCAATTAAGAATTGGCGCCCTCTGGGTCGCCACCAATTAAAGAATTAGCGCCCTCTGGGTCGCCATCAATTAAGAATTGGTGCCCTCTGGGTTGCCACCAATTAAAGAATTCGCACCCTCTGGGTCGCCATCAATTAAGAATTGGCACCCTCTAGGTCGCCACCAATTTCAAAAGGCCCTGAAAAATTAGAGAAAAATCTCAGAAAAATCTGCAAAAATAGGAAAACGTGTGGGAAAGTTGGGAAAGCTAAAAAATCAAGAAAAATCACCTAAATGAGTCGATTTGAGGGTCAAATTGGGGCATCACAATACGATAGGAGATGTTCTCAAAATGATGTCAATTTTAGCGTGTCTACAGCTGCCCCTCCTTAGCGTCTGCTTTGCAAGGGAGTGACACGAAATGGAATGGAATGGAATGAAGTGGAGCGAACAGAAAAGTAGACGCCAATGTGTAACGAGACACGCAATCAACATCACTTGATAGGAATTGAATCAAAAGCTCGAGATGATGTAATCTTGAGGAGATTCAATGAAAGTAACGATTGTTTGGATGAAGGGAGTGTGCACATGGGCACGAAGGAGAGAATAAAGTGCGATCAACTTCCAGCATGGTGGAAGTATCCCAAGTCATAAACATGTAGGTTTCACCATTGGAGAGATATTACCAGCCAATGTGGACGTGCTACAGCCATGGTGGATTAAAGGAGAAGAGATTTGAAATAAGAAGACAGAAATCCAAACAAATGAGTTTTCAAAGAAACATCCCAAAATGGAAACAAGGCGAACTGAAGACACAATTCGGCGCGGAATATCTCTTATCTTAAAATTAATGAACAAATGACTCTCAAAATGAGTTATTAGAATGATTTTCCAACGTTAATTCAAAGTCCTACATGAATGCATGCTGGGTTTAAAGAAAAAATAAAAACAAACTAAAATAGAAGGTAATCAAGGATAATATTGTTAAACTGCCCAAACTGAGTCAAGATACCAATTTGTGAGCTGATATTAAGCCGAAGCCCGTTTATCTGCGCACCAACTCACAAAAGGGAACCATCGTCTCCAGTCTTAGATAGCTCAATGGCCTATCTGTGCGACTAAGATTCTCTTGGAATTATCATTATTTTTGATGAAGGGGAACTCAAATTCCAGATTTACCAAAGCTACAAGGTCCTTCATATAATTTAATAGCATAAGTAACACATAGTAAAAATGTATACAGGGAAGACGGTGAAGGCAATAAGCATGAGGGAACTGAGAAATGCAGTGCAAGCACCGTGAGACCTGAGTGATGATGTCCAGACGGTGGGACCAAAGAGCTTCTTCCTGCACTCAAAATTTCATTAGCCAAGATATAAAGGACAACAAGCAATGAATAGCAATAAATCATTGAAATCATAGCATGTATCAAAGCATAGCATGAATAGCATTGATTTAAACATTCAACATAGATGGCATCCACGCATGGATAGCATAGCATTAAGGCATATTAATAAAAGGCATGAGACATGCAAGGCATATCATGAAAGAAATCATTGTTTTGTTGTTTAGGTCATGAGGATAACAACTTGTCCAATCATGAGATTGAGATTGGATGATCAAGATCAAGTAATGTCCAGAACGGCAGGAGCGATCAAGTGAATAACATAGAAAGATTTGGAGATGAATGATTAGAATGATGCGTAGAATGACAAATCATGAAGATGTGATCATTATTAAGAACAAAGGAGTGAATCCAAAGATAGATAGCAATGAATGGAGAGGACTCCTCCCGTGCTCTTGGTCCTTGCAAAAGATTATCTCTGTAAAAACAACACCATCAGAAAATACAATGTAATTCATTTTTTAATTTTTTTTTGAAATATGCACATTTTAATGAGTTTTGGAAATATTCAAATTTTTATAAATTTTTAAAGATATTTGAATTTTGGGGGGGGATATTTAGAAATATTCAATTTCATTTTTTTTATTTTTGTTGGGAAATATTCAATTTTTTTTGGATTTTAGTTTAGACATTGCTAATGCAGCATTAAAAGATGTTTAAACCACAGGCTAGGGGTCCTTGTTCCTTCCCCTTTTGCTAAAAATCACCCAAAGCAAGGCGTGCATAGGAGGTGGCGCCCTATAACCGGCTGCCCTTGGCTAACAGTGCCCCTACAAAGGCCATACTTGAGAAGCACTCGGTCTTAGAGGGAGAAGAGAAGAAAAGTTGGGGATAAGCTTGATGTGAGTTAATAAGATATCAGGTTTTGACTTCCGTCCATAGCACAATCCCTAGAGATTCGGTCTGTTACGCCAGGGCTTTACGTCATATCATCGAACCTTTAATTCTCTTGTAGGCACGCATATGACCGGCTTATAACATCCCGCGGGAAAACTATACTGCCCTCTTGCCATGCCAAAATCATTGATTTTTCTTTTGATTTCACATATTTTTTCATTTGATCATCATTTTTCTTTTGGTGTCCTTTGGACTTGAAAGATATTGCAATTGAGCTTAAAATTTTGAGAATAATGTCATAATAGACTGCCCATATTTGATACTTCCTCTTGTCGGGGGTGTGCTTAGGTTGGTTGTTTTGCCCAGAATATCTCTGCCCTCAGATTTTGACCGAGTAAAGAAGAGAAAAAGACCTCGTGCCCTCGAGCATGGCCCAAGTAGCAACGGTGTTTTACCAAGGAGACGGCTAAGGACGCCGTGGAGTATATGCGGTTCCCAGCTAAGAGTTGCCCTTAATGAGCAGGGAGAGAATGCCGAACTCCCAACGCAGGGTTCTTATTATCGAAGTGCTACATAAGTAAGCCTAAAGACTCTTTTTTGTTTGATATTGACTTAAACAAAGACCTAGGATAAAGGCTTGAAATACCACTCGTAATCAAGTTACGAAGCACTTCATTTTGAAAAATCGTTCGTGAAGAATGAATGAGATAATGAAACCATAAAAATGCATACTTATGCACATACATTACCTTGCGACCTTCGTAGAAGCAGCTGTTGGAGGTGATGTTGATAAACATAGGATTTGTAGTCCTCATTCAGCAGAAAAGAATAGGGAGCAAAGATTTGAAAGTGGCTTAACAAGAAGAAGTGATGCTTAGACCGGACGCAGACGAATAAGGAGAAAAGAAAAAGAGGTGAGGGCTAGAACTCCCTTACTAAGGTACAAAGACCCTGATCACATAAAAGGTCTACAGAATGAAAGGAAAATCAAGTGGAGGAGTGAGGACTAAAGCCTCGAAAGTAGTGTGAGAATGGGCAGATGCCTAAAGCAGTGGAGGTGGAAGAAGTCGTGTCAGACTCGAGATTAGAAGGAATCAAAAGAAGGAATTGGTAAATGGAGAGAGGCAGAGGATCTGGAGGCAAAGGAGGTGGAGAATCATGATGGGAGGAGTGAGAATGTGAAGGTTCCGGAGGAATAGAGTGAGAAGGGACGTGATGCTCTGGGAAGAGGTATAGAAAAATGTAATTTAAATAGAGGAAAAGAACCAAGGACGCAATGTCCTGGAGGAGAAGGAAGATAAATCAGGAGAAAGAGATGAGGTCCGGAGGTTCCGAAGGGAGGGAGTAAAAAGGGGCGCAGTGCCTTGGCAAAAGAGATGAAGAATTTGGAAATTTCGGAGATGGAAGTGAATTAAGAGAGATAGAATTGGGAAGATCCGGAGATTCTGGAGGAGGAAGGCACCATGGGTCGCATTGCCCAAGGAGAATCAGCGAGAAGTCTGGTGGTTCCAGAGGGAGGCGATAGAAAGGGGTGCAATGCCCTCAGAAGAGGAAGGAATCCAGAGGTTTGGGAGGGAGAGAATGGTGAGGGCCGCGATGCCCTAGGAAGAATGATGAAGAAAATGGAGAATCCGGAGGTTCCAGAGGAAGAATGTAGAAAGGGACGCGATGCCCAGAAAAGATTGGGGAGTGATAAGAATCCGGAGGTTCCAGAGGAGAAAGACACCATGGGACGCGATGCCCAAGGAGAATCAGTGAGAAATCCGGAGGTTCCAGAGGAGGAAGACACCATGGGACGCGATGTCCTGGGAAGAGATAATAATCCGGAGGTGCCGGAGGATGAGGAAGATATGGGTTTGGAAACCCGAGAAAGAAGGAATACAAATGCATGATATGCATTGAATATGATGGATGCATGGAATGCAAAAGATGCAAAGAACATATGGAATGAGAGAATGAGATTCTTCTTCTCAACCCATGAGTGGCCCATGAAGAGGAAGTTGTGGTGGATAGAATAGAATAAAGAGTGGGCAAATTGGCGGAATGCCCCTTAGCAAAAGAAGGTCCGCCCCTCCATGGCGAAGAACATGCCCGGCCAAATGGCTCGATAAATGATATCAATGCCCATAGGTCCTCCTTGGCAATGGAAGGTGTTATGGTGATGGAGGAGGAGAACCCCTTCTTGTGACAAGGAACTTGCATCGTGATGGTGTGAGGGGTAATGAGAGCATCAAAAGTGGCTCGACCAACAAGTAACGTGACCTTGACAATCCGGGCCTTAGCCCTTGGTGGCATCAACTCATGAGAACACCTCGTAGAGAGCATTGGTGGAGACCTTTCAAAAATGTCCAGTACAAAGACATAGATCAGCATACAGCAAATAAACTCTTGACTTTGAAATAGTATAGCCGTGGCCAAATCCTTCTTGCCCGACTCTTGAACATCACCCTCGGCACATGTGCTTGTAGACACACACCCACTCCGAGTAGTGGCAAAAGAAAATGTGGAAGCGGAGGGCTCAATGACTGATGAAGGTTTAAGGGATGGTATTAATGGAAAGGTAAGTGGAAGTGGAGGTTCAAGCACGTTGGGTCTCTCCCCTTGCTCGGAAGCGGATGGGGTTGGCTCGAGTGCAACAAGGGGTGGACCTTGCTCAAGATTAACAACGGGTTCCGGTAAAGGTTTAAGTGTAGGGATAGGCAAAGCGGGGTTTGGTGTAATTGGCTTTGGGGTTATAAAGACGGTGGAGGCCTTAGGTGGCGGCATGGAGGGTTGATTGGTTTAGGAAAAAGTTTAGCGAGAGGTTCGACGGAGGTTAATAGGGTGGTAATTGGAGATGTGGAAGAGGGAGGTTTGGTGCGCAAGAGGCGTCAAATTTTGGTAGGGCGAGAGGTTTGAAGAGTAGAAGAAGGGTCATGGCATGCCGGTGTGGGTGATTGGAGTATCGACCCATCATCGTAACACCAATTGGTTTCATAGATGGGGTTAGGGATGGTGGCATCGTCCTGAGCACGGGGTTCATCAGGTAATGGAGGGAGAGGAAAGAGAATGAAACTCGGAGTGGGTGCCTCTTGAAAATCTTTATCTTGTGCACATGCCGTCTCCAATTCTTCATATGTCGGCTCATGTCCTTCATAATCTGACTCAAGTGGACACTATGGTGAAGGCGTATTGATGGGTGATGGAGGAATGTAATGTGGAGGATTATGTGAAAGCGGAGGTGGAGGGCCATATGACTGAGCTGGATATATAGGTGGTGGAGAGCGGACGACGTCCACTTGATCATTGAAAATTGTAGGCTCATCTGGCTCACTTGAATCTATGATGCCATTATCTCTCATCTCCTTCCAATCTTTTTCCATCTTAGTGATGTTATTCAAAAAACCATGAAGGGGATTGACTTGAGGAGGAGGAGGAGGAGCGGGCCGCGATCTTGTGACCCTCTTCAATTGTTCCTCCATTGAAGTGATTTTATCACGAAAGATTTGTTGGAGGGGTGTGACATGAATAACGGAGGGTTGGAATGATGGCCTTAGAGGGGCTTGGGGTTGACCCAAAAAAGGACCCGGTTGGACTGGGGTGCAATGAATATGAGGGCCATCGGGCCGTGAAGGAGGAATAGAAGGAGGCGGGTGATGGATCACCCGAGGAGGAGTACGTGTAGAAGAAGGCGGGTGAAAAGAGGGAGGCCGGCGATGGGTCACTTGAGCAGGAGTGTGAATAGGAGAGGGAGGCGGGTGATGGGCCACCCGAGTGGGAGTGTGAATAGAAGTAGGTGGGTGATGGGCCACCCGTGAGGGATTGGAAGGAGGATGAGAAGGAGAAGATGCACCCTCAACAATGGCCTTAAGGGCTTGGATGTGTTGAGGGGTGAGATGATCTAATGTATACAAAACTTGGTAGACCTTCTCATCATGTGGAGGAGATAGTGTCGGGGAAATAGTGGCGTGCAATTGATGTAAGGATCATAAGATTGGAAACTGCCCATAGGTCGGGCAAGACCATGAGAGTGAGGACGTGGTCTCTTGGAAAAATTGTGGTGAGAGTTATGAAATTGAGGAATATAAGAAGTGCTAGGTTGATCATCTTCATGAATGTATAAGTGATTAGACATGTTAGTTTGATTGTCAAAGCCAAACATTATGCAAACAAACCATATTCAATCAAGGCAATTTGCAAAGATGTCGAACAAGTTGATATTTATGCTTAATTTTTATTAGTTGAACCTCGAATGATTTTTGAAAAAAATTGATATGATTCACACAAGGTAGGAACCTAGTTTCATTGTGATTTTCTTCAATGCCAACTGGGTACACTCTCTCACCATGTATAGGCCAACTAAGCCCGAGGAACTTCAAGGTACAACCTGCCCGGCATCTGTGAGGGAATCCACAGGTGCGATGACTTATGGAGGCTTGGTTTAGTAATTTCCGGTCCAAAGAGACGGAGTGCTCAATGGAGGGTCCTTCCTTCACCAAGAGGGTATAAGATCTCCTAGAAAGTGTGGGGAGAGGAGGTCTCCCAAGCCAAATGCCCTAAATGCAAGAACTAATGCAAAATGAAGAGAACATACATGTATGAACAGAGGTGTGTAAGAATCATACCAAACAACTCACAGAACTAGGGGGTTCTGTGAAAAACACAGGGAATTGGCGCCTGGGACAGTGGCACCCTCTGCCTGGGCGCCTATTCATTTTTTTTATAGAAAATAGCCAGAAATTTTGAAAAATACAGAATAGAAAATGGAAAATAAGGTGATACTCACAAACTCATGGCAATCAAGAAGGATATGGCATGCTCAAAAAAAAATAAGAAAAGAGAAAGAGAAAGTGAAATTTCCAACAATCTAACAAATCAACAATCACTTAGGGAGGGGGGAGTGCACGCGGTGTACGAGTGATAAAAATAAAAGAAAAGGTGCTACGTGGAGCATAAAGGGAGATGCACCGTGGGTGCAAAAGGAGAGGGCACACGCAAGTGCCAAAGCGAAAGGGTAATCAAAGGAAGATGAGAGGTGGTCCCACCGTGATTGCCAATTTGTAGATTATAAGAAAATCCACTTAGGGAAATAAGAATTAACAATAATATGGATGATGAAATAAGAGGAAAAGAAGGGGAAAGAGATAGAAAAGGGATCAAGAGAGGATGCTAATGTAGTATGATTGCCAGAGGCGTTACCACAAAAGAATATAACAATGAAAACGCGTTACCTCAAAAGAATATAACAATGAAAACAAAGGAGAGATCGCAAAGAATACCTTAAAAGCGGGGAGATGTGAGTGCACCTTCTCTTCCAATCGCCTGGCTGATGAAGAGAGTTTTTCTTGTGTAGATTACCCTTGCAAAACAAAGAAAGCACCAATAAAGAATTGGATTAGAACCAAGGTGAGTGTAGCATCAAATTCTACATATGAATAAGAAATGAAATCATGGAAAAGAACACACCTTGTTGGTGTTTGGATTTAAAACCCCTATGCAAAAGGATATGAAAATATGATGAATGATAGAAAAGGGAGGGTGCAAGTGTTGTACAAAGGGAGATCTCAACTTGGTTGAGATGTAAATAATAAATAGAAAAGATAGGATATGATGCATGCAATGCAAATTTTTTTTATATCAAACCCAGTCATCTAATGGTGTAAAGGGAGAGTGCACCCCCATTCCAGAGGAAGGGAATGTTCTCACTCCACCTAATCAACCATTAGATGCTTATTTTATTGCTTATTCAAGAAGAATTACATCATTAGAAAGAGGCATCCCTCTTATCTACAAGTATGTAAAGAAACTAGAAACAAGACCTATACATGTTTCACCCTAAAGATGGGTAAACCTCTAGCATTAGCTATAACATACGCCCTTGCTAACAGTGGTAGCTCATGGATGTGGTGAAACTCTTTGTTTTCCCCCACATGAACTGCATGGTTTGCTAAAGAATCAGCTAGCTGGTTAGCTTCTCTATATACATGATTGACAGGATATTGAAGTGTATGGTGCAGCTGTAGTAGTTGTGGCCACCAAGGTAGCAAAGTCCGAGGCGGGTCTTTTTTGGATTTCAGCAAGCCTGTAAAAGTGAGGGAATCAGTTTGAATTGCTGCTAGAGGAATGTTGTGGAGGTAAGCCAATCGAAGACCATCTAATAATGCTCTACATTCAGCAACCATGTTTGTGCCAAGACAATAGTTGTAAGCGAATCCCAAAATAAGCTGACCATTTTGATCTCTGATACAACCTCCTCTCCCGGATTGACCAGGATTTCCTTTGCAAGCACCATCAACATTTAAAGTATACCCTACTGGAGGAGCAGTCCACCGAACTATTATGCAAATAGTGTGGGAACAAGCAATATTTATCCCAAAGTTTTCTAACACTCTTAAAAAATTCCAGCTGGAATCTTGCTTAAATTTCATCTTTCCAACCGAGCAAGCAAGATCTGTAGATATGATATCAGTAATTTTCATAGGACTAGTATGATTTCCTTCATATCTAGCACAGCATCTGCATTTCCAAATTGCCCAGACTATCATTAACATTAGCTTCAGCCGAATGAAATCCTTGGGTTTGTTCAACACAGTCTTGCTAATAGTGCTTTCCAATCTACTGGTAATACTATCAACATTCATGCATGTGTTGCTGAATATAGGAGCAAAATTTCTCCAAAGATAACGGGCAGTATCACTCTTTATGAATAAATGGTCTTCATCCTCTATATCATAAGAATTATGGCAGCAGTCACATTTAGAAACCAAGTAAATTCCACTCTTTTGAATGCGGCTATCAACAGGGACAGCATGGTTTAATAATTTCCAGCAGAATAGATGCCCTTGGGGGGAATTTGTTATGCCATAGCTTCTTGGGAGACAGATTAGGTCTGGCTAACTGTCCTTTCAAAAGATTATAAGTGGATTTGATACTGAACATGCCTGTATTAGACTGAGACTAGATGTGGATATCATCTCCATTAAGGGTAATAAATTTCTGAACTTGTTCCTTCAACTGTTGGTCTTCTAACCTCTCCCATACAAGGTGTTGGAAATCTGCCATTGCATCTTTAACAGAAACATCAATTAGCTTCGATTGATTCTATATAGATAAAATGTCAGATAATGATTTTTCCTTATACCAACTGTCCTTTAGGAAGTTGGTTTTAGCCCCATCATATACCATCATTCTTGAGCCAGTCAGGAAAATTGATAGAGCCTTATCAAAGTCATTCTTTTTAATCCCTGCAGGGAAAGGAGTTTTATAGTTGAGAATATGCTAGTTATGAAGGTATTTACTCCTTGTGTAATTGGCCCAAAGGGATTTACTGTGAATAGAGTGCCAAATAAGTTTGACATAGAAGCATAGTTGTATGTCAAGAAGGCCTCTGATTCCTAAACCGCCTTCAGAGATTGGACTGCAAATCTTTTCCCATGATACCGAGTGTTTTCTATGCATAGTTTCTAGTCCTTGCCAAAAGAAATTAGAGCATATTCTCCCAATATGTTTAATGACAGTGTATGGAATAGAAACATCAGCAGCAGTATATATAGGAGCCGCAGATAAGACTGACTTTATAAGCACCAATCTGCCAGCCTGAGATAGATATTTACTTTGCCAGCCTGCAAGTTTACTGTTAACTTTGTCAATAAGATACTTGAAATGTGGTACCTTGACCCTGCCCTTAAACAGAGGAATTCCAAGGTAGGTAATGCTTCCACTTTTTTGAGTATATCCAGTAAGCTGACTAATGTGAGCTATGGTTCTATGAGGCATTTGTTTAGCAACAATGATACTACTTTTGTGAGCATTAACCCGTTGCCCAGAGGCTGCTTCATATCTTCCCAAAAAAGGAGTAACTTCTTAATTGAGGGGACTCCACCACTCATGAAGATTAAGGAATCATCAGCATATAACAAATGTGAAATGGGTTGCACCCCTCGGGGGAGATGATAATATTTACACATGCCTGTTGACGCCTAAAATAAAGATACTAATAATAGCAGCGATGAAATAATAATAATAACCCTAAAATACCTTTATAAAATGTCTTATTTCTGTTATCTTGTTTTTAGGAATAAAAGGAGAAAAGAAGAGACAACCGGCTCTAATAGAGAACCACTGAAACGAGACACAAGACCTCGGGAGATACTCGAAACCATCCCCGAACGAACAAGAAAGAAGCCGGCCGACAAGATATGTCAGCCGATGAGTCAGCCCTCACAACTGAAGAAATGAATACAAGAAGCCCAAAAGCTCTAAATGGGCCAATATCGGTGGCACCGAGAAGCTGCTGAAGAGGCCCACTGCCACCAAAAGGCGCACCGACAGTGGCCACGCCGAGAAGCCAATGGAATGGGCTTATAAAAGCCATTCCCTCCGTCAAAGGGAGGGGAGAGGAGGATAACCAGAAGAAAAGAGGGGGCATCGAAGAAACCTACAACCTCATCCACCCAAGAAAGAAAAGGAAAAAGAGACCAACAGAGAGAGAGAGAGAGAGCCTCCTCTGCTGAGAAAAGAGAGAAGAGATCGATCTGAAGAGAAAGAGAAGGAGAAGAAGCTCCAGGTGGGCAAGCAGCTGGGGGAGGGAGAGGAGTCAATGCTCCGCCCTCCCCCCATGTTTTCTTTTCTTATGTTTTCTTCTCTTCATCATGTAATCTTGCGAGCTCTATCTCGATTCATCGGATGTAACCGGGATTTCCCGGCCTCTGTTTTATCTCCTTTCCCTCACTCCCTCCTTGTGATTGGTGTGAGTTTTGGAATGATGCAATGAAATGGAATGTCACGATGGCCCGTTTGGGCATTGAATGATTGAAATATCTGCTATCTGTCCCCCCTTCTTTTCATCCGATGTTCTTCGAAGCGTTTGTTTGCTTAGATGCTCCGGATTTCTGGCTCGAGTCGTTCTCTCGTGAAGGATGAAGACGGAGCCCCAACCCTCATTCAATGGGTTATTGGGCTCTGTCCTCCTCCTTCCCTCCCTCTAATGATGGACTTTCCCGCATATTGTGGATTTCTGCCGAGCTCCCAGCTGGTTCGGGGTCAGAGACATCAATCTCTTGATCGTCTGAGCAGCAGGTGACCAGAAAAACACCCCTCATCCCCGAGGGTTTAATAATGGATGATCTTGCCCTTCGACTGATGCTAACCTCCATGTAATCCCCTCCTGCACTCCAGATCTTGCCTCAATCCGAGCCAGAAATCCCAGAAGTCTCCTGAGCAGAGTATCGCAATCAAGCCATAAACCCTTTAGCCCCTTCCCGGCGTGGTCATTTCCCCGCCGAGAGCTACGCCGCCGAGAGGTCCCTTTCTTTAGCCCCTTCAGCAAGTCAATAAAGCCCTTCAATGTACCCTTCCCGGCCCGGGGGCTTCCCGGCGCCAGGTTCCCGGCGCGGTGACGAGCGCGCCGAGAACCCTTGGCGCCGAGAACCCCCCCCCCCTTGGC
Source organism: Amorphophallus konjac (assembly GCA_022559845.1). Taxonomy (NCBI): domain Eukaryota; kingdom Viridiplantae; phylum Streptophyta; class Magnoliopsida; order Alismatales; family Araceae; genus Amorphophallus; species Amorphophallus konjac. The sequence continues at coordinate 143,664,120 of CM040126.1, forward strand.
CAATAAAAGCCACGCCGAGAGCTGGGGAGAACGCCGAGAACCCCCCCTTGTCTTTCATCCCGGCACTCCGTGGGTGATTGCCTATCATTCCCTGGCAAATGCTAAGTCCAGGGGAGGTGCTGCCAAAATTCTCCCGGGATGATGAAAGACAATATTGAACTGTCCCCGGGACTCTGCACATCAATGGTGAAAGAGGTCCTCTATGCTGGATTGGTCTTCCTCAGTTCCTCTCAGCCTCTGGCCTTCTTTTGAAACACAAACCAAAATCAGTTGAAGCCCGATGAATAGATCTATTTTGATCACCCAGGGCCCATCTATTTTGACCTGGGTCTCCAGGAAATCCTCTGACCCTCCAGCAAACCCCAGAACAGAGTATCGTCAAACCTTGCCGGCGCCATAGCTCCCGGCGCGGCCCGCGTCGGGAACCCCACGCCGAGAAGCACACCTCTTTGGCCTCCTGTCGAGAGCCTTGTTATTAGCGTGCCGGGAACCTCTGGCCGTTTGGCCCTTGCGCCGAACCCCCCCCCCCTTGGCTTCCCTATGCGCCGAGAACCATCTCTTGGGCGCGCCGGGAACCCCATCTCCTGGGCACGCCGGGAACCCCCCTTCCTGCGCCGGGAACCTTGGCCATTTTGCCTGCGTGCCGGCAATCCCCTGGCCATCTTGCCTTTGCGCCGGGAACCTATGCACAGTTGAACTGCACCGATAACCTACCCAAATTGTATTACTGAGTCTTCAATCCAAATTTTGTTCCGGGGGCTCCGCCCCCGGAAACCCCCGCAAGGGGTGCTGCCCCCTTGACCCCCGCGACCTAACCGCGCAGGTCGATCCGCGTGCGAGGGCGCAACATTGAGCGTTCACTTACATTCCGTCGTCCCGCATCGGATTTATGAGTAACCCCTTTAGCTCGGGAGGGCTATGCCACTGCATGAGTTCCGCCGGCTTCCCTAAGGGAAAATCAAACATTGCCCCATGGCATATATATATATAGGTAGGGAGGTTTGGCCTCTTTCTTTCTCTCGGCTTTCATCCCGGCACTCTGTGGGTGATAGCCTATTTCCCCCTGGGCATAATCCAGATAAATGTGAAATGCTGTCGAAATACTGATCGATGTTTTAAACCTCCATCATGGCCACGGCTCAGTCTTTGAACCGCTGACTTAACGATATCGTCTCTGAGCCGCTGACTTAACGATATCGTCTGCTTCTACAGCTGATGTTGTTATCTTGCCCGCCTTCCTGGCTCTGGTATGAAGTTCCATTTTGCGCACATGAATACATGTTTGCCTCTCGAGGCCTCCTATTTTCGCGTTTAATCAAGGGTTGTCCTTCCTTGGAAGGACGTAATTAACGTCATAGCCTTTATGGTATGACGGACTTCTGGTCCCGACTCGGACCTCACAATCGGCTGACCAAGTCAAGTCGAGCGCATAATAAAATTGTCACCCCGGTGACTGGCACGCCTAATAAATCAAAAATCCAAATCAAATATAAATAAATAATATAATGAAATAAAATAAAATCCGCGTCCACAAGTCTGGCACGCCCGGTGGGACAAAGTCTCCCTTCATCTCTACGCCAAAAATAGGAGGCCCAGCGGGCCCCCCTCAAATTTCTGATTCTGTGCGCTTTCTCTATTTCCAAGAAGCTACAATGACGGCTGGAATCATGTCAGTATGCTTTGACCAGCAACCGGTCGATGCACATGTTCAAGAAAGCTACCTGGCGGTACCTCTGTCGTTCGGATCGATGCCGCCTGCTGTCGGGATGCCTAACTGCCTGGGCCTCAGCTTCACTGACCTGCTCGAGATCGACAACCAGGAGCCGAAAACTGTTGTCGAGACTTCGCCGCAAGCTACCGGCCCCAAGATAAGCCAGGTGATGAAGGATGCTCCAGAGGTCGTGTCCTACTTCGTCCATCACGAGGTGAAAAGAAGCGCATCCTCTGCTTCGCCCACCACTTTCGGTGACTTTCCTCCGGTCGTTGGCTGCCCCAACTTCCTGCGAGTTGTGTCCGTGTATATTCTGAGCAAAGAGAATCCGAAGCCTGTAGAGCTGAAGGATGATAAAGCTGCTTCTTGTCAGAGCGAGGATAAGATCAAGAAATCCCTACTCAAGAATCTAGTGACCGTGAGCTGTTATGTTCACCATGCTACCAACCCGATTGAAGCACATGAGAAGGGGCCCACTGGGGGCAACAAAAAGAACTTCAGAAGAGGAAGAGCCTCTGCCGCTTCCCAATGTCGACTTTCTGCATCTGAGAAGTCCATGATGATTGGGGGGGTTCATATCTTCTTCAACGGCCGCAATGCCAGAGCTCTGCCAGATCGGGTCATCCCGACCATTCCTACCCGCAATGCTTTCCAAGTGCTGGCTAGCCGGAGGGCGAACAGTGATGATAGCAAGCAAGGGAAGCCAACCTCAAAATTGCCAAGACGCAAGCGAGTGTGGGTTCCCAAGAAGATCCGGAGTGTCATGTCAACCCTACAAAATTATAACAGTTTTGTTGATGCCCCCAAGAGAAGGGATAATAAAGTCATGAATGAGGAAGAAGTCATAGTCACAACTCCTCCACTCGCTGCCAGGGTCTGTGCAAGATAGGCTGCTATTTCCAAGAACTCAAAGAATCTCAACCAAGTTGCCAAGCTGACACGATTAGCATACATGCCACCCGCCCAAGACTGGACGCTGCCTCCTGCTATCTCTTCATAGTACAGTCAAGAGGGGATGGGAATACTTCCATGGCCTTGGAAGTCCAGTCATAGGCCGACAAAGGTCACTCCATGCTGTCAAGGCTGAAGGAGAAGAAAAAAATAAGATATCACCTGTTGGGATAGATAAAGAGAAAAAGCAAGTTGAGTTCAGAAATTTTGAAAGTCTTTCACAGAGGGAAGAAATGAAAAGAGTTCTGACAAATGAAGGGCCAACTTTCCCTCGCCAGTCCCGAAGGAGAGTTAAAAAGCATGAAAGGAGAATGCAAGTCCTCGCGTGTAATATGACAGGAGTGATGAGCAGGCATGATGCCCTGCTAAATGGGCAAGAAGAACTAGCCAAGGTTACCGAAAGAGAAGACCCTGTGACAGGACAAAGCAAAAATGAAGCTGGGTTACTGCAGACCGCTAAGGGCAAGCAGGCTACCGATGAAAACAACACTACTCTCAGCACCAAAATAATGGCATCTGAAGAAGAAAGGGTGCCCCTGTCTGGATGTGGCTTTGGTGAAACACTTGAGACCATTACCAGTAAAATAGCTATGGACCCTGCCATCCTAATAGCCATGCAAAGATATCAGCGGGAGGTAGAACTGCTGAAGAAGCAACTAAAAGAGAAGACTGAACATGATGTGGTACCCAAGCAAACGGGGGCACGAACTAACCTATCACTGGGAGGGTTTAACCCCTCGACTGCTCTTTCACAGACTGTTTTGCAAACTGACGGTCAGAGTTGGGTTGTTCCCTAGGATCATTTCCAGTCGCTCCAGCCAGCACAACTGAAGCTTCTTCAAATGCAGCGGCAGGTTCCCTTGTCAAAACCTCCGCCATCTCATGTTGCAACTCCAGCCACACAAGAAATGCAACCCACCCACCTCTATCCTGAATCAGCACTGCCAGTCGTGGTGAATAAATCAATGGTGGAAAAGATGGTTGAAGAGAGGCTAGCCAAAAGGGGTAGTGCTAATTACGCCCCCTTTGACATGTATAAAGTGCCATATCCGGCCTACCATGTTACTAAGAGATTGCCGCCTAGCATCAATAAAATTCCGAAGTTTGACAAATTCAATGGGTAGGGCTCCCCGAAGGAACACATTGCACACTATGTGACAGTCCTGGGTGACTTGGCGACAGATGAGTCATACCTATTGAAGTTCTTTGGGTGTTCTCTAACGGGACATGCCTTTGAATGGTATGATAGCTTGCCGGCTGGATCTGTCAACAACTGGCCGGATATGCAGCGAAAATTCATAGAAAGATTCCATGCCACAGAGGCAAAAGTGACCGTGGCTGCGCTGTTGGCAACCAAGCAAGAAGATAATGAAGCTGCTGCAGAATATGTCAAAAGATGGAGGGATCTCAGTATGAGATGCCGGCACTCTCCACATCTAGAAGATGCAGTACAGATGTGTAAACAAAATCTGAAGAAAGAAGTCCTAGAAAAATTAATTGGAGTAGAAATCCATTCTTTTGACCGATTGATTAATGTTGCAACAGAGATTGAAGACTTCTTTGCAAGATATCTGTTAGTTTCTATCAACTCAAACCATCAGGCTAAGCAAATTAATAAGAGGCCGATGTTGAAAGCTGTACACGCTATTAGCGTCGGGGCAAAAAGACAGAAATGGGTACACCATTCTCCTCTCAATGGGCCTGCTGAATGTCAAGAAATGCCTCCACATCGGAATAAAGAAAAGAAGTCCTATGCCTTCCCAAGAGACAAGACTCGAACATTGTTCGAGTGGGCTGTCAAACATGACAAGGTCATCCTGCCAAAGCTAAAGAGGCCTGATGATGCTAGGAGAAGAGATGACCCGAATTTCTGCCCTTACCACCAGATCCTCGGACATCCTATTGAAGACTATCAAATATTCAAGGACATCGTCCAAGGCTTAATAAAAAGGGGTAAGCTACAAATAGGGGGATACAAAGTTGAGCCCCCACACCCGCATGAAATGTCTGTGCCAAGGGCGTCAGTCAATATGATATCTATATGTCAACAATTGCTTGAAGAAATGCCAGAGGCTTGTAGCCGGCACACCTATGAAGACAATATTCCTAAGCATGAAAAAGAACAAAGAAACTGGCAAGCCGTGTCAACGGGAAGGAAAATAAGACTGGTACCTCGCTTACCTCCAAAAGCCCAGGTTTACAGAGTTATGGCCCATCCCACTCTACCAACAATCATTAAAAGGCCAATGGACAGTAAGAAGAGACAAACCCCATTGTGGGCACATGAAGAAGTTAACCCACAGCTACAAGCCATTACAAATGAGCCTGGTAACCATGAGCAGCCAAAGAATCAGCCTATGCTGCTCAAGAAGCCTGCCCCTCAAATAGGCAGCGAGTCTCACCAATTAACAGAAAGAGCTGAAGAAAAGGTAGAAAAGCTGAATGCATCAAATAACCCACTGTGGGGGCAGGGGCCGACTATGAAGGGAAAGAGAAAGAAGAATACAAATACTGAAAGGAGGAATCTTATCTTCTCCTGCAACACATTGTCAGCATCCTCTAGTAAGGCACAACCCGTTGATGAAAAAGATGAAGAAATTTGCTTTGTGCCGAAGGAAGTAGTTCCAGCCAATGCTTCTGCTTCTCTTCAGTCTATCAGGTCTGGGAGAATGCCAAAGCAACACTCACCAGCTAATAAGGAGGCTCAGTGCCATATTCCTCCTCTGCCCAGAGGCATAGAACAGAGGGGGTTTGTCCCAAAGAAGCTACATATGGCCAGCAATGATGGCGAGATGAAATCCATTCTGCACAAATCAGAGGCAGGGGGCAGTAGAACTCCCAGTCCCTTCCTACAAGACCCTACAATAATGGCACTACTCCACCAGAAGCAGCAGGAGATTGAAATGCTGCAAGGACAACTGAATGAAATGAACATAAAGCCACATACGTCACAACTGCCGAGGCATCAATGCGAGGCATCCCAAGACAGTTCTATCTCATCTGAAGCTTCAGCGCGGTCAGCAATGCCCCGAACAACACATGATCATTCAGGGGGCATCCTCCCTCAATCATCCCAACACACACTCCCTTGGGCAAGTCAGGGGGCAACTAAAGTGTATCCGACAAAGACATCGACGAGGCCTCATATGCAGTCGACTACCCTACATTCAAGATCAGTGGGTCCAGCCACAAGGGATAAGACCAAAGCAGAGCAAACAATGGATACAAAGATGGCCAAAGAAGAAGTCACTGAGGCCGAGCTGCAAATGACCAAACAAAATGATAATGAGTCCGTCGGGGACTACATAAGCAGATGGAGGAGCCTGCGTGAAAGGTGTAGGCACCCACCAAGTTACAGTGAATCTGTCCAAATCTGTAAAGAGAATATGAAATTAGAGATTCTACGATGGGTCATTGACTTCGAAGTCACGACCTTTGAAAGTCTAAATGACTTCGCAACTGAAGCTGAAGCAGTCATTGCAAGGATTTACCCATCCTCCACGAGCTTGGGTCAAAACTACAAACCAGCCGACAAGCAGTCGGCACAAGAAGTTTGCATTCCAAGCTGTGAAGCCTTCGAGCGACAGAAGAAGGAAAAAGCAGAGACTGCTTGTATCACTTCTACCAAGCCGGACACACAAGGGTCCTCGTTAAGGGGTAAAATGATGAAGCCCTATTCATTTACAAAAGATATGACCTCAGCTCTCTTTGAGTGGGCCCTAGAATGCGGTAATGTGGTGCTTCAAGAGCCAAAGAGATCAAGCAACTCCGCAAGAAAAGATAACTCGTGCTTTTGTCCGTATCACCAAGTAGCAGGACATCCTATCGAGGATTGCTACGTGTTCAAGGACATCATCGAAGGCACGATCAAGAAAGGTGAACTGCAAATGGGCAAATATAAGGTGGATCCGCCACGCCCTCACCAAAAACCCGTCTTCAGGCAAGCAGTCTCGCGTGGCGTCACTGGCCTTGCTATCCCCCGCAAACTTGGCTAAAAGCCAGCATTTGAGCGTTATCTCACAGCTCGAAGGGTTGTAAAAAAAAATAGAAAAAAAAAGAAAAAAGAGAAGAAGAGAAAAAGAGAGAGCATGTTCTGGGGGCAGACACACACAAAAAAAGAGAGAGAAATGAAAAGATCATGATGGCCGTATCTATTGAGGGAACCGACACTCCCTCTATATCCTAATTTGTACAAGATACAACTACCATTGTGGGGCTTATGTGGTGGAGCGAGCTACTCATCCCCTCCCTGAGGAGGTGAGCGCTCTCCTACATCCCCGCCTTGGTCAATAAAAAAAAAAGAGAAGGGGGACGGTAACAAGGGAGAACAAAATGTTCGTCCCGTTTATGGAGACTGGGATGATTTTATTATTATTAACATAAAATGGCCCACTGGGATGCATGGCGCATCGCCATCTTCCCATCCTATAAGGATATCTCCCATTTGTCCCACTGGATTGACCATCTACCCTTGATACGGGTCCTGGGCCCCGGCCAACACATCTTCATTAGCTTCCGGCATTCAGCCAACAATTACACCAAATATCTCAACACCTGCTGCATTGGCCCAACGGGGCTTTCCACTACTGTTGTCTCAGTCCCCCTGCCTAACTTGGGCTCATACAAACCTGTCCCTTGGCACGAGGCACTCCGCCCTTGTCGAGCTCTGAAAATAATTCATTCTGTCTTGCCAGGCTGCGTCCATAAAACCTTTTCTCATTGGCCTGAGGCACTCCGCCCTAGCCAATCTTAAAAAAAAATTCATCCTCTATCCCACCAGTCTCACCGGACTATCCCCATAAAGCCCTTTTCATTGGCTTGAGACACTCCGTCCTAGCCAAGCTAGTTTATCCCACCCGTCTAGGTCTATAAAACCCTTTTGTCCCACTGGGCCAAGTTTAAAAAAAAAATTAAAAAAATAAAAATTAAAATTAAAAAAATTAAAAAAAATCAAATAAAAAAATAAAATAAATAAGTAAATAAAAAAACAAACAAAAAAAATAATAAAATAATAATAATCAATCCAATGAGCTCAACAAACATCATCAAACCAAATAAATCCTGATAAATTCAGTCAACTAATGAGCTCAATAAACCAAACAAACCTAATAAACTCAATAAAAAAATAAATAAACCTAATGAACTTAACAAAAAAAAAATCTCTAACAAACCTCAGTAAACTCAACGAAATAAACCCTAATGAACTCAACAAGCCCAAGAGGCCCAATGAAAATGATGAATAAACAAACATCTCAACAAACTCAATAAACTTAATAAACTCAAACAAATAAACCAACAAAAGATTCTTTCACTTGACATTAGACATTCTGTCTGAACAAGGTTTGTCGACCCCGATACCTCCATGGGTCAAAATCCATATTCTATCCCAGCTTGGACCTCACGTCTATGCTAGGTTGGTCAACTTCGACATGATGTCGGGCTGACATCCTTACCTGCACATTCTACCCCCGTTGTACACCTTCCGTCTGGGCAAGGTTCATTGAATCTGACTTTTCGTCAGATCAACATCAATACTTAGCCCTGGGTCTGGGCCTCTAGTGCGTTCATCATCTTATTTACCCTTACCTTAAACCTTCTATCAGGGTAAGGGCTCGTTGACCTTGACAGGACGTCGAGTCAACACTTATCCTATATTCCTCCCTTGGCTTATGGCCTCACGCCCTTGCCAAGCTGGTTGACCTTGACAGGACGTCGAGTCAACACTTATCCTATATTCCTCCCTTGGCTTATGGCCTCACGCCCTTGCCAAGCTGGTTGACTTCGACAAGACGTCGAGTCAACACCTTTTCTATATTCTGCCCTTGGCTTAGGCCTCACGCCTCTGCCAAGTTCGTTGGTTTTGACAGGACGTCGAGTCAACACCTATCCTATATTCCTCCCTTGGCTTATGGCCTCACGCCCTTGCCAAGCTGGTTGACTTCGACAAGACGTCGAGACAACACCTTTTCTATATTCTGCCCTTGGCTTAGGCCTCACGCCTCTGCCAAGTTCGTTGGTTTCGACAGGACGTCGAGTCAACACCTATCCTATATTCCTCCCTTGGCTTATGGCCTCACGCCCTTGCCAAGCTGGTTGACTTCGACAAGACGTCGAGTCAACACCTTTTCTATATTCTGCCCTTGGCTTAGGCCTCACGCCTTTGTCAAGTTCGTTGGTTTCGACAGGACGTCGAGTCAACACCTATCCTATATTCCTCCCTTGGCTTATGGCCTCCCGCCCTTGCCAAGTTGGTTGACTTCGACAAGATGTCGAGTCAACACCTATTCTATATTCTGCCCTTGGCTTAGGCCTCACGCCTCTGCCAAGTCCGTTGGTTTCGACAAGATGTCGAGTCAACACCTTTTCTATATTCTGCCCTTGGCTTAGGCCTCACGCCTCTGCCAAGTTCGTTGACTTCGACAAGACGTCGAGTCAACACCTTTTCTATATTCTGCCCTTGGCTTAGGCCTCACGCCTCTGTCAAGTTCGTTGGTTTCGACAGGATGTTGAGTCAACACCTATCCTATATTCCTCCCTTGGTTTATGGCCTCACGCCCTTGCCAAGCTGGTTTACTTCGACAAGACGTCGAGTTAACACCTTCTCTATATTCTGCCCTTGGCTTAGGCCTCACGCCTCTGTCAAGTTCGTTGGTTTCGACAGGACGTCGAGTCAACACCTATCCTATATTCCTCCCTTGGCTTATGGCCTCACGCCCTTGCCAAGCTGGTTGACTTCGACAAGACGTCGAGTCAACACATTTTCTATATTCTGCCCTTGGCTTAGGCCTCACGCCTCTGTCAAGTTCGTTGGTTTCGACTGGACGTCGAGTCAACACCTATCCTATATTCCTCCCTTGGCTTATGGCCTCACGCCCTTGCTAAGTTGGTTGACTTTGACAAGTCTGTCAAGTCAACAGCTACCTCTGTCCTGGCCCAGACCCTTTGTCTCTTCCAGGTTAGCCATTTTGACATGGCATCAATACGACAATGATGTTTTACGTCTGCCCTTGTTCTGGACATACCGTCTAAGCAAGGTTTGTTGACTCTGATGTCCCGTCGGGTCGACATTAATATTTTATCTGCGGCACGGGCCTTCCGTCCAATCGATGAATGAAGAGACCCTTCTACCTCTGGCTCGGACCTTTCGTCCAGTCAGTCAATAAAAAAAAGAGAGAAACCCTTCTGCCTCTGGCTTGGACCTTTCGTCCAGTCAGTCAACAAGAAACTTTCACCTTTGACCCAGACCATCCATCTGGACTGACATGAAACCTATCTGGAATAGACCTTACGTCTATCCTGACAAAACCCGCATGTTTCTATATGTGCCACCGATGATGAAACCCTCCCGTTGATTGACCGGCGCATTACCTGTTCAACTATGAAACCTGTCCAGGATAAACCTTACATCTTTTCTGATGAAACTCATGTGTTTCCTTAAGTCCCATTGACGATGAAACCCGTATATATCCTCATGTCCCACCTGTGATAAAAAAAAAAGGATGAAACTTACCCAGATTAGACCTTACGTCTATTCTGATGAAACTTATGGACTTCTTTACATCAGTATAAATCTAGTAGCGATGATGAAACCTACTGTTCTGTCTTGACGTCATGGCCTTCCGCCTAAGCCAAGCTGTACGGCATCATGACCATACGTCTAGGCCGTTAAATATCCTACCTTGGCGTCATGGCCTTCCGCCTAAGCCAAGCTGTACGGCATCATGACCATACGTCTAAGCCGTTAAATATCCTACCTTGGCGTCATGGCCTTTCGCCTAAGCCAAGCTGTACGGCATCATGACCATACGTCTAAGCCGTTAAATATCCTACCTTGGCGTTATGGCCTTCTGCCTAAGCGAAGATGTACGGCGTCATGACCATACGTCTAAGCCGTTAAATATCCTACCTTGGCGTCATGGCCTTCCGCCTAAGCCAAGATGTACGGCGTCACGACCATACGTCTAAGCCGTTTAAATATCATACCTTGGTGTCATGGCCTTCCGCCTAAGCCAAGACGTACGGCGTCACGACCATACGTCTAAGCCGTTTAAATATCCTACCTTGGCGTCATGGCATTCCGCCTAAGCCAAGTTGTATAGCGTCACTGCAATTTGCCTAAGCCGTTTAAAAATTCTGCCTTGGTGTCACGACCATACGTCTAAGCCAAGTCACCCAACATCATAACCTTCAGGCTAAGACAATAAATATCCTACCATTAACTTGGAATTGTTATCCTAACCAATGAACAAAAAGACCCCTTGGTTCCACGCCAACCCTTGGTCCCTCCAGGGATTCGTCACAACATGTGACAACTTCTCCCTGTCACCATGGCATCGGTCGTCCACTTATAAGAAAGTCGACCTAAGGATGTATTCACTGAGTTCAAAAGAAAAAAAAAGAAGAAGAAGAAAAAGAAGGAGAAGATGAGAGAAAAAAAGATGAGAGAAAAAAAAGAAAAAAAAGAGATGAGAGAAGAAAAAAAAAGAAGAAGAAAGGAGATAAAAATAAAAGAAGAAGAAAAAAGGGGAGATGAGAAAACAAAAAAAAAGAAGAAGAGGAAGAAGAGAAAAGAAGAATAGAAAGAAAAAAAAGAGAGAAAGAAAAAAGAAAGAAAAGAAAGAACACAAAAAAGAAAAGATAAAAAAATAAACAAAACAAACATAAAAGAAAAAAAATAATAATAACATGGTTTGCTTGCTTGCATGTTTCGCGTGTGTGTCTGCCTGAAGTATAGTATTAATACACCTTCCTTCAAATTTCTATGACCGCATTCCCTTGCTAAAATAACGCTATCCAGATTCTATGACTGTGTGCATCACGTCACATACTAAGAGATGAAAAGCCAATTCCCAGTGAGTGCATGCGGCCAGGGGAAAGAGTCGTGGTTACGGTGCGTGCGCAATTCACAGAATACACCATAGACGAAACTCCCACACTTCACACACGGTATGAGCTATGGTCCTTAGTCATAGGGACATCTTAAATTCTTCTTAACACTTCTTGGATGCTTAAATCTCTACACTCGCATAAAGGGTGACCGTGAGGGAAAAGCCACCTACCCACCCAAAAAAAAAGGGAAAGAAAGAAAGAAGAAAAAAAAATATATGAACAAAAGGGCAAATCCTAGTAGCCAGGAATCCTCATTGAGACACATGAGGAGACTCGCGTCGAATGGTGAAGTCCATGATAATACTCTGAATAATACTAGGATGAATCCAAGTAGCCGGGAATCCCCATTGAGACACATGAGGAGACTCGCGCCGAACGGTGAAATCCATTATGTCACTGTGAATAATACTAGGACGAATCCTAGTAGCCGGGAATCCCCATTGAGACATATGAGGAGACTCGCGCCGAACGGTGAAATCCATTATGCCACTATGAACAAAAGGACTAATCCTAGTAGCCGGGAATCCCCATTGAGACACATGAGGAGACTCGTGCCGAATGGTGAAGTCTATAAAAAAACACTGCCAATAAAGGGATGAATCTTAGTAGCCGAGAATCCCCATTGAGACACATGAGGAAACTCGCGCCGAACAGTGAAATCTCAAATTAAGAATAAACAAGGGGGGTGTGTAAAACTACCAAAAATTGAGATCCCTGAATGTGTGCGTAGGCGATAAACCAATCCTCTAGTGTTACTTAGAGCGTCTGCACGTCCCTATGACTAGGGTTCACTACCTATATGATTGCACTTTCACGCTATGGAGGAATAGTCATGGGTGTGGATTGTGATTTATGCTATGCATACGTTCTACGCGGCGTCCCCTTTACGTATGCACATCTCCCTTAGTTGTGCTTCGTGAGCTGCACTCCGTCCATGAATCATGGATGCCATCCTTATCCTATCCCTAATATAGGGAGCTATCCTATGTACATCTAGATGTGCATGCGATCAATAAGCGCCTGCATGTTCGCATGAATGAAGAATAAAAAGACGTGTTCTCAGATGGGGGTTGCACCCGCAGGTCCTGCTCACTTGTCCTTCATTCGCGCCACCTACGGGTGGGGGGCATTTGTTGACGCCTAAAATAAAGATAATAATAATAGCAGCGATGAAATAATAATAATAACCCTAAAATACCTTTATAAAATGTCTTATTTCTGTTATCTTGTTTTCAGGAATAAAAGGAGAAAAGAAGAGACAGCCGGCTCTAATAGAGAACCACTGAAACGAGACATAAGACCTCGGGAGATACTCGGGACCATCCCCGAACGAACAAGAAAGAAGCCGGCCGACAAGATATGTCAGCCGATGAGTCAGCCCTCACAACTGAAGAAATGAATACAAGAAGCCCAAAAGCTCTAAATGGGCCAATATCGGTGGCACCGAGAAGCTGCTGAAGAGGCCCACTGCCACCAAAAGGCACACCGACAGTGGCCACGCCGAGAAGCCAATGGAATGGGCTTATAAAAGCCATTCCCTCCGTCAAAGGGAGGGGAGAGGAGGATAACCAGAAGAAAAGAGGGGGCATCGAAGAAACCTACAACCTCATCCACCCGAGAAAGAAAAGGAAAAAGAGACCAACGGAGAGAGAGAGAGAGAGCCTCCTCTGCTGAGAAAAGAGAGAAGAGATCGATCTGAAGAGAAAGAGAAGGAGAAGAAGCTCCAGGTGGGCAAGCAACTGGGGGAGGGAGAGGAGTCAATGCTCTGCCCTCCCCCCATGTTTTCTTTTCTTATGTTTTCTTCTCTTCATCATGTAATCTTGCGAGCTCTATCTCGATTCATCGGATGTAACCGGGATTTCTCGGCCTCTGTTTTATCTCCTTTCCCTCACTCCCTCCTTGTGATTGGTGTGAGTTTTGGAATGATGCAATGAAATGGAATGTCACGATGGCCCGTTTGGGCATTGAATGATTGAAATATCTACTATCTATCCCCCCTTCTTTTCATCCGATGTTCTTCGAAGCGTTTGTTTGCTTAGATGCTCCGGATTTCCGGCTCGAGTCGTTCTCTCGTGAAGGATGAAGACGGAGCCCCAACCCACATTCAATGGGTTATTGGGCTCTATCCTCCTCCTTCCCTCCCTCTGATGATGGACTTTCCTGCATATTGTGGATTTCTGCCGAGCTCCCAGCTGGTTCGGGGTCAGAGACATCAATCTCTTGATCGTCTGAGCAGCAGGTGACCAGAAAAACACCCCTCATCCCCGAGGGTTTAATAATGGATGATCTTGCCCTTCGACTGATGCTAACCTCCATGTAATCCCCTCCTACACTCCAGATCTTGCCTCAATCCGAGCCAGAAATCCCAGAAGTCTCCTGAGCAGAGTATCGCAATCAAGCCATAAACCCTTTAGCCCCTTCCCGGCGTGGTCATTTCCCCGCCGAGAGCTACGCCGCCGAGAGGTCCCTTTCTTTAGCCCCTTAAGCAAGTCAATAAAGCCCTTCAATGTACCCTTCCCGGCCCGGGGGCTTCCCGGCGCCAGGTTCCCGGCGCGGTGACGAGCGCGCCGAGAACCCTTGGCGCCGAGAACCCCCCCCCCCCCCCTTGGCCAATAAAAGCCACGCCGAGAGCTCCCCCTGGCCAATAAAACCGACGCCGAGGCTCCTTCTTTGGCCAATAGAAACCCAGGCCGGGAACCACCCCTCTTGCCATCCACCCCTTGACACTATGGATTCTCTATCCCTTGAACCCCGGATGAAAGCCTCCCTGCCACCAGCCAAGAAACCACACAGATACCCCTTATAGTCTACTAGACGTAACCTCTTATTCTGTCAAAGGGCACCCCAGGTCATCATATGCACCTCAGGGATAAAGATTAATGGGGATAACCCCCACATAACCTTACGAGCCAAGGGAGCTCTGCCACTGCATAAGCTTCAATGGCCTCAAAAGGGATATTAAGCTAGTGCTCCAAGCACATACACAGGGCAGGGGTCCAATACCCCTCTATTGTGGCTTTCATCTCGGCACTCCGTGGGTGATTGCCTATCATTCCCTGGCAAATGCTAAGTCCAGGGGAGGTGCTGTCAAAATTCTCCCGGGATGATGAAAGACAATATTGAACTGTCCCCGGGACTCTGCACATCAATGGTGAAAGAGGTCCTCTATGCTGGATTGGTCTTCCTCAGTTCCTCTCAGCCTCTGGCCTTCTTTTGAAACACAAACCAAAATCAGTTGAAGCCCGATGAATAGATGTATTTTGATCACCCAGGGCCCATCTATTTTGACCTGGGTCTCCAGGAAATCCTCTGACCCGCCAGCAAACCCCAGAACAGAGTATCGTCAAACCTTGCCGGCGCCATAGCTCCCGGCGCGGCCCGCGCCGGGAACCCCACGCCGAGAAGCACACCTCTTTGGCCTCCTGCCGAGAGCCTTGTTATTAGCGCGCCGGGAACCTCTGGCCGTTTGGCCCTTGCGCCGAAACCCCCCCCCCCCCTTGGCTTCCCTATGCGCCGAGAACCATCTCTTGGGCGCGCCGGGAACCCCATCTCCTGGGCGCGCCGGGAACCCCCCTTCCTGCGTCGGGAACCTTGGCCATTTTGCCTGCGTGCCGGCAATCCCCTGGCCATCTTGCCTTTGCGCCGGAAACCTATGCACGGTTGAACTGCACTGATAACCTACCCAAATTGTATTACTGAGTCTTCAATCCAAATTTTGTTCCGGGGGCGGACTTGACCCCCGCGACCTGACCGGGCAGGTCGATCCCCGCGACCTGACCGCGCAGGTCGATCCGCGTGCGAGGGCGCAACATTGAGCGTTCACTTACATTCCGTCGTCCCGCATCAGATTTATGAGTAACCCCTTTAGCTCGGGAGGGCTATGCCACTGCATGAGTTCCGCCGGCTTCCCTAAGAGAAAATCAAACATTGCCCCATGGCATATATATATAGGTAGGGAGGTTTGACCTCTCTCTTTCTCTCGGCTTTCATCCCGGCACTCCGTGGGTGATAGCCTATTTCCCCCTGGGCATAATCCAGATAAAGGGGAAATGCTGTCGAAATACTGATCGATGCTTTAAACCTCCATCATGGCCACGGCTCAGTCTTTGAACTGCTGACTTAACGATATCGTCTCTAAGCCGCTGACTTAACGATACCGTCTGCTTCTACAACTGATGTTGTTATCTTGCCCGCCTTCCTGGCTCTGGTATGAAGTTTCATTTTGTGCACATGAATAAATGTTTGCCTCTCGAGGCCTCCTATTTGGGCGTTTAATCAAGGGTTGTCCTTCCTTGGAAGGACGTAATTAACGTCATAGCGTTTATGGTATGACGGACTTCTGGTCCCGACTCGGACCTCACAATCGGCTGACCAAGTCAAGTCGAGCGCATAATAAAATTGTCACCCCGGTGACTGGCACGCCTAATAAATCAAAAATCCAAATCAAATATAAATAAATAATATAATGAAATAAAATAAAATCCGCGTCTACAATGCCCTCAGAAAATAAGTGGTTGAGACCCCTACTGAGTACCTCGTCTGCAATTATGAATAGGGCTAGAGCTAAAGGGTCCCCTTGTCTGAGTCCTCTTGTAGATTTAAGGTATCCCCTGATTTGACCATTAAAGGATAGAGAAAACCATCAGTTTACCAATAATTGAGCAATCAGAGATATAAATCTATAGCAGAAACCAAATTTTTTCAGAACCATTATTATAAAGTCCCACTCCATCCGATCATAAGCTTTGGCCATGTCTAGTTGAATTATCATGTTATGACCTCTAACCGGTCTGTCAAGCTCCATTAATAACTCTTTAGCCAACAAAATATTGTCAGTGATGAACCTTCCACAGACAAAGTCACTTTGCTCCTTGGAGATTATCAAGGGAAGAATAGTCTTAAGTCTATCACTTAAGATCTTTGAAACAATTTTACATGTGAAATTGCAGAGACTAATTGGTCTGAAATCAGCATAAGTGGAGGGACTTTTTATTTTCGGAATAATGCTGATGATAGTAGATGTAACCCCTTTTGGGAGGCCCCATCCCTGAAAAAAACTATGAATTGCTTGAATAACATCATTACCTATAATATCCAAACACTGAGAATAGAAAGTTCCTGTGAATCCATCCGGCCCTAGGGAACTGTTACCTGAATTGATACATCAACCTAAATTGCTCAGGAAAAATATAATGTGTTTCAAATGAAAATATTTTGAAAATTCTGTCAACTCATGTTTTTAGAAAAGTGTTTAACCTCAGTGCTAATCTGTGTATTTTTCAAAGGAGCTATTGAGATCATATGTGTAAGATAAAGATGATTGTTTTTTAGTACTATCTGACTATTTGGTTCACCTTCATTAAAATTTGGATTCAGATACGAGTAATGAGTTTAATTTGACAAATTTGGTATACATCATAATTAAATCAGATTGGTTAAGTTGCCACTTCATAACCCTTTATGATAGAAGAGTCTATTCTTCTTAAGACTTATTGTAGTGGTGCAAGCTTTAAAATCCCTCATGATCAGATTCATTCATGATCAACAGATATTGTATTATCAACTCCTCTCTTATCAGTTGACAGATTCCATCTGTATTTTTCTGACCATACAAATGTGAGGTGCCACTCCCATTATTACCTTGTTCACTTGCAGGCTTCTGAACTTCAGAATCCTTATGGTGGTGGATTTCATATTGCTTCCTGAGATGTACTCTTCTTCACTCTGTTGGAATCTTCCATCTTGTTTTGCAACCAGTTTTGGTTATGTGGATTTTCCACATGTTTCATTCTATTCAGGGGGAGTTATGGGTCATCTGCTTTTAAGGGGAGAATAGTCAATCATGCATGTTGATAGGGGCAGAGCTGTTTTATTGTCAAAAGGGGGAACTCCATTTCAGTGAACCTTGTTTCATTCTCTGTATTTGTGTGCTGTATTTTGTCTTTCAAATCATCTCCTTTTTGCTTGTGTCAAAGGGGGAGAATAGTTTATCAAGTCAGTGTGATTCATCATGTTGCCATCATCAAAAAGGGGGAGATTGTTGTGCCCCTTGTGCTTTGATGATAATGTGGTGTTTTAATGATAGCAACATGAATGAGTCACCATATTGTTTTGCTCACATGATTGCATATGACTGATCTGTTCTGTGGAGAATGCATGAGTGTGTTATGTCTGATCTGTTCTGTGGAGAATGCATAAGTTTATACATTGCATATATTTGTGCTGCACTCGTAAGTCTATACATCGTGCATTCCTTGCTATAGTCTTTGTGTTTAGCATACACTGCATCAGTGCAATAACAGTTGCTGCATGCGTTTGTTAAGAAGACCATACATTGCCTTGCTTAATGCAAAGTATGTACATCGGACTAAGTCTGCATTGGCTGAGTCTATACATCGTCCGTCTGCATTTAGAAGTCTATACACTCTTGGCTGTTCAGCGTCTCATGCAGTGTCTCATGCAAGTCTATACACTCGCTATTTGAGGTCTGTACAGCCCTTGCTTTGCCAAAGTCTATACATCGTGCAACTTTCAAGTCTGTACAGCCTATGAGGTCCGTCTCACTCAGCGTCTCAAGTGGACTTGAAGTCTATATATTGGATCGTCTTACTTAGCGTCTTTGTGCATGTCACACACTCGCAAGTCTATACATTCTTGGCAGCTCAGTGTCTCATGCAATGTCTCATGCAAAGTCGGTACATTGAGCATCTCATGTTGTGTCTCATGCAAGTATGTTCATTCGTCAAGTCTATACATCGGGCGTCTCATGCAAAGTCTATACATCGTGCTTTGCTCAAGTCTGTACAGCCCTTCCTTTGGAAAGTCTATACATCAGTGAAGTCTGTACATCCACCAGTTGA
Organism: Amorphophallus konjac; assembly: GCA_022559845.1. Lineage (NCBI taxonomy): Eukaryota > Viridiplantae > Streptophyta > Magnoliopsida > Alismatales > Araceae > Amorphophallus > Amorphophallus konjac. The sequence goes on from CM040126.1 coordinate 143,682,531, forward strand.
ACTTTCCAAGTCTGTACATCGCATTTGACGTAGGCATAGGAAGTCTATACATTGGACGCAGGCATAGGAAGTCTATACATTGGACGCAGGCATCACAAGTCTATACATTGGTATCTTTACCGATGTTCATTCGCTAAGTCTATACATTGTGAACTCTCAAGTCTGTATAGACCTTGTTTTGCTCAAGTCTACACATTGTCAGCCTGCTCATGCATCGTCTTGGTGGTAAGTCTGTGCATTGGCCAAGTCTATACATCCACTGTCTCAGTTGAGCTTTAAAGTATGTACATCCACCGTCTCAGTTGAGCTTTAAAGTCTATACATCGCAGCGTCTCTATGTGCAAGTCTATACATTATCCGCGTGTATAACACAAGTCTATACATCGCCACTTGGCTCGTGGCTCAGTCAGTGCATCCATGCATACATAAGTCTGTACAGCGTCTAGCGTCTCATGCAGAGTCTGTACACTGTGCATCCTTTGATTTGAAGTCTGTACATCGTGCATCTATTGATTCGAAGTCTGTACAACATATGTTCTTCATATATTGTCAAGTCTGAACATTGCACATCATCATGGTTGCCTTGATGCCGTAGAAAGTCTATACATTCTATTTTGCTTGAAATTTGACGCCCATCAATAGGGGCATCCGTTCTGTATCTGACGCCTAGGAAAGAGTCGTCTTTTTATCGTGCATCATTTTATCAAAGTCAAGACATCGTCTGGTTGCATATCGCATAGTCTGTACATGGTGCATTGTGTTCTCATGCCTTAAGTCTATGCATTGCAAAGTATGTACATTGGTTTCACATTGCTCTCCATGTCTATACATTGCTTCTTCATGCATTGCACGAAGTCCGCACATGTCATAGCACTGCATATATGAAGTCTATACATGCTCAAGCGTTGCATATATAAAGTCTGTACATGGCATAGCTTTGCTTTGCAAAGTCTATACATTGCAAAGTCTACACACTGCATTGCCATCATAAAGTCTGTAAAGGCTGTTAGACTTAAACTGATATTCCTTTCATCTATCTGATAGGTACTCTTCGAGAAGCTCAATGAAGGCACGTGATCCAAGGATGGATGAGGTGCCCAGGATCGTGACACGTGTACAGCAACAGGCTGAGATGCTGCCACGTGGTCAAGGCCTTTGGGCGGGAGATGTGGAAGACACACGCCCTATCCTCTGCTGCTGATATAAAAGAAAGCCTTGTTCCTGAGAAGAAGGCTGATCGAAAGAGAAGGGGCAGAAACAGAGAGAAGATAGCCTGAACGATCCAGAGAGCAGAGAAGAAGAAGAAAGATAAAGAAAAAGAGAGTGAGAGATCGAGAGCAGCGAAGAAGAAGAAAAAGAAAGATGGAGAGAGCGTGAGTTGAGAAGAAGAAAGAGAAAGACAGATAGAGAGAGGAAGAGGAGCTTACCTGAAGATCGTTCCTACTGGAAGTTGTATCAGATCCACTCCAGTCAGCTCTATTGGAGCCACATTTGTGATTTCATTATTTATAGCTTTCTGTCGCTGTGATTTCCTTTCTTATTTTCTTTTGAACCTTTTATCAAGCTGTTAGTCAGCATTTGCAGTGGAGGATTCCACTGGATGGCTAAGCTGTATTGCCCAGCGATTTGCAGAGGTGGACTCCTCTGGACAGCAAGCTGTGAGGCTCAGCGGGGCGAGGTGGATACCTCGAACAGCAAACTGTGAGGCTCAGCGGTTTGTAGGCAAGCTGTGATGCCCAGCGGTTCAAGCTGTGAGTCAGCAGTAATCCACACTCGGGTTGAGTGTGGGGTGGACGTAGGTCTGGAGGACCGAACCACCTAAAAACCCCTTGTGCACTGTGGTTTGATTTCTTCTATCTGACTGGCGCTAGATGCATGCATAGGCACGAGGATTGTATTCATCTTATTATTGTGCACATTAGATGTTTGCTTAGGATCGCTCTACATATCTGCAATAGTTTTTAATTCCGCATCTCTGATTACATTAGATTTAATTTGAATGAAGTTTTTAAAGGGGAGATTCATTCACCCCCCCTCTGAATCAAACGCACCGAACCCAACAGGAAATGCTCTGTCAAATGTCGACACCTTCACTATTATGCTCATCTTTTTTATATGCTCGAAACTCTTGTACAGTTCACAACTTGTATGCTGTTGAATCTCATTGAAAATTTCAAAGAATTGAGAAGAGTTCAATTCATATACCTTGATCATAAATCTGAAAATCAATTAATTAAAGAATCTTCTATTATAAAGATTTATGAATGGCTAAAAGATCAGATTGGTTTAAGTCTAATGTATTCATTGAGCTTGGATATGAATATCTTGAAAATATCTGGGTCATTTTTAATAAACTTTAACCAACTATTTCAGGTTGAATCTTGTAAAATCCTCTGAAATCTGAAAATGTTAATATCATGGCTTTATTTGGTTGAATTATATGAAATCGGTACTGTTTTTAAACATCTGATGAATCTGAAATGCTCCTAAGGATAATGATGTGAAACGAATTAACGCCGGGCATAAAACTGACTCTTCTTTCATATTTCTCCAAATTCTTTTATCAGCCCGGTTCTGGAATCTGTGACCAGCAGCTGTTGAAGTGGCTGTAGATCGCACTCTGGAATTTTTCCAGAGGCGCGGTTGGTGCCGTTGGCTTCGTAACAGGGTAGGGATGCAGCACAATTTTTCTGAATTTTGGTTCCGCCCGAACCTGGTCGCCACGGACGACTGAGCGGGGACCCCGTTCTGGTTCTGTGCAGGGGCAGCTTCTGAACAGCGGCTTGACATGGACACCACGAGCAATCCCGAACTCCGTCTGGTGCGCAGCAGGTGGCGTTGGAATCGTGGGGACGACTACTTTCCAGCGGCACTGGTCTCGCCTCAGTCGGATGTCGGTGTGGACGTGCAGGTCCCGTTGAGTGGGGACGGGTCGGAGGAGGGGATCGGTGGACAGAATGACCCAACAGTGGTAGGAAATTGATAACTTCACACCTTGAGCTCCGATCGACGAACCGCCTTCTGTTCCTGAGAGCTGACAGAGAGGGGAGGAACTTTGCTGAACAGCTCGGAGTCGGATTCCGTCAGGGTTGGGCGTGGTGGTGGTCTTCCTCAGCTTCTGGTCGGGTTCAGGAGCCTCCTGCGCAGTCGTGGGAGATTGGCCACTGCCGATGCTCACGAACTCGGAAGAGGACGATTCCACCTCGCCTGGTCAGAAGACTCGCCAACGTACGTTTTTGATGAAGAACCCGGAAGCCGATTCTGCCTGGAACTGCTCCCAATATCGACTGCAACTCGGGCTTGATTTCTGCCTGCGAATGGAGTTGATTGAGGAGGGGGGATTAAGGGGGATGGAAGGGATTTGTGGGTTTGGGTTAAGGGAGGGGGGGGGGATGGACGTGGCTGGGGTTGCAGGGGGGTGCTTTTGGGAGGTGGGGAGGTAATGGGGTGGTGAGAGAGAGAGGAGGGAACACCCAAATTCGAAATTGGGCCTTGGGGAGATGAAAGGGTGCCTGGGAAGACGAAAGGTTGTGTGGGGAAGGGGAGAGAATGCCTAGGGAGTGGGAGTTCTACCTAGGGGAGGGGAGGGGACTTAAATGAGGGGTATAGGGAAGGGGGAGGGGTCTTAATTAGAGGTGAAAGAGAGGAGAGAGAGTGGATTCCGAATTTGGGGTGGGGATGAGAGAGAATTGGAGAGAGAGAGAGAGAGAGAGAGAGAGAGAGAGAGAGAGAATTAGACGAAGGGCATCACTCACCCGTGGTTGAGGAAGGGAAGAAGTGGGCATCGCACCCGTGGAGAGGGAAGGAAGAAAAGGCACTAGCGGCCATGGGAATTGCAGGGGGGTGAAGGGAAGAAGATAAGGGAGGGGGAAAGGTCCCCCTACGTGGGACTCACATGGGTTCCAAAAATAGATCTTCATTCACTGTTTTTCCACCGTGGGATACAAGACTCTTATATAGGCATACAAGGAAGATTAAGAGACACTTACCACTTAGTATCATGACTTCCTAGGAATACTAAAAGACACCCTATCGGAAACATCAAAATACATAATAAGACTCCTTAACACTTAATACCTTCTTATCATGATTCCCTAGGAATACTTAAAGACACCGAAAGACTAAAATACATAATAAGACTCTTTTATTGTGAATAAAATTTCATAGAGATGACCCATTAGGCCCATGTATACGGCCCAATAAAATGAGACGATTAGCATGGAATGGCCCATTTGATTGCATTTGTTGATGAAGCTGCTTGCCGATCACTCGGAGATGCTTGTTCCGTCAAACTTCCTGACTCGGAGAAGGTTCAGCTCAGATTTTGTGTAAACTGTCGATCTCATCAAACCCACAAAGCTCGTGAATTTTGAATCTTGAACTGAGATTTCCATCATACTCCTCCGCTTGGAGGAGGTTCGACCTCGAACCTCAAAGCTCAGGATCTCGGTCCGATGGGACGGCCCGATTCCCTAAGCTCTGATACCAATTGATGTGAAACGAATTAACGCCGGGCATAAAACTGACTCTTCTTTCATATTTCTCCAAATTCTTTTATCAGCCCGGTTCTGGAATCTGTGACCAGCAGCTGTTGAAGTGGCTGTAGATCGCACTCTGGAATTTTTCCAGAGGCGCGGTTGGTGCCGTTGGCTTCGTAACAGGGTAGGGATGCAGCACAATTTTTCTGAATTTTGGTTCCGCCCGAACCTGGTCGCCACGGACGACTGAGCGGGGACCCCGTTCTGGTTCTGTGCAGGGGCAGCTTCTGAACAGCGGCTTGACATGGACACCACGAGCAATCCCGAACTCCGTCTGGTGCGCAGCAGGTGGCGTTGGAATCGTGGGGACGACTACTTTCCAGCGGCACTGGTCTCGCCTCAGTCGGATGTCGGTGTGGACGTGCAGGTCCCGTTGAGTGGGGACGGGTCGGAGGAGGGGATCGGTGGACAGAATGACCCAACAGTGGTAGGAAATTGATAACTTCACACCTTGAGCTCCGATCGACGAACCGCCTTCTGTTCCTGAGAGCTGACAGAGAGGGGAGGAACTTTGCTGAACAGCTCGGAGTCGGATTCCGTCAGGGTTGGGCGTGGTGGTGGTCTTCCTCAGCTTCTGGTCGGGTTCAGGAGCCTCCTGCGCAGTCGTGGGAGATTGGCCACTGCCGATGCTCACGAACTCGGAAGAGGACGATTCCACCTCGCCTGGTCAGAAGACTCGCCAACGTACGTTTTTGATGAAGAACCCGGAAGCCGATTCTGCCTGGAACTGCTCCCAATATCGACTGCAACTCGGGCTTGATTTCTGCCTGCGAATGGAGTTGATTGAGGAGGGGGGATTAAGGGGGATGGAAGGGATTTGTGGGTTTGGGTTAAGGGAGGGGGGGGGGGATGGACGTGGCTGGGGTTGCAGGGGGGTGCTTTTGGGAGGTGGGGAGGTAATGGGGTGGTGAGAGAGAGAGGAGGGAACACCCAAATTCGAAATTGGGCCTTGGGGAGATGAAAGGGTGCCTGGGAAGACGAAAGGTTGTGTGGGGAAGGGGAGAGAATGCCTAGGGAGTGGGAGTTCTACCTAGGGGAGGGGAGGGGACTTAAATGAGGGGTATAGGGAAGGGGGAGGGGTCTTAATTAGAGGTGAAAGAGAGGAGAGAGAGTGGATTCCGAATTTGGGGTGGGGATGAGAGAGAATTGGAGAGAGAGAGAGAGAGAGAGAGAGAGAGAGAGAGAGAATTAGACGAAGGGCATCACTCACCCGTGGTTGAGGAAGGGAAGAAGTGGGCATCGCACCCGTGGAGAGGGAAGGAAGAAAAGGCACTAGCGGCCATGGGAATTGCAGGGGGGTGAAGGGAAGAAGATAAGGGAGGGGGAAAGGTCCCCCTACGTGGGACTCACATGGGTTCCAAAAATAGATCTTCATTCACTGTTTTTCCACCGTGGGATACAAGACTCTTATATAGGCATACAAGGAAGATTAAGAGACACTTACCACTTAGTATCATGACTTCCTAGGAATACTAAAAGACACCCTATCGGAAACATCAAAATACATAATAAGACTCCTTAACACTTAATACCTTCTTATCATGATTCCCTAGGAATACTTAAAGACACCGAAAGACTAAAATACATAATAAGACTCTTTTATTGTGAATAAAATTTCATAGAGATGACCCATTAGGCCCATGTATACGGCCCAATAAAATGAGACGATTAGCATGGAATGGCCCATTTGATTGCATTTGTTGATGAAGCTGCTTGCCGATCACTCGGAGATGCTTGTTCCGTCAAACTTCCTGACTCGGAGAAGGTTCAGCTCAGATTTTGTGTAAACTGTCGATCTCATCAAACCCACAAAGCTCGTGAATTTTGAATCTTGAACTGAGATTTCCATCAGATAAATTCTGTCAGAGCAATGATTGTGGTTACTGAGAAACCATGTCCATTGACCATGAAGTCTAGAGGACTGTGTCATGAAGTGCCATAATTAACTCTGCTACATAAAATTCATGGAAAATGCAGGCAGAGCAATGGTTTGAATACTGAGAAATATATCTCACTTATCAATGAAATAAGGTGTAGTATGTCATGAGGTGACAATACTATCTCTGAAGCATGACAGTCAGCCATATTAAGTGCTTAGAGATACTGGAGTCCAAACAAGGTGTATCCTCTAGTTACAAGGTGTGCCCTGAACTTAATTGCACCTGGTAAACTTGCTGGAAAATGCGTGCAAAAATAAAAAATCTGAGATTATTTGAAGAAGTATGGCTGATCCTCAAGAACCAAATTTGAATTCCTTCATGATTGTTTAACCTCAATACTAATGATTGTAATTTCTAAAGAAGTCATTGAAATTGACTGAGTAAGATGAAAGGAGGTTAGTCAATATATAAATATGAGGGCTTGGTTAACTTTTATTAAACATTGATGTTCAGATATGAGTACAGAAGTTTATTGACAAACTGTGTATACATCATATTTAAACCATGATGTTCAAATAAAAATTCATAAGCCCCTATAATGGAAGAGTCTGAACCATCCGTTTATTTAGATTTATGAAATAAGTATCTTATTGAAAATCTTCTATTTCCTTAGATCATGTATTCTGAATGCTGCCATGTCATCCTTCCTGAATGTCTTCTTGACATATCCCTCTCCTTACACTCTTGAAAGCCTTGCTTCATTCAGATCAGGGAGCATTGGATTGTTTTTAAAGAAGATGTTAGGTCTTGTCTAGACTGCACTTATTACTTTTTAAAGGGGGTGGTTTGTTTGTGATCTTGTCAAAGGAGGAGGATAGATTGATTGGCTCTTGTCTCGTCTGCATCATGTAAGCATCAGTTTCTCCATAAATCGCATTCATTATTCATAAGGAGAGAATACATCTGCAACATAGACTTGATTGGTGCTTCATTTAACCGCCTCTGTGATTTCTATGCCTAAATGATTTAGTCAAAGAGGGAGTGTTTAATTCAATCATGTCATGTATGTTTGTAGTTCTCATGTCAAACTATTTTTTTTTTGATGAAGTCAAAGGGGGAGAATAGTTTGACATGAGTCTGTGTGACTCATAGTGTTGCCATCATCAAAAAGGGGGAGATTGTTGTACCCCTGTGATTTTGATGATAGCAAATGCTATGAGTCACCATATGTTTGTGATTGAATGATTTCATATAGAGTGCGTCAATGCATTGACCAATTCGTGCATTTTTCTGATCAACGCCTGTTTGCATATATTAGCCATAGTCAGTGCACTAGTATGTCTCATGCGTACACTAAGTCTATACATCCATTAGCTGATAACTGAGCAAGTCTATACATCCATTAGCTCAGCTCGTGACTTAGTCAGTGCAATCCATGTTCATTGTGCATGTGTGCATGTCTGCACATTCCTTAGTGGCTAGTCTGTACAACCTTCGGTTGATTCATTCGATCAAGTCTATACAGCCAGAGCCAGTGTTATTCATGCATATACATAGTCAGTGCATCGCCCTCATGCATACACAAGCACCCAAAGTCTGTATAACCGTTATTGATATGTGCATTTAAGTTTATACATCACTTCATAAAGTCTATACAGGATGCATTCAAGCATACACACTAGGTAGAAAAGTCTGTACATTCCTTGACAGCATGCCTGAGCATTCATCCTCAATGTGCATACTTTCATCTATGCAAAAGTGCATTACATGCATTTAAGTGTCTGAACACTTGTTGATGGCATGTCCGTGCATTCACTTTCAATGTGCATACTTTACTATATGCATACTTCATTGAATTGTCTCGCACATACACTAAGTATGCACACGACTGCCTTGATGTCTTAGCAAGTCTATACATGATGCATTCAGGCTTAAGCATTAGGCATAGAAAGTCTGTACATCGTTTGTACATTGCACGCAAAGTCTGTACACTCGTTGATGGCATGTCTGTACAGTCACTTTCTATGTGCATACTTCACCATATGCAAAATGCATTACATGCATTCAAAGTCTGTACACTCGTGGATGACATGTCCGTGCATTCATTCTCGTTGTACATACTTTCTTATATGCACACTGCATTTTGTGCATCTAGTCTGTACAGGCTCAGTTCAAATATCAAACTTACTCGATGCATCCTTTCTTTCCTTTCAGATTAACTCACACTGATAACAAGCCTGATCTGACAGGACTGCTGCTCGAGGAGCTTAAGAAGGGCACGTGATCCAAGAATGGAGGAAGTGCCAGGATCGTGACACATGTAGTGCAGCAAGCTGAAATGCTGCCACGTGTTCAAGGTGCTAGGGTGGGAATTCGTGGAGGACAAACGCCCACCTATCTGCTCCTGCTATAAAAAGAAGACTTCTCCATCTGGAGAAGATGCTTGTGCAGAGAGGATCAAAAAAAAATTAACATTAGTAGAGCAGAAGCAGACCGAAACTGCATGATCCAGATAGAAGAGAAAAGAAGAAGAGCAGAGGAGGAGAGTGTTCGAAAGAGAAAGAGAGAAGAAGAGGAAGAAATAAAGAGAGAGAGAGCTTTTGAGAGTAATGATCGAGAGAAGAAAAGAGTGAGCAGCAGAGAAGTATAGAGAAGCAGAAGAAGAGAAAGAAAGGAAGAGAGAGGTAGAGAGCGCTAGGGGAAGAAGAAAAGCTTGATCGAAAGATTTGTTTTCACTAGACTTTGGATCAGATCCAAGCCAGTCAGCTCCATGAGAGCCACATCTATATTCCATCGTTTACAACTTTCTGTCGCTGTGATTTATCATCTTTTGTTTTCTTTTGAACTTTTATTCAAGCTGTTAGTCAGCGAAGCAAGCTGTGTTGCTCAACGGGCAAAGGATGATTCCTCTGGACGAGTTAAGCTGTAGTCCCCAGCAATTGCAGAGGTGTAGTATCCTCTGGACGGCCAAGCTGTATTGCCCAGCGGATGGCTAAGTTATATTGCCCAATGGAAGCAAGTTGTGATGCTCAGCGGATGTAGGCAAGCTGTGAGGCCCAGGGGGTTAAGCTATGTATCAGCGGAATCCACACTCTGGTTGGAGTGTGGGGTGGACGTAGGTTTGTGGACTGAACCACCTAAAAATCCTTCGTCTACTATGGTTTGATTGTCATATTCGATTCGCTAGATGTATGCATAGGCCGATTTGAATCTTCTATCTAGCAAGGAATTTGATTGCATATCAATCATCTGATATTGGTCTTGAGAAAGTCACTTCAATTACTTAATCAATGTTCTGGAGTGCTTCTGATTTGCTCAACCCATCTGAGTGTCTAAGTTGCAGTTGATTGCTTGAATGGGTTCGGTTAACAATAGTGTTTGTTCTTGTGTTTAAAGATAGATGTATGCTAGACTCGATGTCAACCTGCAGTCATGAACGTGTTTAATTCCGCATCAATTTTAAGTTCATTAGGTTGAGTTTTTTAATTCGGGCAAATTGTGTAAGAGGGATTCATTCACCCCCCTCTGAATCCATCGCACCGATCCCAACATGTACTTCCCTCACGTGGTGTTTAGCCGTCTCACACCAAGTCCATCCTCGCCGCATGTAAGATGACTACGCCAACGACAAATACACCCGCATCCTGGGTCCACCCGTGTACACCAACTTATGACGGTGATAAAGTGCACTCCGTTATGCCGTGCCTAACCCCGACACGGAATCACGTGCCTACCGTTCACCTCCCAGTCGGCCGTCGGCCCCTCAGATTAACAGCTTGAGTCCAATTAGACCTCTGGCCTGAGAATTATTGTCCCGGGGCCGACCGTGACTCCCCAGCATGACGACACCCGCCGTCCGAGACTCGAACTCGACCGCTCACGTCGAGCCACGTCTGACCTCCACCAGGCGCCAGTCCATGTCCGCTTTGGCCACCAAGGCAGTCGAGCCCACACCAATCCCTCTATAAAGAGTTCCTGTAAAACACGCAGATATCCGCTTTGTTACGTAATGACCCGGGGACCGACCCACGTGTCATAATTGTCCTGCGGCTTGCGCCAGCTATACTTTGGCCACTTAGGCCCATTTGTAAAGCCCATGTGGCCCATTATAAAGCCAGTGAAATACAAGCACCCGCATTTGGGCCCCCAGGTCCCTACCTACACCATTCGGCATATGTGCCCAACATCCTAACCCCAGTAAACACCACTCAATCGAAAGCGGACTCACAGCTGTAGATTGCTCCCGGGCCTCTACCCACGGCTTCAGGCATATATACAGGCTCCTCTTCAACATGGAACGAAGGTGTTCAGATTCAATCTGATGTAAATAAACACTGGTTGCTTGTGACCGGTGGGGAAAGACGTCCAGTACACGATTCCCACTATCACCTATGCACTCGCACCCGTGGAACCCCTTCTCTCCACGTGTCGCCCGATCACTCTAGCCCACGTGCCGCACCCTGGTGGCGCTTCCCCGGTCAACCCTTGGTTCCATGGGTGATTGTCGAGAAATTGACTGGCATGCCCGCACCCTGTCTGGTCAACCCTTACCCTGACATTCCAGTGCCATTCGACCCTTTTCGACTTTCCGTAAAAGGAGAGTGTCCGATACCGCTGTGAGAGGCATGCAACCGTAAGGAGCATACCCGAGATACATCAAACTCCCATATTTTCCTTCCCCGCTGTATCCCTTCATTCACCCCGATCATTCGTCATAAAAACCCGCGCAACACTCACGTAAAAAGGTGTTGATTTAACCAAAATTGCTCATTGAAAGACAAGTTGATGAATAAAAGAAAAATCTAAAAAAGTAGTGTGTTAGAAAATTACTATAATCAAGGACAAGTTCAGATACATTCTTGAGTGTTTAATCTCAATACTAACTTGTGTAACTCTTAAAGAAGTCATTGAAATTGAATGAGTAAGATAGAAGGAGGTTAAACAAGAATGTCATATGTGTGATTGGTTCATCTTTATTAAAACTTATTTTCAGATATGAGTATTGAATTTTATTGACAAACTCTATATACATCATGCTTAAACCATGCTGGTCAATTAAGACTCATTCATAAGCCCTTATAATAGAAGAGTCTGAAATTTTTACTTGGATTTATGAAATTTGTATCGTATTGAAAATCCTCTTGTATTATCTATTCATTGGAAAATCAGCCAAAATTTCTATGCTCAGATCCTCCTCACTGCCTTTGATCATACTTTGTTCTGATTCTGCTTACTATTATTGATGCTTTTTGGTCACAACCTGAACTTATCTATGAATGCTCCTGTGATTTTGCTGATACCATCTTTTGATCTTAACAATTGGTATCAGACTTAACTCTGTATGTCTGATGATGTTTTTCCACTCCAATTCCTCTATTTTGTCAAATGGGGAAGATTATCTCGTCAGCATCATTCTGTTGTGTCCCTATGGTCATTTGAGTCATCCCGTGGTCACTTGGGTCATTCAACATCATCCTATGGTCATATGAGTTCTGTGGTATTCTTGGTTTTGATAATGGCTAAACACTATTAGTCATTGATACTTTCCACTCTCATGTGACTGACACACGCGATGTTTTGTTCATGACAGATACGAAGGAATTCAGTGGAAATGACAAAGGTGAAAGCTCAATGTTGCGCCCTCACACGCGGTTCGACCTGCGCGGTCAGGTCGCGGGGATCGACCTGCCCGGTTAGGTCGCGGGGATCGACCTACCCGGTCAGGTCGCGGGGGTCAAGAGGGCAGCGTCCCTTGTGGGGATTTCCGGGGGCGGAGCCCCCGGAACAAAATTTAGAAATGCTCAAAGCATATTCTAAGTTGATTTCAATCCCAAAATACATGAAATTGATGAGGACATGAATATCTTGACTTATGAACATGTTTCATTGGTCTAACACTTCATTTTTGCAGGTATAGGTGTTTCCGGTCGACTTACACACCTTGGCCAGTCGACCAGATTTGCCAGAGCCTAAGAATTCCACGTTTTACAGGTTTCGGTCGACCGCCCCTGCCTTTCCGGTCGACCGGTTCTTCCAGAAACGAAACACTCTAGGAATTACAGATTTCGGTCGACCGCCCCTACTTTTCCGGTCGATCGGTTCTCCCAGAACCGACAAGTTGGAGATTTTACAGGTTCCGATCAACCACCCCATGAATTCCGGTCGACCGCCAGCCCCGATGCAGCCATGTTTGACTTCGAATTCCACCTCGTGGCCAGCCCCTTTCCATGTATTTGTTTAATCAAAACTCACCTAATCTCCCCTGACTTGTGGATCTGGTCTGGGGGGTGTCCAAGGACCATTCTAAGGGTTATAAAACCAACACATGAGGGGTTAGAAACCCTAATGCTTCAAGGCTTCAAGGGAGATCAAGGGAGGCCATTTTCGAGGTACTGTAGCACTTCCGTGAACAGTGTTTCGGGAAGAAGTTCTTCATCCATCCAAGGTGATTCAAATCCAGATCTGAAGCCATCTAAACCTCCAAGGAAGAAGAAGCAATCAAGGCTATCAAGGGTGATCTAAACTGCATCCTTCTTCTTCTTCATCAACTCAAGAAGATCAAAAGGAAGATCAAAGCTACATCCAACACTCTCTCCATCAACTCAAGGTGATTCAAGTTCATATCTCAATCCAACAACCTTCAAGGAAGAGAAGAAGCAAGAAAGGCTAATAAGGGAGATCAAAGGAGGCTGCAAAGGTGTGTTCAAGGGAGAGGAGTTCGAGTACTGTAGTTGTGAACAGTACTCTGGGAAGAAGCACTTCATCAAATCTCCAAGTGATTCATGCTACTTCAAAAGAAGATTCAAGCCCCAGCAATCTCAGACAAGATCCTTTCTCTTTGAGCATATTTCATATCTTGTTTGAGTGTTTTCATATCTTATTCATTTTCCATTTCATTCAAACATTTGGAACTGAAGATCGTCCCTACCGATGGTTAGTAGGAAGGCAATCGGAAGTTGTCTGATCTGCAGTGTTGACGTCCCTACCAGTGGTTAGTATGAAGGCAATCGGAGGTCTTTCCGATTTGCGGTTCAGTGCGTGGCATTAGTGGAGCCTCACCGGATTTGGTGAGGGGTGGACGTAGGACTAGGGATTGAGTCCGAACCACCTTAAAATATTGTGTGTTATGGTTTGCTTGTGCGATTGCTTTGTGTTAGATGCATGCTTAAGTTCTATATCTATATTGCTTAATCATCTTGCTAAGCAAATCACTATGTTCATCATTTAGCTAGTTATATTCCGCTGCTATTATCATTATCTAGCTATATAGAGGGTTGCATTGCGAAAAGAGGGGCAGATCTATTCACCCCTCCCCTCTAGATCCGCTGACCACTACTTAACACATTCTTGCATTGATTTCTGCATGCTTTGCTTAATAGTCCTTGTGGATATCCATGTGATCCTTCCTGAAATTTCTTTTGTCATACCTTTCACCTCACTTCTTCAAGGGGAGTAGGGCTACATATCTCACATTGTTGATAGTCTTGCTTCATTTTGAAATAGGGGAGAATAGTCTTGGTTAAAGGGGGAGAAAAGGTTTTATCTCCATTTCATCAATTGCTTTTCAAAGGGGGAGGATAGACTCTTGCGCAATCTTATTAATTGGTATCCAAAGGGGGAGAATAGTCTTGCTTGGTATTTATCTTTACTAAGTTTTTCAAACTATTGCTTGCCTTTTTGATAAGTCAAAGGGGGAGAATAGTTTGAGTCATATTTCATGATAGTTTGAGTCGTATTTCATGATATTTCATGACTCAGTCGTGATTCAGATTCAGCATAGTGTTACCATGCTGTTCATAGTGTTGCCATTCCTGTCATCATGTTTTGATTGAGTTGTTTGTGTTGTCATCATGCTGTGATATGAGTCCTGCTGTTCATAGTGCCACCATCATGTTGTGTCAGGTTTCATAGTGTTGCCATCAGCATGTCAGCATTTCATAGTGATTGTCATCAGCAAGTTATTTTATGACTCATATGACTCATAGTGTTGCCATCATCAAAAAGGGGGAGAATGTTGTATCCCTGTGATTTTGATGATGCCAAACACTATGACTCATTGTGCATGATGTCATATGTGTTTATGTTGCACTGATTAATTATGTTTTGATGATGCCAAACACCATGTTCATGTTGCATTTGCATGTAAGTCATGGGATTGATTGCTTTGTTAAAGACTGTTGCATACATGAATTCATTGATAGGTCGGTGCATACATGTACCGAGTTTATCCATATGAGGTCAATATAGTATTATAAAACTTTGTCATGCAGGTCGATGCATATGAACTAGCAAGGTTCATTCAGGTCAGTGCATGTTCATTAAGGTTAGCACAGGTCAATGAATATTCATATCATTAAGGTTAGTGCACATGCATATTGCATGTTTAGTAAGGTTAGTGCAATAGAGGACATTGTGCTTACTAAGGTCGACGCAAATGTGTACCCTATATTCATTAAGGTCGATGCACATTTGAACTTTAGTTCACTAAGGTCAATGCACGTTTGCATCTTGTGTTAACTAAGGTCGATGCACATCGAATTTGGTCTTTAGCAGGGTCTACGCATATACATGCATCTATTCTTCAAGGTCAGTGCACATGAATAATGTGTTGCATAGTAAGGTCTGTGCATATGTGTGTCAACAATTACATTAAGGTCAATGCACATGTGTGTTTATGTTCACAGTCAGGTCGGTGCACATTTCTGCATCAGGTAAAGTCTGTGTATGTTTACTCGTTATGACTCTGAGCTCGGTGCACAAGTTCCATCTTGCACACTAAGGTTGATGCACATGTTGCATCTTGCATTCTAAGGTCAAAGCACATGTTGCATCTTGCATTCTAAGGTCGAAGCACATGCTGCATCTTGTTCATTCAGGTCAATGCATATGTTGAATCTAGTCTATGCATCTTTTCATGATAGCTCGACAGGCTTAACTATGTATCACACCGGTCGGTGCATGTTCATAGTCTTCATCCATATCTCTGTGCATAACAGGACTACTTGTGGCTTGCTTAGGTCGATGCATGTGTAGTTGTTCTACTGCATTTACTAAGTAGCATGCACTGTCAGGTCAGAGCATATGGAGTATGCATCGATGCTTGTGTATGATCTCACGTTGTCTATCATATGATTACCTGATCTTCATGGTTTTGATTATATCATGCTCATCTTAAAAAACCATGCATAAACGTGTAATTCTTAAACATCTCCTTCAACCACTTATGACGATAAAGTGTTTGATAAAATGCTGTTTACATTGCTGACAGGGATTTAGCATGAGAGGTTTTAATTCATTAAAGCAACTGGATCGAACACTTAAAGAGCTGGAAGCATCAGAGTCAGTTGGGTCACATGGTTTAAGGTTCGAATTAAAAGGGCATGTGATCCAAGGCAAGGTTGGAATCTCTACAGAAGAATCTGCCACGTGGAAAGCATTTCATCTCCATATGCCACGTGGCCTTTCAAAGTGCTTTCTGGAAGAAAACTTTTGGGCGGGAATGTGTCTTCCACACGCCCAATCATTGGAAGAGCTTGTGGGAATCTAGACTCATGCTCGTCTGTACAAAAGGTGATCGTGCGCTCAAACTCAAATATCAATCGTAGAAGAAATCAGAAGAAGGGGGAAAAGAGTAGAAGAGTGAGAGCCAGAGAGCTTGTGAGAAGAGTTAGAGTTAGAGTGCTGAGAGAGAGAAAGTTTGCTGAAAGAAGAAGAACAAAAAGGAGAAAAATAGAGTATCAGAAATTTAGAAGAAGTCTGAGGAAAAAGAGAGAGTGAGCAGAGAAAGAGAAAGAGAGTGAGCAAGAAAGAATAGAGAGAAAGAGTGTGCTTGAGAATCTGCATCTTCATCAGTTCTTGGATCAGATCCAGAACTATTTTGCTCCTGCGTGAGCTATATCTTTTTATTTTCATTTTCATTCTTTGATTTTCCATTTCTGGTTTCAGCAAGTTGTGAGTCAGTGTTGCAGAGGATTGGTTCCTCTAGACAGTAAGTTGTAATGCTCAGCTGTAGCAAGCTACGATGCTTAGTAGAAGCAAGCTGTGTTGCTTAGCGAAAGCAAGCTATGATGCTCAGCGGATGTAAGCAAGCTGTGATACTCAGCAGTTCAAGCTGTGAGTCAGCAAAAGCCTCACCCAGGTTTGTGTGGGGGATGGACGTAGGTCTGTGGTAGTAGACCGAACTAGCTAAAAATTCCAGTGCATCATGATTTGTCTTGCGTACATTTCCATATCCTATATCCTCTTTCTAAGGTATCGAGCATGGTTCATAATTGAAGCTCTTCCATATGAGATCTATATTTTGCTTCATTATGTTAATCTGACCGAGTATAAATCTCATGATAGCAACTCTATGTGATTGAGTGTTGACAGCTAGTTGGTTGGTCACCATCTGCATTGTTATTCTCTTTTCACATTTGCTAGTTTATGTGAACTTCAATCACTTCAGTTCAGAATAGTACTCTTTGGTGTACGCTAAGTGTTTGAAGTTTGTTTTGTGTGAGCAATCTATTCCATTTAGTTTTCCTTATTCCAACTTGTGTGGGACAAGTGTTTTTAAATTCTGCAATTTTTTAAAAGGGGATCCATTCACCCCCCTCTAGATCTATGTCTAGCACCACAACACACTAGTGTTATCACACATAATCGGGACACAACCAAGATCTACTAAGTAATCTTGGAGTTGGTGTTTAATTCACAACACTTGGGTGCCATAACTATCGACAGCAACATATTCTGCCTCTGTGGTTGAGAGGGAAACTGTAATGTCTCGGGTTTTTCAGACATTTTTCGGATCTGGATCCGTGGGTTTCGGATCATTTTTGGGGGTCCTGGGGTGCGTTTTGTGGTTTATGCATGTTTTTCTTGACGAGCCTTTGGAACCCTGTGTAGGGTAAACCATTGTGTTCTCCAACTCTGGGATGGTACCAGTGTGTTGAGCGTGTTCCGAGGATCGAGGAAATGATTTTTCCCAATTTTCCATATTTTTTGTATTTTTTAGATTTTCTATATATAACCCTTTCTTTTCCTTTTTCTTTTCTTCTTCTTCTTTTCTTCTCATGAGCGACTGACAGTTGCCTTCTTCCCGTGCATGGCCCGAGGTGCCCCCTTCCTTCTCCGACTGTGGACGGTGAGCTGAGGCAGCGACACGGCGATGACAGCAGTGACGTGGTGATCATGGCAGTGCCACTCTCACAGGAGGGCGTGGAGATTGGGGTTTTGAACGAGATTTAGAGATCGACGGCGATCCGGTGGATTTCGGGCTTCTTTAAGGTAGGGGGACGGATCCTTACCCTCTTTCTCACTTTCCTTGTGATTTGTAGGCCGAGGAGAAGCTGAGAGGGGCGTATTTGATCCGAGAGGGTGAAAATACATGTTTGGGGTTTGAGCGCCAGATCTCTTGTTTCTCAGGGTTTTTTGAATGATCTACAGGTGTAGAATCATGCTAGGAGGGTTGGGGGTGGATTCCCCTTTGTTTCCCCATCATCGGGGGATGATCGGGGAGTGGAATGGATTTTTGGGCCGTTCCCGCCGTTTTCGTGCTCGGGTTGGGGTAGCGGTCCTTCTAGTGACCGCTAGGGCCCCTTTGGCGGTCCTCAAGAAACCGCTAGGTGCTTTATTATGTCGGTAGGGCTTAGCGGGCCCCAGGGGACCGCTAGGCCTGGTGTAGCGGTCTCACGACTGACCGCTACCCATTGGGTAGCGGCCAGCCCATGACCATTTGCCCCATTTGGTCAAAGCACCCTCGGGGTGCATGTTTTTGACCGTTGGGAGTCACGTGCGGGGTTGCGGTCAGGGCATGACCATTTCCTTGTGCCTTGCGGTCCGATGAGGATCGTTTGGTTGGGCTAGTGGCCTAGTGATAGACCGCTTGTCCCTTTGTGGCTCGCCCCCTTGCGGTCATGGGTTGACCGCTTGGCTGAGCCTGACGGTCTCAGGGAGACCGCTAGTCCTGTTTTGCGGTCCAAGGAGGACCGCTAGGCTGAGGGCAGTCTCGGGTGGACCACCGCTTCGTTTCCTTTTGGTCGGAGGTTTCCATTAGTCGAGTCTCACCTCCAGTGACCCGTCCACTAGATGTAGCACTCCGGTGCACGCGTGTGCGGACCCACTTGGGAGTGGTGGAGAGAGTGACTCAGAGAGAGATGATTTTTAGGCTGGTTACCGTAGGGCCCCTAGTCTTTTTAGCCTGCGTCTAGGCTGGGGGGAAGAACCAGCTAGAGGGTCTGACCTAGAGCGCATGGTCTGTGTCTGCACGCGTGGTTGGGGGCAATTGGACCCGCGCTGACGAGCGTGACCCCAGCTAGTCCTTGTTCATGGTACTTGTTGTGTGTCTCAATCTCCGCGTGGGGCGTTGTAGGGAGACACTGGGGCACGGTGTAAGACGTCCGAGGACGCATCCGGCTTTACTTCTAGTGGGTGGTGCTCCTGTCTCCTGGCAGGTACAGACTTATTTTTGCGCCGGTTCCTTTCCGGTACTCGGATCTTGGGTCGTTACAGTAACCAAGTGTTGTTTCTTGGAGGCCCAAGAGACTAAACACCCTCCCAAAAACTTGCAATATCCACCAGTGCTCTTGCGATCCAGCTTGCATCCAGCGTAGTCGGCATCTGAATAAGAAATAAGAGAAAGGTCACAAGATGATGGATACCACAACCCCAAGTCTTGAGTCCCAGCAAGATATCTAAAGATACGCTTGACGGTAATCAAGTGGGATTCTCTAGGACTAGCTTGAAATCTAGCACAGAGGCATACACTAAACTGGATGTCCAGTCTAGATGCAGTCAAATAAAGCAATGAACCAATCATACCTCTATAAGTTTTTGCATCCACAAAATTACCTTTCTCATCCGCATCTAGTGATGTGATGGTCCCCATAGGAGTTGCAATGTACTTACAATTTTTCATGTCAAACCTTTTTAGAAGCTCGTTAATGTATTTGGCTTGGCTTATAAAGCACCCATCTGCACCTTGATTGACCTGTAAGTCGAGAAAAAATTGAAGCTCACCCATTAAACTCATCTCAAACTCACTAGTCATAAGGTTAGCAAATTCCTCACACATTTCAGATTTTGTAGATCCAAACACGATATCATCAACATAGATTTGAACAATAAAGATGTTCTTATCTTACTTTTTGGTGAAAAGTGTTTGATCTACTTTACCTCTTGCATATCCATTTTCGGTGAGAAAAGAGCTTAACCTTTCATACAAAGCTCTAGGTGCTTGCTTCAAGCCATAGAGAGCCATCTCCAGCTTGTACACATAATCTTCATGATCAGAACTTTCAAAGCCGCGTGGCTGCTCCACATAAACTTCTTCTTTGATTAGTCCATTTAAGAATGCACTTTTAACATCCATTTGATACAATTTTATTTTGTGTGAACATGCAAATGCAAGCAGCATCCTAATGGCTTCTAGTCGAGCTATAGGGGCAAAAGACTCTTTAAAATCTACTCCAAGTTCTTGGATGTAGCCCTGAGGCATCAATCTAGCCTTATTTCTTATTATCTTGCCATCTTCACTAAGTTTGTTTCTAAAGACCCATTTGGTGCCTATTATAGATTTTGATGAGAGTCTAGGAACAAGGTGCCAAACATTATTTCTTTCAAACTGGTTTAATTCATCTTGCATGAAAATTTTCCAGTTTTCATCTTTCAAAGCTTCTTCAACATTTTTTGGTTCAACTTATGAGACAAGAGCAATTTTGCCTAATTCTTCAACTATTCTAAAATGTGACCTAATTCTAGGTGGTTCATTTAAGTTCCCAATTACATTATCCAAGGGATGATCTTTAAGAATTCTAACATTAGTGATGTCATTACCTTCACCGACAGTCGGATCCCTTGAATTGCTTGTTTCTCCCAAGCCATCATTTTTTCTTGTCTCATCTTGTGGAGGATCATGTTCTTCCTTTGATTTCAGGAACTCCTCGTTGTCATCTTCCCTGCAGGGCTTGTCATTATTAGATTCATCATTGAATTCATCAAAAGTAACATGGGGTGATTCTTTCACAACTTGACTCATGATATTGTAAATTCTATAAGCCATAGATCGATCAGAATAACCAAGAAATATACCTTCATCGCCCTTGGGCTCGAACTTATCCAATTCTCTTTTATCATTGTTATGAATGAAACATTTAGATCCGAACACTCTTATGTGTGAGAGAGAAGACTTTTTACCTTTGAGCAACTCATAAGGAGTCTTTTTGGTGAATGGCCTTACCATGGAGCAGTTGATGATGTAGCATGCTATATTTACTACTTCGGCCCAAAATCTCCTTGGGAGTTGTCGTTCAGCAAGCATCGTTCTAGCCATCTCTGTGAGTGTTCGGTTTCTCCTCTCAACTACCCCGTTTTGTTCAGGGGTCCTTGGTGATGAAAACCTGTGAGATATTCCTTTAGCCCTGTAAAAATTGTAGAATTCAACACTGTCGAATTCACTACCATGATCTGATTGAATGTTAGAAATTTTAAACTCACCATCTTGCTTTATCTTCATGTAGAGTGCCTGAAACTCACCAAAAGCATCATTCTTGTGTGCAAGATAGACCACCCATGTGCACCTTGAAAAATCATCTACTAGCACATAGCCATATCTTTTACCACTTAAGCTAGCAGTTCTTGTTGGCCCAAACAAGTCCATGTGTATTAGTTCAAGTGGTTTAGATGATAAATTTTCAGTTCTGGTTTTGAATGATTTTCTTGTTTGTTTCCCTAAGGTGCATGCATCATAAATTTTATTATCTTGTTTAAAGGAGAGCTCAGGCAGTCCTCTCACCATTGAATGTTTCAGAAGTTAATGCAAGACATTGTAACTAGCATGTCCTAGTCTACGATACCATAACCATGCAAGTTTAGACTTTGGTGCAGTAAGACAGAGGTTTAAATGAGTTGGATCATTTAAGTCAATCATGTATACATTGTTGACTCTTTTACCAGAAAACTTGATTTTATCATATTTTGGTTCCAGAATATTACATTCATGAGAATCAAACACTACTCTATGTCCTTTCTCATAGAATTGACTTATACTCAATAGATTATATTCTAAACCATCAACCAATAAAACATTCTCAATTTAGTTGGAGGGATTTTTACCTACTTTACCTAAGCCAATGATTGTTCCTTTATTGTTCCCTCCAAAGGTGACATGCCCAGCTTCTTTTTCCACCAGAAGATCGAATTTTGTTCTGTCCCCTGTCATATGTCTTGAACAGTTGCTATCTAAGTACCACCTATTGTATATGGCTGCAAGACATTCCTGCAAGGCAATTCAACCAATAATCTTTGGAACCCATACATGATTGGGTCCCAGCAAACCATTCATCTCAGCAAGGCATGATACCATAGATTTAAGAATCCAAATTTTACTATTATACTTGGTTTCCTTGCTTGAAGGAGGATTCAGGTTCTTATTTTCCATTTTCACCTTGACTCTTTGTTTCGGAGTGCTTTTAGCCTTTGATTTGTGATGGAGGTTGGAAAATGGTTGATTTTGGTTCTAATAGCTTGTTCTTGATTGATGAAAGGAGTTGTAGCTCATAGGAGAATAAGTGTGATCAGGTCTGTGTGTGTATGAATCATAATTGCCCCAAAAGTATGAAGGTGTCGACCTATGAGAGTGTGGGTGTCGACCTATCACCTGTTCAGCCCATTTATAACTGTTTATGTTTGGCTGTAGTGTCGACATCCTGTGACTTAGGTGTCGACCTCTCTCCTGATCTACCCATTTATAAGAGTTTATGTTTGGTGTGAGTGTCGACCTCCTGTGACCTGAGTGTCGACCTGTTGGGGCATTCCTAGCGGCCTGACTAGGTGATGACCAGGAATGTGTCGACCTTGGCTGAGGATAGTGTCGACCTGTGCTACCCTTTGGACCTTTTCTACTCTGAGTGTGTACAGACTTGGGCTGAGGAAAGTGTCGACCCTTCTGGAATTTCTGAGCATTATTATTAGGGATTCCAGGTTGTTTCTTTAGGGGTTCTTCCATTTTTTCTTTTCCTTTACTGTTTGATTTTGCTTGACTTTGAATGTGTTTAGTGTTTGAGGAAGAAGCATCTGAAGAATAAACAAAGGTGATAGTTTTCATGCCAATATTTTTCTTTTCGGTGAGATTGTATCCAAGCCCTTCTTTGTTAAAGTCCATTCTTGTTCCTAACAAAGTATCTAAGTTCTCCTTTCCATCCACAAACTTCTCCAGTTGATTTTGTTTATCCTTTAGTTCTTTTTGGAGTTTTTCAACACTTTCTTGTAGTTTGGTATTGACTTTCTTGACGGCTTCATATTTTTCATTTGTTATTTTGATGTCACTTTGAAGTTTTTGCATCTTTGATTTTGCATCATCAATCTCATCTCCTAAGCTCTCATTTTCAACTTCTAGGTCTTCCAATTCGCTCCTTCCATATTCCAAATTCTCAACTAATTTTTTCAAATCTAGAATTTCATATTCCAATGATGCATTCTTTTCACTTAACGGATGATCATGCACAATAGTATTGATTTTCCTTTTTAAAGCTTTATTCTCCTTTTTGTACATGTCATATTTATCCATCAACTCAGAATAAGCTTCTTCTCAGTCACTAGTTGAAAAATGATCAATGTACCTCTGATTCTTCATCTCCCTTAGCATGAGGCAGAAATTTGCCTTTTCTCCTTCCGTGGAGCTTGTTTCATCATCATCTTCTTCTTCATCACTCCAAGTAGATACCATAGCCTTGTTCTTCTTTCCTTTCCATTTGGGTGATGATCTCTTCACTTTGTCAGGGCATTCAGATTTTACATGCCCAGGCTTCCTGCAATAATAGCACATAATCTTATCAGATTTCTTTACATTTTCATATTTTGATCTGAATGATTTCCTTACCTACGGCCTCCCTTTTCTGAGGCCTTTACCTTCATTTCTTAGAAATTTTCTGAACTTCCGAGTGAGCATAGCTACTTCCTCCTCATCTTCATTGCTAGTGGAGGACTCACCTTCTTCGAATGTTCCTCGATTGCTTGAACCAACTTTTAGTGCCAGAGGCCTTTTCTTGCTTACCTCTACTTCCTTATTTTTGAGATTTATCTCATAGGTCATGAGAGATCCTATGAGTTCTTCTACCTTGGTGGTTGATAAATCTCTGGATTCTTCAACCACCGTGGCTTTAGTATGCCAAGCTGGTGTCAGTGATAGAAGAATCTTCCTTACAATTTCCTGTTCAGAATAATTATTTCCTAAGCCAATTAGACTGTTAGTGAGCTAAGTTAGACGAGCATACATATCTATAATGGATTCATCTGATTTCATTTTAAACATTTCATACTCTGAGATCAACATGTTGGCTTTGGTCTCACGTACCTGAGGTGTGCCTTCGTATATCACCTCTAAGTAGTCCCACATCTCTTATGCTGTAGCACATGTTGATACTCTCAAGAACTCCACAAGATGGAGAGCGCACTGCATTATGTGATTCGCACTCCAGTTGACTGTGGATCTCCTTATCTACTCCTTTGTCCAAATGTCCCCATCTTCTGGAAGCTCATAGGGACATTTGCTAATAACTCTCTAGAGCTCATAGTCCTGAGTGCGGACGAACACCTGCATACGATTTTTCCAATATGAGTAGTTAGTTCCAGTGAAGAAGGGTGGTCTGTTAACAGAATGTCGTTAGGGCATGAGACCCTTGGGAGCCATTCCACCATTTCTCTCAAGGTCGTTGGACCCTATCATGAGATATTGGCTCTGATACCACGTGTTGTGTGGGAATGGCTGATCTAGAGGGGAGGGGTGAATAGATCTGCCCCTCTTTTTTGAGAACTCAAACAAACCGCAGTGGAATAAAGATAAATACTATAAGATGTAGGTAATGCATACGCACAATGCAAGAGAGTAGATAGATACCAGCCTAGATAAGCATCTAGCAAAGAGCAACCACACATGCAAGCCACATGAACAAAGACTTTTAAGGTGGTTCGGACTTTCTCCAAAGTCCTACATCCACCCCTCACTTAAACCAAGTGAGGCTTCCCTAGTGCAACTGCATAAACCGCTGAATACACAGCTTAACAGCCCTCTGCCTTACAACTTGCAGAGAGACTATCCTCTCTCAAGGAACCGCTGATGCACAGCTTGATGGCACATCGGCCAGACCACAAATTCAAGAACACAAGCTTGATATGTCTTCCTACTATCACTGGTAGGGACGGTTCAAGGTTTCATAAAATAAGATCAAATAAAAGAAAAGAACGATGAGAAAACTCAGACAGGAAGAGTGAAGCTCAATGCAAAATGCAAAAGTCCTTGTCTGAAATATGGAGAGCTTGGTTTGCTACGAGGAGGTTCGTTGCTTCTATGATGGTAGCTTTATCTTTGTAATGCAACGAGCAAGTGGAAGAGGAGCTCGTGGGTTTGCTTCAGATCTTCACAAATGGCCTTGAGCTCTTCACCTTCTTCTCCTTCTTCTCTTTCAGTTCTAGACGCAGCTGGCTTTTTGCATTATCCTTCTCTTCTCCAAGGGGCACCGGCAACACTAATAACAGCAGCTTCTCCTCTTTCTTATGGTTGCAGCACGCCCATTATATGGAGGTGCATGTTCTTTTTTGGCTCCTCGAGAGAGGAAATTTTCCCACCAAAAAATTGTCCACTAATTGGTTCAGCATGAGTGGAAAAGGTGTCTTCACACTTGCTTTCTTTTGATTGGTTCAGAGGAAATATACAATAGGACTTTCCTTCTATTCCAAATATGAGCATTTAATGATCCTTGTGGACAACATCCTGCAGACCACTTCCTCATTGGCTTAGGTCACTTCTATGCTTGGTGTACCTTTCTAGGATCATATCTCATTGGTTCGCTGCAAAAAGGTAGTAGACTTTTTCCATATGTGAACCCTGTCACAGCAGCCTCCAAAAGGTGTTTTCAGATGTGGTCATGATGACTAGGACATGTAACAGACTTGGAATCTTCCTCCAGACCTAGAAATCCGTGATTTTGGGGATTTGCAGTATGACTTTTTGCTCTCTGGATTACCCTTTGATTTGACATAAAACTGGCTTAAAAAGCTTCTGGGAGAACAGTGGTGTCGACCTGTATAAGTGGTGAGGTCGACCTGTGTTGGCCCGATTAGGAAACCAAGCAAGAGGGGGGTGAATTGATTGCTCCCGTTTTTCAAAATCTAAACGTAGTGATAATAGAACAGGAATAAAAAATATCCTCACAGCAGAACAAGAAGATTTATATATGATGAAAGACAATCACTGCCCTCAACTTATCGATGACAATATTTGAGACCCACTCGGATTAAATATAACTCTCTACTCAAAGCGTCACACTCAGAAACAAGAACGGACAATATAGAGCGACAATCTCACAAATAGCAAACCACAACGCAAGAATTTTTAGGCGGTTCGGACACACCCGAGTGCTGTCCTACATCCACCCCTCTCAACCCGACAAGATTCCACTAAAACACTGCACGACGATAGCAAACGATCACAACGATCACACATAGGCACTACGGCCCCACCCACACGCACGTTCTCGCACAACGACGAGAAGCCACGCACACGGAGATAAAGCTCCGAAATCATCTATGAAGAAATAATCTATGGAAATACAAAGCCCAGTTCAGATATGATAATCTTTGCTCAAATAGAATATAGAAGAGTAAGAACAAGAATCACCCTTCAAATATTCAATGAAAAACGTAGAGGAATGGTAGGGTGCTTTTGGAACTCGATCCTTGAAGAAGGAAAAGTCCGCCCAAAGAGAAATGAACGCCCAGACCAGCAGATCGTGAACAACAATCTTCAGATTCCAGCTAGGGCTCATGGATGGCATCTTCAGCGACTTCTACATCCTCCTCCAGCAGGGTGTGACCCTCCTCTTCCTTCTACTGCAAGAGAATGATACCGATTAGCCCCAAAATTTAATTTCATATGTAGAGTTCGTAGCATATTTATACACAAGGAAAAGAGATGCCACATGACAATAAAATCCATGAGAACACCTCTCTAAACCACACCCAATCAAGTATAAAAACCTTAAGGGTAAGTGGGTAAAATATCAAGCCAATCGGATCTCAAAATGGGGGATTCGAAATCTATCCGAAAATCACGATCCGGACGCAACAGAAGAAGTGTCGACTCTGTGAGTCGAAACTTTCTTCACCTCATTCTGCCAAAGCTAAAAACAAAGACACAGGACAAAAGTGTCGACGCATAGAGTCGAAACATTTTGTCAAGTGTTCTGCCAAAACACTTAACAAGGCATCCGGAGTAAAAGTTTCGACTCTGTGAGTCAACACTTTTTGCCACACGTTCTACCAGCAGTGAAACGCATGAGCTGGTCTGTAAGTGTCGACTCTCAGAGTTGACACTTGCTGCCAGCTTCGCCAAGACAGGAGGCTGCCCAATAAAGTGTCGACTCTGAGAGTCGACACTTTCAGAGCAGAATCTAAAAAATGCCTAAATCATCCAATTAACAATAAAACCAATAACAATGCATCAAGTCCAATCAAATCATATTGAAATAGAGTCAAGCATGGATTCTTACCATGGATCCAATGGATTGAGTACAATTTGAAAATTAAACCTGAACAAGTATTCATTCAATTCAATCTTCAAGCTATTCTTATGACAACCTCACTTAATTGCCATAAATACTTCAACTTGGATGTTCTATTTGACATGGAACCATATGAAATATGATTCACATCCTTTCAACCCCGATAAAACACAAACTTTCATATCAAAAAATTGCTTCATTCATATAAGAGCCATTTGGAAATTAAATCAAGACAAATCACTAAATCAGTCAAAAAAACCAATTGAACCTTCACAACCCTCACATATCAAATGGACGCAAACAATCCATTTCTGAATTAAATACAACTAAACCATTCATAAACTCCAAGGGTTCTAAAAATGGACTAAACATACCAAGTTGAGTCCATTCCCAATTTAACCAACCAAACACATTAGTGATATCATGCTTAGCTCATGAATGATCAATCAATTTTACTCACATCCAACAAAGGTTAAGCAATGCAAATCAGATGAAAATAGACCAAATTATCTTCGTTAAAATAACCCATGGGCACAACAATCTCTCCCTTGTTGATGAAGATAAAACACCTTGAGATATCACAAAGATTTGCATGAATTAGTCAAAAATGACCATCGCCCTTGAAACAACCATTTAAAAAATTTATAATCAAAGCATTTCAAAGCAAAGCATGCTTTTGTTTGTTGACCAAAAACCATTTTCTTGACCAAAAACCATTTTGAAACCCAATCAAAATAGCATGCAACCAATTTATTTCTCCCCCTTTTTGTTAGAGTCAAACAAGGGATGAATGAGGATGGAAAGTAAATAGAATGCCTCAAATTTACATTTAACTCAGTGTTATGCATGTGAAGATGAATGAATGATCATGGAAGCACACATGCATCCATAACAAGATATAAAATCAAGCAAGTCCTTTATGGACAGGTTAAGAACCGTGCAATCGATTTTAGCATGAGTTGCATGAATAAAATTAAGAAGGGAGTGTTTACAAAAAGATGGTACTACATTACCCATGAAAAATGACTGATTCAAAAGGTACATTCACACAATCACTCCCTAAGCATATATTAGAAGAATGAGCAATGAAATCTAAGCAATATGGATTTTCGGATTTTCTTAGGAACACCAGTAAGAACCTTTCCTCCCTACACTTTTATACACCGTGCTCGACTTTTGGTAGCTTCGCACAGCACAATAAATTTTTTTTTGATTAAAGATAAACAAGATGACTAAATTTTTGACACGAGTCATACCCTTTGTTTCAGGGGCATTTCCTGATTACTCAGTTCCGTCACTTATTTCTTAATGTGGATTAGATACTTTTCGATGTGAGTTTCATCCTTTATTTCAGGGGGCATTCCCGACTACTCGGTACTAAATCGCACTTATTCAGAATTTTGGCGGGGCTGACAGCTTTTTCCTCACGAGACACGTGATTTCTATATAGGGAATCAAGAGCCCTCAGGAGTGTTGAGTGGAATAACTAAAATCATTATAAGATAGAATCATTTAGCTCAACAGTGCAAGTTGGGTGAGAGATTGTACAGAATGTAAGAGATGAATTAGTCTAATCATTGCGATGTCTCCCCCTAAGTGTATGCACAGTTAAGAAAAGAACCTCCCCCATAATGTGTGCCATGTAACAAACATGTCTAAACCAATGCATTTTTATTTAGCAAGGGAAAAGTCATAGGAGGAATCAAAGAGAAGGGTGATATCTTATATACACTCAAACATGCATTTAGATGAAAGTTTCACACAGGTTGATTACCGGTACGTGGCGGAGAACGTAGGTCTGAAGACCACCATCGTGCATGAGGAAAGCTTCCAGTTTGACATAATCCAACTTTCCGCAATTGGCATTTAATATACCGGATAATCATGGCATTCAAGCACAGAAAGGTATAAGATATATGCATTCATTTATAGGCAGATGCAAGAAAATGAAGATATAAACGAAGATCAGTTTTTGTTCGTGTTATGCACAAAGAGGAAAGTTTGAAACAAAAGTGCAATGGAAAATCTCCTTATATGCAAGAAGGTAAAACAATATGCACAGATGGATTTATTCAAAATATCTACATTGAGATTACCAAAAAGATTTTAACGGTCTAATCTGCACACTCCTAATTCTCTCCTAAGAAAGCAAAAAATGATCAGAATTCAAAGGTTTTATGAAAATATCTGCAAGCTGATGTTGTGTATCTACAAAAGATAGTTCAAAATTTTCTTTATTGATATGATCTCTAATAAAGTGGTGTCTAACTTCTATGTGCTTTGTGTTGGATAGGATTTTTGGACAGATTTATTGCAGAAGTGTTATCACACATGATGGGAGTGTTTTTCAAGTAAAAACCAAAATCTAGCAATTGATGTTGGATCCAGAGTACTTGGGCCGCACAACTGTCTGCAGCCACATATTCGGCTTCAGCAGTTGATAAAGCCACACAATGTTGTTTCTTTGAGGCCCATGAAACCATGTAACCCCCTAGAAACTGGCAGTGACCGCTTGTGCTCTTACGATCCATTTTGCACCCAGCATAATCAGAGTCAATATAAGCAAGCAAATCAAATGAAGCATTCTTAGGATACAACAAACCAAGATCAATTGTTCCGTTCAAATACCTGAAAATTCTTTTCACGGCCGACAAATGAGATTCCCTAGGACAAGATTGATATCTTGCACAGAGACACACACTAAAATGTATGTCAGGCCTGCTAGCAGTAAGATATTGTAAAGAACCTATCATTCCCCTAAAAATCTTTTGATCCACAGTCTTACCTTTCTCATCTTCCAATTTGAGTGAGGTGGACATTGGTGTAGCAAAAGATTTGGCATTTTCTAGTTGAAACTTTTTCACAATCTCTGAGTGTACTTCTTCTGGTTAATGAAGATGCCATCATCCAGCTGTTTTATTTGCAGCCCCAAGAAGAAGTTCAACTCGCCCATCAAGCTCATCTCGAATTCTCCCTGCATAAGTTGGACAAATTCATCATTCATCTTAAGATTCGTGGCTCCAAAAATTATATCGTCTACATAAATTTGTACAAGTGAAGCATGCTCATCACAAGTCTTAGTAAATAATGTTTGGTCTATATTACCTCGTTTGAAGCTATTATCAATCAAAAAAGAACTTAAACGATCATACCATGCCTGGGGAGCTTGTTTTAACCCATATAGTGCTTTATCCAATTTGAAGATGTGGTCTGGAAATTTTTCATCCTCGAAGCCCGGTGGTTGCTCCACGTATACTTCTTCCTTGATGACTCCGTTGAGGAAGGCACTCTTGACGTCCATTTGAAAAAGCTTGATGTTTATGCGACAAGCATAAGCTAGAAGAATCCTTACTATCTCTAATCTAGCCACAGGAGCAAAAGATTCATCGAAATCAATGCCAATTTATTGAGAGTAGCCCTTGGCTACTAATCTTGCCTTATTCCTCACAACCACCCCGTCTTCGCTAAGTTTGTTTCGAAAAACCCACTTAGTTCCGATTATGGGATGATCATCAGGCTGGGGCACGAGGAACCACACCCGATTCCTTTAGAATTGGCACAGTTCTTCTTGCATGGCGAGAACCCAAGAATTATCATTAAGTGCATCATCTAAAGATTTAGGCTCAATATTGGAAAGTAAAGCTAAATTATCATGAAGTTCAACTTCCCTGATTGAAGCCCGGGTTCTTATCCCTTCATCCACACCACCAATCACATTCTCAAAGTGATGATCTTTAAGTGTGGTCCATTGGCGTGGAAGGGCCAGTTGTACTTGCTCCTCTTCTTGTTCTTTCTCCTCTTCCTTTTCTTGACCTTTTGTCTCACCTTGTTTACTAGATTCTCCTTTTTCAAACTCACCTTCACCTGAATCAAGAAAATGTATATCATCATTTGGCTTTCTCACGGTAAACTCATCTATCACAACATGAGGACTTTCTTCGATTACTAGTGATCTAGAGTTATACACTCGATTACTATCCTATCTTTCTTTATCTCTACCATTTTCTTCTTTGCTGATGCCAAAGGGGGACAAGTATTATTTTTGATGGGGGATATTATTTTTGATAGGGTATTACAAAAAGCTGGGAGAGAGTTTCTTTGAAGTATTGGATTGGGAAATACTGTGTTAGAATTCATGCATATAGTAGTTTTTACATATGTGTATCTTTGTCTACTTGCATGCTTTTCACTTCATTGTACTTAACTATCACTTTTGCATATTCTGACTAAGAGGGTTATGAATGTTACCATCAAAATATAATTGAGTTGCCATCATTAAAAAGGGAGAGAATGTTGAATGTTGTGTTTTGTTGACTAGCAACAGTTTAGTTGACTTTATTTTGACTTTGGCAACATTGTTAATTTGATGTCTTTCTCTAAGTCATAATTCATATTGAGTCTAGTAAAGGTCTGTGCATATATCAGTTTTCATTATTAAGGTCAGTGCATGTTGCATGTCTAAGCAGATGCAGGTCGGTGCACCTTTCGCTAGTTCAGGGTAAGGTCGGTGCAGGTTTACACATAGTTAAACATCAAGGTCGATGCATGTTTTCCAACCTGCATAAAAGGTCAAAGCATACATATCTAGCAATGCATCAAGCCGGTGCATGTTTGCTCTTAACTGACTACGGTCGATGCACATTTTCCTTGTGCATGAAGCAGGTCGGTACACGTGTTCATTTCTTATGAACATAGGTCGGTGCACATATGCTAATGTTAGCATATAAAGTTCGGTGCACATGCAATGTCTTGCATATGGAGGTCGGTGCACATCATGTCAATGCAGAACTAACGTTGGTGCACATTGCCTACTGCGCATCTAAGGTCTGTGCCCATCTGCCATGGGCACAAAATAGGTCTGTGCACATTTTCATATATGCATGACTAGGTCTGTGCACATTGGGGTTTTAGGTCTACGCATGTACAGAAGTCCATACACATTCAAGTCTTATCTTGCCTAGGGTCTGTGCACATTTGATTCTCAGGTCTATGCATATGCAATATTAGAGTGTGTGCATGTTTGCATTTTGCTCTATGAAGTCTGTGCATCTTTTATACTTAACTGAAACTCATTCAGTGACTTAATATCATTAAGTCAATCCACATTAGCATTCGCTCATGGTCACAATGTGTTTGACGAAATGCCTCTTATTCTTTTAATAGAAACTTAAGTGTGCAAAGGGTTACGTCACTTAGTAACCTGGATCGCACACTTTAGGTGCAGATTGAAATCACGTGGCTCGAGACCCAACTTAAAAAGGGGCACATGATCCAAGGAGGAGACGCGCCTGGAGATTATGCCATGTGGACAGCTCACCGTTATATTTTGACACGTGGACATCCAGTAACACACTTTTTGTTCTTCGATGGGCGGGAACGTGCTTTCCACGTGCCCAACTCTTGCGTGGCTATAAAAAGGGAACCAGATCTCTTGAATGATATATACAGGGAAAAAGAGAGGAAAAGAGAGCATGTAGAGGAGAAGAAGAACTAAGAGTGAAGGAGCAGCAGAGAGTGAAAGATTCTTGAGAGAAGTTCGTGAGAGCCAGTTGCAGCCAAATTAAAGGAAAACAGAGTGTCGTAGTTTGAAGAGGTTGAGGGGATTATTTCTCGACTACTGGATCAAATCCAGAGTCGAACTGCTCATTTCAAGCTATAGTTTTCATCTACCAAGTTCATCATTTCATTGTCTCTTTTCAATCTTTCTTTTGAAATACCTTTGTAAGCTGTGTATCAGCGGAGCAAGCTGTGGTGCTCAGTAGGCGAGGGTGTTCCCCGGACAGCAAGCTGTGAGGCTCAACGGGTTGTAGGGATTTCTATCCCCAAAGCTATGAATCAGCGACTTTCAAGCTGTGTGGCAGCAGGAAGCCTTACTCAATTAAGTAAGGGGTGGACGTAGATCTCTAGCTTGAGATCGAACCACCTTAAAATTGAATTGTCTCATGAGATTGATTTCATGTCTTATCTCCGAGTAGATGAATGCATAGGTTCGCTTACAGCTTGGCATGAGTTTGATCATCTGAATATTCATCTGCAATATACATCTATTGACTTCTTCGTGCATTTCTAATTAGATCAATTCTTCAGTGATTTATCAAAAAGCTCAGTCAGAAAGATAGGTCACGCCTATCTGGAACACTGACCCTTGGGTGAGGAAATCTCAGATTAAATCTCCGCCAAGTACCATATTGAAGCAATTGGTCATCTCATTCTAGTCTGCTGTTAACACTTGAATTTCACTATATCTGTTGTTCATTTCTTGTGGTAGTTTTAGCAGTTCATTTAATTCCGCATTAGCTTTTAAATTACTATAGATTGTGATAATTTAGGCTAGATCTATTCACCCCCCCTCTAGATCCGGATTCATCCGTTACAACACCTAGGACTAGGTCTAGACTATCACTCTTAATCATGTTAAGAAGCACTTCATGTTGAAAATTGTGCGTTGATAAATGAGATCATACTTACGCGAATGATTACCTTGCGACCTTTTGTTGTAGAAGCAGCTGCCGATGGTGGTGTTGATCAACATGGGATTTGTCCTCTTTTAGCAGATAAGAATATAAGAAGTAATGAGTTGAAGTGGCTTAACAAGAAGGAGTGGTGTCAAGACCAGACTCAGACGAATAAGCAGAAAAGAAGAGAGGTGAGGGCTAGAACTCCCTCACCAGGGTATAGAAACCCTGATCACATGAAAAGGTTTATAGAAGGAAAATGAGATCAATGGGAGGAGTGACGGCTAAAGCCTCGAAAGCAATGTGAGAAAGGGCAAATTCCTAGAGCAGTTGAGATAGGAGAAGTCGGGTCGAAATCGGGTTCAAGAGGAATCAGTAGAAGAAATTGGTAAATGGAAAGAGGAGGATCCGAAGGGTCCGGAGGCAAAGGGGAAGAATCATGATGAGAAGAAGAGTCCGGAGGTTCCAGAGAAAGAAAGTAATGAGGGATGCGATGCCCAGGGAAAAGATATGGGAAAAGGCAATTCAACAGGAGGAAAAGAACAAATGATGTGATATCCTCGAAGAGTATAAGGATGGATCGGAGGAAAGAAGGTCCGGAGACTCCGGAGGAAGAAAATGCCGAAGGATGCGATGCCCTGTAAAAGTAGGAGGAAGAATCGGAAGAAGGGGAATAAGTTTGGGGGTTTTGGAGGAAGGGAATGAGAAGGGGCGCGATGCCCTAGGGAAATTGATAGGAGAAGGAGAAGGAAATCCGGAGATTATGGAGGGAGGAAATAAGAAGGGGCGTGATGCCCAGTATAAGATAGAGAATGAGATGAGGGATCCGGAGGTTCCAGGGGGAGAGAATAAGAATCACGGATGGAAGAATTCGGAGGTTTCGGAGGGAGAAAATGAGAAGGGGCGCGATGCCCTGGGAGAAGAGGAAAATTCGGATGTTCCGGGAGGAAAAAATAGGAAGGGGCATGATTCTCGGAAAGGATAGAGGAATGCAATAAGGGATCCGGTGGTTCCGAAGGAGGAAGGTACCAAAGGATGCGATGCCCAAGCAAAAGGTATAGAGAATCTAGAAATTCCAGGGACAATGGTGAATTGGAAGAAGTGAAATGGGGAGGATCCGGAGGTTCTGGAGCACGGGGAAGATATGGGTTCGGAAATCCAGGAAAGAAGGAATGCAAATGAATGGAATGCAATGAATGCAAGGGATGCACG
The DNA here is from genome assembly GCA_022559845.1 of Amorphophallus konjac. Lineage (NCBI taxonomy): Eukaryota > Viridiplantae > Streptophyta > Magnoliopsida > Alismatales > Araceae > Amorphophallus > Amorphophallus konjac. The sequence goes on from CM040126.1 coordinate 143,717,156, forward strand.
AAGGGGATCCTCCTTCTCACCCCGTGAGTGGCCCATAAGAAGAAATTGGTAGATGGAATGGAACAAAGGGTGAGTGGATTGGTGGAAGGCCCGTCATCATAGGAATGTTTGCCCCTCCAAGGTAAATAACGTGCTCGGCTAGACGACTCAATAAATGGAATTAAGGCCCATAGGCTCTCTTTCGATGAAGCTTCAATAATTGTATAATTCAAAGTGAGCGGAGACGCTTTTGACATATAATTGAAGTGAAGGTTCGGGAGTTCCGCTTGCAGCGTGGTAACTTTTGGATAAAATGGCTTCTTGAATAACAACTCCCGTGGAAAGCGAGGAGTATCAAAATTATGGAGTTGGAGTTTTGACATGGGAAGCTTTGGAATGCTCAAGGCTCTTGGAATATTTTTGTTAAATGTAGTGGGTAACACGGGCTCTTGCCCCTTGCATGAAAGTAAAGAAGGAATATACTTGGTGTTGAAAATTTCTAACAAGGGATGCCCTGCCCGGCCCTTGAGCATAGACTTCATCACCTCCTTGGCAAAAGAATGTGTCATCATAAAGCTGGAGGAGAACCCCCCTCTCTTGACTAAGTGCTTGCAATACAACGGAACAAGGGGTGATCGATGAGAGCATCAAAAGTATTTTTCCCAATGAGCAGTGTAATCTTGACAACCCTATCCATGGGCCGGTATGGCATCAATGCTTGACATTTTGCTTTAGTGTGCATTGGTGGAGACCTTTCAAAAATGCCCGGTACAAGAACACATATCGGCATCTGGCAAATAAAATCTTGAACTTTGAAAAACATAGCCGTAATCAACTTCTTCTTGCCTGGCTCTTGGATATCCTCTTCGACACATGTATTTAGAGAAAGACACACATTCCGAGAGGTAGTGGAAGAAGGTGAAATAGAGGTGGTAGGCTCAATGGATGGAGGTTTGATGGAAGGCATTTTTGGAAGGGTAAGTGGAGGTTCGAACATGTCGAGCTTCTCCCCTTGCTCGAAAGCACACAAGGTTGGCTCGAGTGCACAAATAAATGATCTCTGCTCGGGGTTAGCCATGGGTAAATGGTTAAGTGGAGGATTAAGAATGGTTGGCTTTGGGGTTTCATGGACAATGGAGGGCCTAAGTGGTGGTGATGGAAGGCTAATTGGTTTGGAAATAGGGGGAGAAGACTTAGTGGAGGGCTCGGGGGAGGCCGATGGTGCAGGGGTTAATGGTATGGAGGTTGAAGGAGATATGATGGTGGAAGGCTTAGTGTGGAGGAAGCGTCTAATTTTGATGAGGCGAGAGGTCTTAAGGGTAGGGGAAGAATCATGGTGCATCAGCGTGGGTGATTGGAGTATCGACCCATCATCATAGCACCACGAGGTTTCATAGATGGGGTTAGGGACAGTGGGTTCGCCCAGAGCAGGGGGTTCTTGTGGTAATGGAGGGAGAGTGGCTTCGCCCTAATTTCGGGTCAGGTCGCCGGGTCCTTTTCAATTTGACCCGCGGACGCCTGGCCTAAAAGTCTGACCAAACTAGGCCCGTGGGCCAGGCTCGGGCCTTGAGTTCAGCCTGTGGGTTGACCCGTCTGATCTTATTTTTAAATAAATTTAAAAAAATAAAAATTCTTTTTTCATATTATTAAATTAACATCTAAAACTCTTATTAATTTAATAAAATGATACATTACATATATATATATTAATTTTTTTTATTGAATTAGTCAGGCTAGGGCGGCGAAGTGAGGCCCGTGTCGACAAAGTTGTGCCCAGCCCGACCCGACATATACATACCCCAGCCTGACTGGATCTATGTCTTAACGTCATGTTCAGGCCCGGCCAATCTAAGTCCGGCCCAAGCCCCGCCCATTGGCAGCCATATATAGTCTTACCCTATCGGATCTTATGCCTTTATGTTCATTCGCTCCCGATCTACATTATAGGGCAGAATATTCACTAGCGCCGGCATCAACAAATATGCGGTGAATCTACTATATTCAATCAGAATCCGACCGTTTGGATTTGATTCCGATCTAAAATCTGATTGTAAGATTATCTCTCGATCTACATACATCTGATCAAGATCCAACTGTTGAATTAAGTTTGATCAAAGATATCGCTAGAACCATGAAATTATTTCTTCTTGATTTAAAATCCAACCATTGGATTAAAGTTTAATAAAGATCTGACAATTAGACTTAAGTTTTATCGAGATCCGACCGTCGGAAGACCTTACTAATAGATAAACAAATCAATTAAATTGGACTCTTTTTTGTTGGTACGTGATTCGATCTCGACTTATTTTAATTGCTTGTTATTGCAACTAGATAGTTAGAAAATAAAATATATTTATAATTTAATAATTTATCATAATAAAAATAAAAATATAATTATAATTTAATAATTTATCATAATAAAAATATTATAGAGTCAATAAATAAATATTAATTAAAAATTAACAAAATTAATAGAAAAGGACAAAGTCATGTTATTTGGACACATCTAACTTTAATTGGATTTTCAATGAAACATTTTTTGACATTTTATACTTCATGATATTTCTTGGTTGACAATATTATAAAACGATATCCAACTCATCAACTCTATGTAATTGACCCACTATTATTATGTAAAATAACTTTTAGAGTGTGGTAGGAAGAAAATTTGTGATTGAATGACTTTTTGAGGGTCGCTAAGTGTGGGGCAATATGGGAAAATTTGTGACAAAATTATCATCTTAGATCTATCACTAACTACATGGCATTTGCGACGGAAAATCGGTACTAATTTGGGACGAATTAGTGACGGTTAAAAATTCTACTGCAAATTATCAGCGGAAGTCTTTTTTCGTCGTAAATTAGTCACTATTTGGACGTAAAATATTTACCAATACAAATTAACGACAAATAATTATCCTACCGCTGATCCACCGTGAATTAGCGAGGGATATTTCGGTCATAAAATTTTCACCGTGAATCCCAGTTTTTCTTATATAGATACTTCCTTGTATGTAGCGAGGACGGACCACACTCAATCCAACGTCACAAGGTGAGAACTCCACGAGGCAATCACTGTGCCGTTAACCATGTCATAGTCCAATATCATGCATGTAGTGCCACACAATCTAATTAAATATATCCTTTAAATTTTTATTTTTTTTACCTACAGGGCATGAATACGACGCTTGGGCATGAAGTATCAACCTTAATTATCAGCAAGAAAATTAAATAAATACTTCGTAAGTAGTTTGAAATCAATGATACATAATTCATTATACCGTAAGTAGTTATTATATTAGTCAGATAGTTATGCAGAAATCACTCAGACCACCCAAAACTATTTGGCAGATCAGTCCAAACTAACCTATGCCATCTATTGGTAGCCCACACTAAACTAAACTGTCAATACTTCTGAAAACTTTAACCATTACAGCCATCGGGAAACCCAAACTAGCGATAATTTAGATGAAACTGTCGACACCTGAGCCCCAAATCTCATTCTTAACATATAAAAAACAACGATTTTGGTACAAACTTAGTCTTAAAACATAATTTTGCATATCAATTATATTTAACAAAAATTAAAATAAAGAAAAATAGTATTTATAAATTGAGATTTTTACATTTATACCTTCGTAAAACACACTATTTATATTTATCCCCGTACTTTTACCATATTATTAAGAACATCCCTCGTATAACCCGTATTGTTGTAGTTATACCATCGTCGTAACTATCGTTCTTTTTAACTCAAGAAATGTGAGTTAAGAGGGACAATTACTAACCTACTCTCAGGTTAGCAACCCTCTCTCTCTCTCTCTCTCTCTCTCCATCCATGGTGGACACCGGTGATAGCAAAGGGCCACTGTCATGCCCACCTTCGTCTTGCTCTTCCTCTCTCTTGAAGATGTGGGGATCGATGGGGAAGGGGTGCCGGAGAGAGGGGAGGGAGGGAAGTTGGGGGCAGTTTCGTAAGAGAGAGAGAGAGGGTTGTGACATAGGTGGCTCCCAGCAGAGGGGGGTCCCAACGGAGAGGTGGGGGGTGCCAACAGAGGTGCGAGGGGAGGGAGAGGTTGGGGGATTTCCATGAGAGAGAGAGAGATGGGCGGCCTACTGTGGAGGCGTGAGGGAGGGGGGAAACCACGAGCCTGGGCCGACCACTATGGCTCCGGCAGCCACAGTCAAGTGGTCAGCACAATGGGCATACGACAGTGCGAAGGCAGTCCAATAGTTGGGGATCTACATCATGGCTATTGCATAGGCGATCGAGCAACATGGGATAGCATTTTTGCAGGGCAGTGGGGGCGAACGAGGGAGCAAGGAGAGGCTATCGTCGCATGGGCCGACGGAGACCAACAAAGACGAGTGCGACCTATGGCGGTGATGTTAGCTGGGGTCGAGCGGCTGCGTGACCCAGTGGAGAGAGGGCTGGCCGGATCTGGGCTACATGGTGTAACGACCCTAGATCTGGATACCAAGCCAAACTCGATATCATTCGGATCCTACGCCGCCACCCACGAGCTGGGAAGCTCGAAAGGGTTAATTGGGATGGTGTGGTTATGCATTGAAATTCTAAACAAAAATAGAAAATAAATTATAGAATTAATAATTAACTGGTAGAAATAAAATTAACATTTTATAATAATTTAACATAACTGCATAGTGTAGTCCACAAATATAGTCAACAAGAAAAGAAACGTACACTCTCACAGGACATACCCCGGCACTGGTGAGCTGGCTGTTAAAAGACCTCCGATCGAGATGCACCACCTCGAGAAGCATTGTACCTAAAAAAGTAAGGAGTGAGTATCATCTTATTGGCTCAGTAGGGGTCTCGTGGATCCCCACCATAACGAAAGCGGTAACAACAGTGACAGTAGCAGTAATAACAACAAAAACGAGAGCAACAATAGTGGCTAAGCAACTATAATATCAAGAATAACAGGGCGGTGGCTAGAACAATAGGATAGTAAAACGACAGAACCCCAGAGTCTCTACACTACTCCTACCCTCACAAGGGAACCACGATCTCGAGTTGGAACCGCCGATCTGAGGAAGGTCTCGGTCGCACTGCCGAAAAAACCTACATCTCTATCGTACGACTTGTCCTCATGGACGGGAGCCACTACAGAAATCATGCCACCAAAACACCCTATCCTAGCTACCGAAAGAACCCTGACAACGCTATCGGGAAAGCCTCGGCCTCGCAGTCGAGAAGTCAAGCTAAAGTCACTCAGTCAGAACACACTATCCCTACTCCGGAAGAACCACGGCTCATAGTCGGGAACTAAACCCACGAGTACCTGAAGTACTCACGCACTAGCACCGGCCAGATGCGTCCACTGACGTCTTACACCATGCCTACTCTCCCTGGCTTGACCACCTTTCCCGGAGAGTGAGGTAAGGAACTGGGTCGGATGCATCCCGGATGCCTTACACGACCCACCATGTTCACGCCTGCCTGCCTCTCCCAGAGAGTGAGGCAAAGTCGCAACAACAACACAAGGACTATTTGGGGCCACGCCCGTGTTGGGCATGTGTGTAACATGCTTAATTCTTAGTTTTCATGATGTCTACCTATGGAGTCATTGATTAGTCTGAAGTGCATTTGATAATGTCAACATTCATGCATTTTAGGTCAAGCTAGCATTGGCAACAAAATGTGTCTGTAAAAATAAAAAGAAATCAAGTAAGGCACAGAAAACGAGGCATCTGGCTACACAGAAATCAAGACAGGTAAGGCACAGCAAACGAGACAACTAGATGCACAGAATTCAAGGCAACATGTTTCACAGAAGTCCACGCAGATAGGTCGATGCACATGTTACAAGGTCGGTGCACACTTGCCTTCAACACTACAAGGTCGATGCACATCGAGTTAGAACAGTACAAAGGTCGATGCACATGCTTAAGGTCGATGCATGTTACTATTCATGAAGAAGTAAGGCCGATGCACATCTAGCTAGCACAGTAACTAAGGTCGATGCACCTTCTGCCAATGCTAGACTAAGGTCGATGCACATTACTATTCATGAAGAAGGTAAGGTCGATGCATGTTACTGTTCATGAAGAGGGAAGGTCGATGCACATTCTGCCAGCACAAGACGAAGGTCGATGCACATGCTGAAGACTGAAGACTAAGGTCGATGCACGTTCCTGTTCATGAAGAAGTAAGGTCGGTGCACATTACTATTTAAGAAGAAGTAAGATCGATGCACATTCCAGTCTGCTGCGTATCAAGGTCGAGGCACATTGGCTACTTCTGAAGGTAAGGTCATTGCACTTGCCCAAGTTGAAGGACTAAGGTCGACGCACATTCAGCCTTTGAAGAAGTAAGGTTGATGCACCTTCTGCCTAGCACAAGCCATGGTCGGTGCACATCTCGCTAGCTCAAAACAAAGGTCGACGCACATTGTTAGATCTGTGCATATGTAGCTATACAAGGTCGGTGCACAAATGCATCTTAGCCATAAAAGGTATGTGCATGTTTTGTCTTCAACGTATATAGGTCTGTGCATGTTTGCCTTCAACACATCTAGGTCTATGCATGTGTTACATTTGCCTAACCAAGTCTGTGCACATTCACATTTGCATAACCAGGTCTGTGCACATATCAAGTCTGTGCACATTCACATTTGCATAACCAGGTCTGTGCACATATCAAGTCTGTCACATATCAAGTCTGTGCACATATAGGTCTAAGCATGTCTAGGGTCTGTGCACATGTAGAGACCAAGGTCTATGCATATACATACTGCTTGATGAAATGCCTCAGTGAACCCAATTAAACTGCACTGACCTCGCTTGCTCAAGTTCTCTTATCCATCGACCTTAATGAAGAAGATGACCTGTTTGATGAAATGCCTCAATGAGCGGCTCCCAAGGTCATTTGTAGCAAACCTATGGTGTTTTCAGAAAAGGATCCAGAGCGCAAAAATAGGAACCACAACTGCCTAAAAACACATCTTTTGAGGTCTGGAGGAGTTTCCTAGACTGACCACTATCCTCTCTATAATAAGGCTACAGTATAACATTTTGGGAGAAGCTTTTGGGCAGAGACCAGATATAGGAAAGGTTAGCTTTTCTGTGCTATGCTTTTTGGTCATAAGGACAGAGGACTATCATGGGTCAATCAGGAAAAGGCTCCTTTGACAGTCAACTGTCCTTGTCATCATTAGCTTTCCATAACAATCCTTTTGGTCAAAGAAAAAGTCAGGGACCAAATATGGGAAAAGTCACATATCATGGAAGCCACCTTTTTGCCTCTGCCCAATCAGATTTACTGTTGCAGAAATTACACAGGACAAAAAGGACGTCCTGGCTAGTCCAACCTACAGAAGTAAAGGATGTTGCAGATCTTACTTGGGAAGCTCTACTTACATACTCTCTGATCAACCAAGGTTCAAGAAAGCTAGAAAACTTTTTCTGCTACCCCTCTGGCCAATCAGAGGCTACCAAGACCTAAGCTCCCTGAAGATTCGGAAAGTGTCTGAAGACCTTCTTGGCAGCAAAGGTTCCCTGGGCTCTTCTATTTATACAAAGCTTCCTCAAGAGAAGAAGGGCTGCTGGAGTTTAAGGAAAAATCTGAGAGGGCTGCTATTGAAAGAAAAAGAGCCACGCCATTGAGCATTTAAGGAAGAATATCTATGATAAAGAAAGGAAAAAGAGAGAGATCCCCAGCCCTGGTTCGAGCTAAACCAGTTGTGAAAAAGGAAGAAGAAATTGAAGGGAGTGCAGCCCCTCCTTGCATCCAGCCCAAGCCTGTTAGAGTTTTCATTTTACTTTTCTGAATCATATTTCAAGTGTGTGTCCGGTGCTCTATTTAGAGACCGAAAGTGAGTCCTTGGCTGTGTTCAGCCTTGTGTGCTCTTGGGAGACTGTCCCAAGTGTTGTTGCTGCACTTGCAGATTGTGTTTGTTTCTTTTCCCGTGTGTGTGTGTGAGAGAGAGACTCGTCCTCATGTGTGTGTATGTGGGGCATTGTCCCCGTGTGTTGCTGCACTCGCAGCGTGTGTGGAAAACCGTCCCTACCAGTTTGTGTGTAGGAAGTGGAGCTGCGTTCGCCGCGTGTGGTAAAGCCTCACTGGTTTGGTGAGGGGTGGACGTAGGTCTGTGGGTTTGCAGAGTGAAGCACCTTAAAAATGCACTGTGCAGTGGGTTGTTCTTTATGGGATTGATCCATCTTCTCTATCCCCATTCACAGGTTGGTGGGCGTGTTTCAACACATGTAATCTTGGTTATCTCCATCGCACACTCAAGCGCGTAAGACCGTACTTTGTCGTTTTCACTTGAGCCATCTACTTATTCCGCTGTGCTTTATGTCTAAGTGCCTCATGTGCACTCTAGTTGTTGATTATGATTTAATTAGCTAAAGTTTTTAATTAGTCATAGTCTTTTAGCAGGATCTATTCAACCCCCCCGTCTAGATCCGGTTGCACCTATCGGACCTAACAATTGGTATCAAAGCCTAGCTATGTCATTTTCCGATCCAACGATCTGCAAAGAGGATCCTAGTGCAACTCAATCATGTATTCCCCAGTTGATCAGTTTTCAGCTCCTTCCCTTCTAATTTTTGATGGTTCTAATTTCAGTGACAGGCTAGGAAAAATGTGCAGGTTTATAACCTCACGTGATCCTAACCTCTGGAATATTATTACCAATGGTCCTTCTAGCCTGCCAGCAAATAAAGCCAAATGGACAAACGAACACAAGTCCAGACATGCTGACAATCTCACTACTTTGATATTTATGAAAGAAGTAGTACACTCTAATGAAGCTCCATTTGTTTTTAATTGCAGCTCAGCCAAAGAAGTCTTGGATGGGTTGATAAGCATCCACAAAAAGCAAGAGAAGTACAACTACTTGATGGGTGACAATGATGACCAGCCTTTCACCCCGTCATCTCAGGTAAGCTCTGAACCTGAAGATTTTACATTTGATGAGCTCATGGATCCTTATCTTCTAACCCCCCTTCGCAGGCTGGTGTGTGAACGGATTCTATAGTTCGATTGCACCGTGTGCTAAGTGCTCGATATCAATTTTGTATGAGTCTTTAGTTCTGTTCAGTGAAAATAGATCTCAAGTATTAGCTTCCATTTTGGCTGAGTTGTGTGGTTTTAAATTGAGCAAAATTTTTATAAGGGGATCTATTCACCCCCCCCTCTAGATCCCGTATTGCACCCAACAATTGGTATCAGAGCGGGTTTCCTACAATGTGGTCCAACAACCCGGGAAGACCTGGAAACGGCAATGCTCACAGCTTCTTAGCTGAGGGGCATTCAATTAATAGACCACCATTCTTCGATGGTTCTAACTATCTGTACTGGAAGAACACGATGGAAGTATTTTTGCGAGCTCAGAGTCTTGAACTATGAAGAGTTGTTACCAACGGTCCATTCCAACTTCCAGAAGATGAAGATGCATGGACCAGAGTACAAATTCGCTTGTCAACCGTCAACTGGACTGCTATGAATATTATGCAGTACGCAGTTCATCTAGAGGAGTACTCAAGAGTTTCAGCATGTAGATCAGCCAAGAAAATGCGGGACAAATTGGAATTGATATACGAGGGAATGTCCCAGGTAAGAGCCACCAAGGTAAACATGCTGATCTCGGAATATGAAATGTTTAAAATGAAGCATGATGAGACTATTAAGGAAATGTTTTCTAGACTTTCACAGCTCACTAACAATCTTAAGGCATTAGGCAAGGATTATACTGATAGTGAGATTGTTAGAAAAATTCTCAGGTCCCTCTCTCCTGTGTGGCATACTAAAGTCACTGTTATTGAGGATTTTAAAAATATGTCTACTATGAAGGTAGATGAATTGATTGGGTCAGTGATGACCTATGAGATAAATTTCAGAAGAAGTGAAGATGATGACAAGAAACCCAAGATGATAGCTCTCATTGGGTCTGAGAGCAGTGGAGAAAGCAGTGAGGACTTGAGTGAATTGTCGGCAACTGAACAAGAATTCCTCACTAAATACTTCAAAAAGTTCTTAAGAATGAGAGGTATGTATGGAAAGAAGAAGAAACACCACCAGGTGAATGGAAGATCTCATTCCAAATCTGATATGCATAAGAAGACTGATAAAATTGTGTGTTATCATTGTAGGAAGCTAGGGCATGTTCGAGATGAATACCCGGAGTTGGTGAAAAAAGACTCCAAGGTCAAGAAGAAGCAATCCAAGGCTATGGTCTCAACTTGTAGCGATGAGGAGGAGAGCATCTCGAGTGAAGAGGAAGAGATAGAAATCTGTGGACAAATGGCAAATGAAGAAGAAAGTGATGAAGAGGTAAGTTCTCCCTTCGAGAACTTTTCTATAGAAGAATGGGAGCATGCTTACACTATCTTATTTGAATCACATGAAAAATTGATAAAATAAAACAAAAGTGGAAAAAGAAAATTGAGCAGAATAATTCTAATTCTTCATGTGAAAAGTGTTTGCAATTGGAAGAATTAAACAGTGCTTATGAGCTTGATGTTCAAATGCACAAGGAAATGTTTGGCTCTTTAAGGGATGAAAACAAAAATCTTTTAGCCAAAATTTTTGAAACTGAAAACAAACAGAAAACATCCAATAATGATCAAAGTTTGATTAATGAATTGATTCAAAATGAAAAATTGATAAAACAGATTGAGAAACTGAAGGAGGAAATTGAAAAATTAAAACAACTGAACGCTGCCCTATCTGATAGACTGATTGCATTTGAAAATGCTAAGTGTGTGACCTCTGATAATTCAGATAAGTTGGCTAATCTTGAAACTGAAATAGAAAATCACAAAACTGTTAATCACATGTTGAATGAAAGGCTGGTTGCTTGCGAAGAAGAAAATACAAATTCTGAATTGTTAATTGCCTCATTGGAAAATGAAATTGGGTCAGTGATGACCTATGAGATAAATTTCAGAAGAAGTGAAGATGATGACAAGAAACCCAAGATGATAGCTCTCATTGGGTCTGAGAGCAGTGGAGAAAGCAGTGAGGACTTGAGTGAATTGTCGGCAACTGAACAAGAATTCCTCACTAAATACTTCAAAAAGTTCTTAAGAATGAGAGGTATGTATGGAAAGAAGAAGAAACACCACCAGGTGAATGGAAGATCTCATTCCAAATCTGATATGCATAAGAAGACTGATAAAATTGTGTGTTATCATTGTAGGAAGCTAGGGCATGTTCGAGATGAATACCCGGAGTTGGTGAAAAAAGACTCCAAGGTCAAGAAGAAGCAATCCAAGGCTATGGTCTCAACTTGTAGCGATGAGGAGGAGAGCATCTCGAGTGAAGAGGAAGAGATAGAAATCTGTGGACAAATGGCAAATGAAGAAGAAAGTGATGAAGAGGTAAGTTCTCCCTTCGAGAACTTTTCTATAGAAGAATGGGAGCATGCTTACACTATCTTATTTGAATCACATGAAAAATTGATAAAATAAAACAAAAGTGGAAAAAGAAAATTGAGCAGAATAATTCTAATTCTTCATGTGAAAAGTGTTTGCAATTGGAAGAATTAAACAGTGCTTATGAGCTTGATGTTCAAATGCACAAGGAAATGTTTGGCTCTTTAAGGGATGAAAACAAAAATCTTTTAGCCAAAATTTTTGAAACTGAAAACAAACAGAAAACATCCAATAATGATCAAAGTTTGATTAATGAATTGATTCAAAATGAAAAATTGATAAAACAGATTGAGAAACTGAAGGAGGAAATTGAAAAATTAAAACAACTGAACACTGCCCTATCTGATAGACTGATTGCATTTGAAAATGCTAAGTGTGTGACCTCTGATAATTCAGATAAGTTGGCTAATCTTGAAACTGAAATAGAAAATCACAAAACTGTTAATCACATGTTGAATGAAAGGCTGGTTGCTTGCGAAGAAGAAAATACAAATTCTGAATTGTTAATTGCCTCATTGGAAAATGAAATTCAAGACTTGAAAAAATCATTGTCAAAATTTTTAGATGGCCAAAAAAATTTGGACAGACTGTTGGGAGTTAAGGTAAATTTTTAAAAGAAAGGGCTGGGCTACAATCCTGTTAACAATAAATCTTTTGAAAACAAGTTAAGGACATCCTTTGTCAAAGCATCCCATGTAGCCAACACCTCCCAAGTCAAACAACCTGCCAATCTGAAAATTCAAGAATAGAAAAATAAATTTCAGAAAAAAAAACTCAACAAACTGAATACTAAGAAAACTTCATGTTATTATTGTGGAAAGCATGGTCACTTGATGCATGACTACAGAATAATAAAAAAAGATGAATAGAATGTTGATAGAATGCATGTTAGGATTTCTCATGAAAGAAAAATTCATATTGTTCCAAAAAAGAACATTAAATGTTTTCATTGTGAAAAAATGGGACACATTGCTGCTCACTGCTGGCTAGTCCAGGGAAGAAAATTTCATTCAGAATATGTTAATTTCCCTGCAAAAAAAAATGCATTTGGTAGAAATAAATTTGCTTCAAAAGGTAAGCACATTGTGTGCTTCAATTGTGAAAAATATGGCCATACAGTCAAGGATTGTTGGCGGAAAAGAAGTTTTCATGATAAAAATAAAAACAGACCCAGTTATTCATAGAAATTCAAAAATCATGTTTATCAGAAAAATGTGAAAAACTGAGGGTGTTGTCATTACTGTGGTCTTGTTCGGCATCCCATGTCTAATTGTTATTTGCTAACATTTGATGACTCTCATGCCCGAAAGTTGTGGAAAACACCCACCAGTGGTGTTGCTAACTTTTCTGGACCCAAGGAATCTTGCGTACCTAAAAAAAATGAGAATCTATTTTACATGTGTGCCTTGGAGATAGAAGGAGAACAAATGAAGGGGTGAATAAATCCAAGGCACCTGTCGTGTGGTAAAAACCCCAATTCATGTTTTCACTATCTTAGTTGTTGTTTTAGTTGTTGATCTTCAATAACACCTCCCTTGCTTAATTGCATATCATGCTTAATCTGGATAGTTAGAACTCATATGCTAAATTTGATTGCTTCAGTTGAGCATTCATAAGTGGAGCTAAATAAACCTTCAAGTTTGTATATCTTGCATTGTCATGCTTTATTTAAAATTTGTTGCTCATACTAAAATGAATTGCATATAGAACTGCAATTGTTATGCATTTTCATGCATGACCTTATGGTATATTAAATGGTGTTGGGAGAAGGGTAAATTATGTCTGTCTGGAAACCCGCACTACGCATAAGGTGATCTTAGAATCTAAGTTCTCCGCCTGGTACCATGGGTCAAAACTACATATAGAGCACTTTAGACATTCATGAGCATAGTTCAGTAACTCCCTGCATGGTCTTCATGTTGAGATTGATTTTTTCAGTGCGTTTAGTTAGGAGGAGTTAGTACTTATATGAGTTTGCTCGCATGCATACAATAGTTTTAGATTTAATTACATACAATTGATGAATGCATGCACATACTTAGGGGGAGTTGTCTCCTACATGTGCTGAGGGGGAGTTTCATCTAAAATACTTTTGATCTAAACTGTCTCAGGGGGAGAGTGTAGTATCTTTCTTAATAATCCTCATTTCCATGAAATCAACAATTGGTATCACCTTGAACCCTCCTTAAATTTGTTGTCTGCTCATGTGTTTATACACTTTTGGATCATGATGTGTTTTAACTCCTCTTGATGTCTGTTAACCATTGTGATCACTCTTGAAAACTTTCTTGCTTGCTGGTCAATTGAATTCATTTATCTGCCTACTGCTTATGAATTCCCTTTGAAATTAACTTCTGCTTGCTAAATGGATAAACTCTCTTGTCATACCTATGAACTATTGTTGTTGATGTCTGCCCACCTGTGATGTTTAGAAGTCACCTTTTGCCTGCTGGCTTTCATTGAACATCCTTTAAATTTGATTTGTTGGTAAACTGTCTAAAATTCAGAAAGATTCTAATATGTGTACCAAAATCATAAATCTTAAAACAACTGAAACTAGGAATCTTCTATTATACAAGTTTATGATTGTCCAAAATAATTAGCTAGTTTGAGTTTAATAACTTTATTGAGTTTAAAAAATAAATGTCTTGAAATCATCTGTGTTCAGTTTAATAGACCTTAACCATATTTTTCCATGTCGTGCCCTACATAATCATTCTGAAATCTGAAAGTTCTAAATGGAATGGCAACTTTGGTTAAGATACTTAGGTTAAGTATTATTTTTAAACATCAGAAAATCTGAAAAATTCTTCAGGGCTAAAATTAACATAGCAATGACACTAGTTCACTGAGAAACCATGTCCCTTGACCTTTGAAGTCTAGTGGATTCTGTCATGAAGTGCAACCGTTAACTCTGTAGAAAATTATTGAAAATCAAGGCAGAGCAACGACTTGTTCACTAAGAAATATATCCCACTCATCAATGAAATGAGCTGAGATATGTCATGAGGTGTTAATGTTATCTCTGTTCAAATTGAGGTATGACAATAAATCATACTGAGTACTTAGGGATAATGGTATCTAAACAATATGTATCCTATAGATACAAGGTATGCACTAGACTTAATTGCTCTTAAAATGTTGACGAACAAAAAGAAAAATCAGAAAATGGTAGTTGAAAGAAAAAAGATACATGCTAAAACCCAGGAACAAAATCAGGAGATCTTGAATGTTTAACCTCAATACTGATCTTGGTAACTCCCAAAGGAGTCATTACATTTGAATAAGTAAGATAAAAGAGGGTTAAATAGGGTTTCTAAGATGAAAACTTGGTTCATTTCTATTAAATTTGAGTACAGAAATTTTTCAAAGAAGTTTCATTGATAAGTTCAGAACTCATTAGATTTGAACCATGTTGTTCAATAAGGAACATATCATGAACTATTTATAATGGAAGAATCTAAACATTAGTCATTTCTGATTTATGAGATTAGTATCAGATTGAGAATTATCTTGCATAATTTGACAGGCCTCATACTTCAATTCCCTGCTAAAATACTTCATTTACCTTTGCCTACTGCTTGGATCATGTCTGGTTGCTCCTAAAATCACCTTTTTTAATATCAAGGTCACTCTTGTCTGCTTGCCATTGTGCTCTCATTTGGGTCTTCCTACACTGTTCTGAAAATGTGTCAAAGGGGGAGAAAGTCCCAGCTGTTTCCCCTCAAAGCTTTCTTGTTTCACTCATCTCCAAATTCCATATGTGATCTCAAACTATTTGATTTGATGATGTCAAAGGGGGAGAATAGTTTCCGAGTCATTAATTTTTGGATATGATGCATGTTTTGAATATGCATGTTCATGACTCTCTTGTGCATATTAATCTTCATGTTAATTTGATCATAATGACTCATAGTGTTGCCATCATCAAAATGGGGGAGAATGTTGTGTCCCTATGTTTTGATGATGTCAAAACTATAAGTCATGTATGAGTCTTTCATGTCCTACTATTGATGATACTTTATCCATGCATAGTCATAACCAATGTGTAGACAGAATTGATGTAGATTCATGCATGAGATTCTCATGTTTTTGATAGTGTCACCTTAAGTTTATTTTTGATTTGTACAAAGAACGGGTTGATAGCCACTTAAATTCAAAAGAACAGAAGAAGAAGTCTCAAGAAGAAGAGTCGAGCTTAGAGCCGACTCCAGATCACACGGGTCATGTAGTTTTTAGCTGAAGATGTAGTTTGGAGTAGACTCTAAATAATTGTCGAGTTGACTCTAGTCAATCCAGAGCCACCCGCAAGCTGACGGAATGGAGGTGACAAATAGGTACCTAAGGGTGAAAAATCGGACTATATGGGTGTAAAATGGCCTCTAAGTGGTGAGGACACCAGAGCCAGAGTACGGCTCGACTCAGCGAGCCGCCAGTATCGGACACGCAGCACGACTCGGTCGACACCGACCTCTTTGTGATTGGGAGACAATCTGGAGTCGCCACCGGAGCCTTGATACTTTAGTACGTATTTTTATACATATTCATATTTTATATGTATTTGGTCATATTTGGTGTGTATTTAGCATGTATTTGGGTTGTATTTTAGTTTGTATTATTTTGGGTTTTAATATTGGGTCAATGGGAGAATAATTGACCATGTATTTGTATTTTTGATTTATTTTGGTCCAAGGGGGAATTAATAGGGTCCAAGGGGATTAAAATACACCAAGTCCATTTTGTTGACTTGGAGAGAGGGGCGCCCCCTCTATTGTCCCATTATGGGATTATTTTAATCCACCTTGTCCCCCATTTCCCCATTATCATTTTGCTAGGTCTAGAGTTTTAGTATTTAATGTCTCTTGTTGCATTTTGATCAATATTAATGAAGAATATTATTGGAAATTGGCCATGGGCGCACCTCCCCTCTCTCCCTCTTGCTAGTTCTTCTTCCTCCTCCACATTTCTTCAGATCTAGGGCTGAAACCCTAAGATCTCTAATAGATCTTCCTCTCTTTCTCTTCCTCTTGCTACTGCAAACGATCACCGTCGCCGCCGCCGTCGTTCGTGCCGCCATCAAGCCACCACAACCCGGCATCCATCTGCTGCCCTGAAATTCGGAGTTCCTGGACAACAGCTCGGTAAAAGGGCTGGTACATGAGATCCAACCCTCTGATCGTGATGAGGTTTTGAGGGTAGGTTTCTCCCATCGTCCACCATTCCCAATTTAATTTTCACGTAGATCAAAGCATGTTTAGGCCCTTTCCTAGGTATTTGTTTTTGCCCCTCACAGTCTGCTTGTGAGCAGATCTGCGGGATTGCCTGTGGTAACCAAATTTTCAACCGCCTCAAACGCTGTTAGAAAAATACAAAAAAATTATGTATGTGACTAGTACCCTCCCCTCTATCCACCATAAAATCCCAGGTCTTAAATCCTTCATTTGATTTTCCATCAAACCCCTTGAAAAGGCAGATCCCGTTCGGCCCTGTCAGTCTTGTAATCTGAGCCAGCATCAGTTAGTGTGGCACAGTCATTTTAATTTCCAATCCAACCGTTGGATGGAACTAAAATTCCAGTATGTTCAAGATCTATAAGTCCTATTTCCAACGGCGCTAACCACGTTCCGATCCGACGTCGGATCTGGTCGTGCCATCCATTTTCGTGGAGGCGCGCATCTCTGCTCCGAGACGGGCTAGTAACGAGGGGTCCCCGGATAATTCCAGAACAAATACTTCGGGATAGCTTCAGCAACCGCCACTCCCGAGGGTCGACCAGGGACCCTCCGCCACTGTCCTAGTGCTCCGCCACTTTTAGAAGATCCCAGGCGATCGACGTCCCTTTGGACGCCCGTGCTTGCTGCCCTGCCGGCCTGAACTTGCAGATTCGGAGTCACGGTCCGCAACCGCCGGACACGCCACCAACACGCTGCCCGTCAACCCCGGAACGGCACTCCAGAACCGCTATTGTGGCCTGTTACCACCCTGCATGGAGTGGTCCGTAATTTTCATGCTGTAATTAATTCACTTATTGTACCGGGAGTGACGGTTGTCGGCCGGGAAAGTCTTCCCCACGCCCCGAGTTTGGAGGTACGCTCGCCACCCACTTGTCTTACTTGCTTAGCTAGTATACAATCTTACTGCCGCTGCATGTGAGTAGCTTAATTCCTAGATAGTTAAATTTATTCACCGCTGTGAGTTGTGAGTGCGAGACCCGTCCCATGACTCGTTCCGAGCACGAGAGTGAGCCGACCTCCCGAGACTCAAAGTCGGTTACTCAACCGTGCAGATCATCGCGTTTCCCTCGTCGGGGATGACTGTGAGTTAGAGCTTCTTCTTTGGGGCATGTCCGCCTATTTTGGAGCTTGTTAGGTGCCGCGTTGTAGTGTTGTAGCTGGTCGCGTCGTCTCTTTAGTTGAGTCATGTTGTAGAGTCCAAGGTTCGCACCTAATTGGAGTCGAGTCTCATTGTCGTCCCACATCAAATTGGTATCAGAGCCGGTTTGAGTCTAGGGTAGTCAATCCAAGGTGCTCCATTTCATTTGGTATATCCAAAGGTGTTCCTAGAACGATAGGCTACGCTTATTGGGAACGGGGCACACTTGCGTGAGTGTGATCTTTGGATCAAACCTCCGCCTCGTACCAGATATTGGAGTCTAGGTCGTCTTCCTTTTGCATTGGTCCTTCCATATAGGTCGTAGTGAGTCACCCCTTAGTTCCCTTAGGTCCCATTGCATGCCCACCCGTTGAGGTGCCCAGTACCATCACCCTGACACTATGGGTGAACCCCGAGGTGCCAACCCGGGAGGCCGATCACTGGAGGACTTGGTGGCTCTACTCATGGAGCGCATGGACAGGTCCGACCAAACTCTTAGGCAGCATAGGGAGAGGTCTGACCAAATTCTTAGGGAGCATACCGAGCATATGGAGAGCCGTTTCAAGGCCATGGAGGACCGTGCTCAGGTTTCTGACCGATCTATCCAAGGTCTGGTTGGAAGGATGGAGAGTGTGGAGAGAGTCCCCCACTAGGAGCTCCCCGGAGCTGTCCTTGCCCCTCAGGCGCCTACTACCCAGCCCGCCCCACTTAGGGCTGAGGAGCAACAGCCACGTGCCCCCGATGTTGAGGACTATGAGTCCGGTAATGATTATGGGGGAAATGGCCGACACCATCGTGGTCACTGACCGTAGAGGGATGATGAGGATGAGCGGGTCGTCAAGATGGTGCGAGCAGATCCTCCCACTTTTGACGGGTCCTTGGACCCGAAGGTCTATCTCGATTAGGAGGCCGGCATGGACCGATATTTCGAATGGTTTGAGATGACGGACCATCGGAAAGTCAAGTTCACCAAAATGAAGTTGCTAGGGCAGGCACCGACTAATTGGAGGAACATGGAGAACCTGCTGTTTCACCGTCACGAGCTCCAGGTCGAGACGTGGGATGAGATGAGGGACAAACTTAGGAAGAAGTACCTTCCTACCACATACCGCCAGCGTCTCATAGACAAATGGTAGAGTCTCACCCAAGGAGATCGATCCATCTCCGATTACATTGCTGAGTTCGATGAGTACTTTCTACGATGTGACACCACAGAGGAAAGCTCCCTGACTGTTTCCCATTTTTGGCATGATCTGCGGCCACACCTTTAGTATGAGCTTGTTCGCCGCAAAGTGTCCAAGTTGGAAGACGTGTATCAGGTTGCCCTCGAGGTGGAGCAATTTGAGGCGGAGTTTGCTCCTACCCCGCGCTAGGGGGTCACTTATCCGCGTGTGACTAATCCTAGGACCATGCCTTGTTCCTACACTCGGTGGCCTGCAGCGCGCCCCCAAGAACCCCCTCACCAGGACCTCACTGCTTCTAGGTGCCCCCTCCCTCTGAGGGATCCTCCTCTTCTCCAACAGGCACCCGTCCCTACCCCTAGACCTCCCCAGCCCGCCGTGTCGACTCGACCCCTACTTCCTACACCCCCAGTCCATCTTGTAGACAAGGGTAAGGGGCCGACGACTAGTGGAACATCCCATTGCTTCGGGACATAGGGGACTTGCTGTAGGTGTGGTGGGGTTGGCCACTATTCTGCCAAGTGTCCCACTCGGGAGTCGCTTGCCATCTCTGATCCCTCTACTAGCGACCTGAGCTAGTGCCGATCAGTTATGAGGCTGATCAAGACTTAGCGGAGGAGTTCTTTGATGAACTAATGGAGGGAGAGCCAGTTGATGTCCCAGGTACCCAGCATCAGGGTGATGTACAGTTGAGTGTAGTCAGGTGCATCCTAACCCAGCCTCAGGTGAGTGACAATTGGCGTCGTACCACCATCTTCCATATATTTTGTAGGTTGGGAGGGAAGGCCTGCAAGGTGATCATAGATAGCGGGAGTTGCATTAACGCTATCTCTACGGGCACTGTTAGGCATCTGGGTTTGATGCCCGTGGATCACCCCGCACCCTATAGAGTTTCTTTGGTGGATTCTACTTCCATCCTGGTCAGACTGAGATGTCTTGTGCCACTGCAGTTTCAGGCTTACCATGATGAGATCTGGTGTGATGTGTTGCCTATGGAGGTGGGTAGCATTATCCTTGGTAGGCCTTGGCTCTTTGATCGGGATGCCACCCTTCAAGGTCGGTCGAACACTTGCACATTCGACCATGGGGGCCATACGATCACCCTCCACCCCACTCAGTCAAAGGATCCTTCTGTCTGAGGACCAGCCGGCCCCAGCACTTCGAATCCTCCTAGTCAGGGGACGGTCGGTCCTTCCACCTCATCCTTCGTACGGGCAACTACCGCTTCGACTGCTCCAAGCCCAGGAGACCTCCCACCCCGGAGGTTAATGATGATTAGCTCTCGAGAGATGGAGCAAGAGGTGACCGGGGGTAGCCCTATCATTGTTATTGTTGTCCGAGGAGTAGAGGATGTCGCTCCTGGGTCTAATGATGAGCACCCCCCAGAGATAGTTACGATCCTACGGGAGTTTTCTGATGTCTTCCCGGAAGACCTCCCGGAAAGCCTTCCGCCTATGAGGGATATCCAGCACGAGATCGACCTTGTCCCGGGCTCATCCTTGCCCAACCTTCCCCACTACAGGATGAGTCCCATAGACCATGCCAAACTTCAAAGGTAGGTCGAGCAATTGATGAGTCGGGGATCTGTTAGGGACAATAAGAGCCCTTGCGCCATTCCCGAATTATTGGCCCCGAAGAAGGATGGCACATGGAGGATGTGCGTTGATAGCTGTGCGATCAACAAGAGCATGGTGAAGTATTGCTTTCCCATTCCCCGATTGGATGACTTGTTAGACATGATCTCAGGAGCCACTATCTTTTCAAAGATAGATCTTTGTAGTGGCTATCACCTGGTGCGGATCAGGCCTGGGGATGAGTGGAAGACAGCATTCAAGACCAAGGATGGTCTTTATGAGTGGTTGGTTATGCCCTTCGGGCTTTCCAACGCCCCTAGTACCTTCATGCGGTTGATGACCCAGGTTTTACGCCCTATGATAGAGTCTTCTTGATCGTCCACTTTGATGACATTCTTATTTACAATCCCACTAGGGAGGACCACTTAGGCCACCTTAGGCAGGTCTGTGTCATCTTGAGGCGAGAGAGCTTATTCGCCAACCCGAAGAAGTGTGCCTTCATGACTGGTCAGATTACCTTCCTCGGGTTCATTGTGTCTAGGGACGGAGTCTCCGCTGATCCGGAGAAGATTAGGGCCATCAGGGAGTGGCCCGAGCCCCCACCCTCCATGATGTCCGGAGCTTCCATGGCTTAGTGACATTCTATCGCCACTTCATTCGTGGCTTCAGTTCCATCACCGCCCCGATCACTGATTGCATAAAGAACGGGGCATTCGTATGGACTAAGGCTACAGCCATAGCCTTTCAGGACATCAAGGAGCGTATGACCCAGGCACCTGTCCTTGCATTACCAGATTTTTTTATGGTGTTTGAGGTCATATGTGACGCTTCTGGGGTGGGTATTGGTGGAGTGTTGAGCCAGAAGTCCCACCCCATTGCATTCTTTAGCGAGAACCTGAATGATGCCAAACTGCGTTATTCCACATATGATAAAGAATTCTACGCAGTTATCCAAGCATTGCAGTATTAGAGGCACTATCTTTTGCACCAGGAGTTTGTCCTCTTTTCTGATCATGAGGCCTTACGATTACTCCATACCCAGAAGAAGTTGAACGCTCGCCACAGTCGTTGGGTGGAGTATCTCCAGGAGTACACCTTTGTGCTCAAGCACAAGGCAGGGGCGGAGAACAAGGTCGTCGATGTGCTGAGTCGGCAGATGATGATGTTGAGAGGCTAAAGGATGCTTATGTTGATTGTCCAGATTTCGGTCCGATCTATGCAGCCCTTCAGGCCGGTCCCTCACGTGCTTATAGTGAGTTTGTGCTACAGGAGGGTCACCTATTCTGGGGTGACAAGTTGTGCATCCCACAGACTTTTGTTCGTGACTTTCTTACGTGGGAGATGCACGCGGGAGGTCTTGCTGGCCACTTCAGCCAGAACAAGACCGTAGAGGTGGTTAAGCATGGATTCTATTCGCGTAGCTTGAAGAGGGATGTCGCTCGCATCGTGGCCCAGTGCCGCACTTGTGCCATGGCCAAGCAAAGGAAGCAGAATATCAGCCTCTATACTCCCCTCCCTATCCCGGATAGTCCATGGTAGGACATTAGCATGGACTTTGTGTTGGGATTGCCCTGCACCCTCCAACGGCATGACTCTATCATTGTGGTTGTAGGCAGGTTCTCAAAGATGGCATTATTTATTCCATGCTCCAAGACGTCAGATGCCTCTAGAGTAGCCCGTCTATTCTTTTCACACTATGTCTCCAGGTTCGGACTCCCATGCACTATAGTGTCTGATAGGGATGTGTACTTCACTAGCTATTTTTGAAAAACCCTATGGCACATGATGGGCACCCAATTGAAATTCTCCACTACATATCACCCCCAAATCGATGGTCAGACTGAGGTTGTCAATAGGAGTTTGGGAGATCTTCTTAGGTGTCTGGTCCGAGATCGATTCAGGGATTTGGATTTGGTCTTACCTTTAGCGGAGTTTGCCTACAACGATTCGGTCAATAGGTCTACAGGCATGAGTCCCTTTGAGATTGTCACTGGCCGTAGACGTAGGAAGCCTATAGACCTAGTTCCATCTCCCATCCAGTCCCGTGTGTCTGAGTCAGCCGAGTCCCTTGCCGATCATATTAGACAGTTGCATGAGCATGTGCGTCGTCACATTGAGTCCAACAACGCACGATACAAAGAGTTGGCTGATTCCCACAAGCACCACCGTGAGTTTCAGGAGGGCGATTATGTCATGATCAGGGTTAGACCTGAACAGTTTGCCTCGGGAGCCGTGAAGAAGTTGCATGCTCGCGGTGCCGATCCCGTTCGGGTAGTGAGGCGAGTCGGATCAAATGCATATTTTATGGACTTGCCAGAGGATTACGGGATCAGCTCCACTTTCAACATCTCGGGTCTTGTCGCTTATAGGGACCCAGCGGTGATACCCAGTGAGCCCTTTGAGCTGTCTCCACCCCTTGTGAGTGGCACCACCCTAGAGTGTCCACCTCCAGCCTTGTTACCTCAGCAGTGAGAACAGATAGAATGTATACTGGACGAGCAGGTAACGACTACTCGAGGCGGAGTGTATCAACGCTACTTGGTGCGATGGAGGGGACGGCCCGCGTCCGATGACACTTGGATCACTCGAGAAGAGTTACAGAGGATAGATCCAGATCTGCTGGATCGATACCAGAGCGACCCGGACCCTTACTCGACGGGGTCGAGCTTCTCCCACCCGGGGAGAATTGGTGAGGACACCAGAGCCAGAGTACGGCTCGACTCAGCGAGCCGCCGGTACCGGACACGCAGCACGACTCGGTCGACACCGACCTCTTTGTGGCTAGGAGACAGTCTGGAGTCGCCACCAGAGCCTTGATACTTTAGTACGTATTTTTATACGTATTCATATTTTATATGTATTTGGTCGTATTTGGTGTGTATTTAGCATGTATTTGGGTTGTATTTTTGTTTGTATTATTTTGGGTTTTAATATTGGGTCAATGAGAGAATAACTGACCATGTATTTATATTTTTGATTTATTTTGGTCCAAGGTGGAATTAATATGGTCCAAGGGGATTAAAATACACCAAGCCCATTTTGTTGACTTGGAGATAGGGGCGCCCCCTCTTTTGTCCCCTTGTGGGATTATTTTAATCCACCCTGTCCCACATTTCCCCATTATACCCCCTTGACCAAGGGTATCCTAGGTCATTTGGCTAGGTCTAGGGTTTTAGTATTTAATGTCTCTTGTTGCATTTTGATCAATATTAATGAAGAATATTTTTGGAAATTGGCCATGGGCGCACCTCCCCTCTCTCCCTCTTGCTAGTTCTTCTTCCTCCTCCACATTTCTTCAGATCTAGGGCTGAAACCCTAAGATCTCTAATAGATCTTCCTCTCTTTCTCTTCCTCTTGCTACTGCAAACGATCACCGTCGCCGCCGCCGTCGTTCGTGCTGCCATCAAGCCACCACAACCCGACATCCATCTGCTGCCCTGAAATTCGGAGTTCCTGGACAACAGCTCGGTAAAAGGGCTGGTACATGAGATCCAACCCTCTGATCGTGATGAGGTTTTGAGGGTAGGTTTCTCCCATCGTCCACCATTCCCAATTTAATTTTCACGTAGATCAAAGCAAGTTTAGGTCCCTTTCCAGCCATTTGTTTCCCCCCCTCATAGTCTGCCTGTGAGCATATCTGCGGGATAGCTTGTGGTAGCCGAATTTTTCACCCCCTCAAACGCTGTTAGAAAAATACAAAAAGTTTATGTCCTTGACCACCACCCTTCCCCCTATCCACCATAAAAATCCCAGATCCTAAATCCTTCATTTTGTTTTTGGTCAAACCGCTTGAACAGGCAGATCACATTCTGCCCTGTCAGTCCTGTATTCTGAGCCAGCATCAGTCAGTTTTGCACTGTCATTTTCATTTCCAATCCAGCCGTTGGATGGAACTGAAATTACAATATATTGAAGATCTCTGAGTCCTCTTTTCAACTGCGCTAACCACGCTCCAATCCGACTTCGGATCTGGTCGTGCTGGCCATTTTTGTGGAGGCGCGCATCTTTGCTCCGAGACGGGCCAGCAACGAGGGGTCCCCAGATAATTCCAGAACAAATACTTCGGGATAGCTTCAGCAGCCACCACTCCCGAGGGTCGACCAGGGACACTCCGCAACCGTCCCAGTGCATCATCACTTTCAGAAGATCCCAGGAGATCGACGTCCCTTTGGACGCCCGTGCTTGCTGCCCTGCCGGCCTGAACTTGCAGATTCGGAGTCGCGGTCCGCAACCGCCCGATACGCCACCAACACGCTACCCGTCAACCCCGGAACGGCGCTCCCGAACCGCTGTTGTGGCCATTTACCACCCTGCATGGAGTGGGCCGTAATTTTCATGCTGTAATTAATTCACTTATTGTACCGGGAGTGACGGTTCTCGGCCAGGAAAGTCTTCCCCACGCCCCTAGCGTGGAGGAACACTCGCCACCCACTTGTCTTACTTGTTTAGCTAGTATACGTTCTTACTGCCGCTGCATGTGAGTAGCTTAATTCCTAGCTAGTTAAATTTATTCACCGCTGTGAGTTGTGAGTGCGTGACCCATCCCGTGCCTCGTTCCGAGCACGAGAGTGAGCCGACCACCTGAGACTCAAAGTCGGTTACTCAACCGTGCAGATCGTCATGTTTCCCTCGTCGGGGACGACTGTGAGTTAGCGCTTCTTGTTTGGGGCATGTTCACCTCCTCTGGAGCTCGTTAGGTGCCGCGTTGTAGTGTTGTTGCTGGTCACATCGTCTCTTTAGTCGCATCATCTTGTAGAGTCCAAGGTTCGCACCTAATTGGAGTCGAGTCTCGTTGTCGTCCCGCATCACTAAGTCTGAAAAATGGACGTCAGTGCAAAAGCTTCAGAAGTTGAAGAAGTGGAGTCGACTCCAACTGCGAATGGAGTTGACACAGCCACATTGAGTTCTCTAATAACAGAAGAACTATCAAAGGCGACGGAACACAGGCTGCTACTGGTGACAAATAGCTAGTTATGGGTGACAAATAGGAGCTAAGGTTGACAAATAGCTCAGCAAGGGTGAAAAATGGGGAGCAAGGCTGAAACGCATGAAAAAGTGAAGAAGCGGTGTTAACTCCATGGCGTCTGGAGTCAACATTGAAGTCATGGAGGCAGCTCACACAGAACAAATGTGACTAATGGTTACTAAGGTTGATAAATGGATATCAAAGGAGACAAATGCCACGGTAAGGGTGAAAAATAGATTTTATGGCTGACAAATGAATGGGAAGGCTGAAGAGCACAAAGAAGAAGAAGAAGGTTGACTCTGTTTACAAAGGGAGTTGACTGTAGTCAAAGCAACTTTAGTCAAAGTTGAATTTAGTCAAAGTCAATGCCAGTCAAAGAGATTCCACCCAAGTTCATCTTCAAGTTGACTCAAGTCAGGTTGACACAAGTCAAAGTCAACACCTGTGGAAGTCAACTCAAGTCAAGCCCTTTTCCAGCTACAGTGTTCCAGTCAAGAGGACAACATTCAAACTTAGCTCCAGGCATGCTCAAGAGACTCAAGTTCACAACGGTGTAAAATAGAAGATAATGGTAATAAATGTTGTGCCCCTTAGGCACAAGCATGTGCTATGTTGCTTTGATGATAGCAATGCTATTTGGTTTTGATGATAGCAAGACAGTGAGTGCATTTGAGTGCATTTGATATTGTATTTTGATGATAGCAATGCTATTATGTTTTGATGATTGCAATAAACAAAGTGCATTTCTATGCATTCTTATCCTTGAGCATTCTGCATATGATAGCAACATGAATGATGATGTTTAGCATTAATGGCATTTGTTCTTTATATATCTGAATTGTATTTTGTCAGATATCATGTCTCTGCATGTATCTGCATAGTCTGAATGTCTCTGCATGTATCTACATAGTCTGAATGTCTCTGCATGTATCTGCATAGTCTGAATAGCAGTAAGTGCTAGTCTCTACATTGGAAGTGTGCATCATTTGCATTCAAGCCTTGAAGTCTGTACATCATGTTCATTCAGTTCACTTCAAGTCTGTCAGCCATGTGCATTATTTCATTATTTCATCTATCTAAACTCTGCTTAGTTAGTATGAACAATAGTGGGTCGACCCACCCTTGCTGATGCGTCGACCCATCAGAACACTGACTGTCTGGGTATCAAAGTCTGTACATCAGCTTGATCGAGTAAGTCTGTACAGCATGCCTTAGTGTTCATATCATTAAGTCTGTACATTGGCATCTCTTCTTCAAGTCTGTACACCGGGCATCTTCTAATTGAAGTCTGTACAGCCAATGCACTTAACTGAAGTCTATACACTGGTTTGTCTAACTTCAACTCTATACATCCGATTACTGTTGCAGTGTTCACCAAGTCTATACATTAGCACAGTGGAACTTCAAAGTCTATACTGCCTCTGCGTGTTCTTTGCATTCCATTCACATTCCATTCACTGCTGTTCACATTTCGCATAAGTCATGGGTCGACACATCCTCTGATGGGTCGACTCCTTCAGCATTAATGCTGAAGAACTCAAGTCCATACACTGGAAACTCTTCAATTGATAGAGTCTATACATTATCCTAGGCTAAGTGTGTACATCATCTCATTCATGCTTTGATTAATGAAGTCTGTACATCAGTCTTCACATTCTAAGTCTGTACAGCCGTTGGGTTTGGACTCAGAGTCTGTACACTCGATTCGCCTTTGAATTGGTCAAGTGTGTACACTCCTTCACTGTAGCTCTCACGTATCCAAAGTCTACACATCGTGAAAGTCTATACATTCTTCACTGACTTTCGTTCAAGGCAAAGTCTATACATTGGGGTCTTTCCCTACGTTTCATAAGTGAAGTCTGTACATCCGTTTCTGAAGCCTGAAGTCTATACACTCCAGCCTATTCCTACGATCAAGGCTTCAGCTACACTCTAAGTCTGTACATTGGCTTCGCTTCATCAAGTCTGTACACTGACTCGCTTCATGTCCCTAAAGTCTGTACATCCACAGTGAAATCCAAAGTCTATACATTGGTCTTCACATTGAAAGCCTATACATTGCTGGATGATCAAGTCTGTACATTGGGGGGCTTTTCCTACGCTTGGCCAAGTCTATACACTCATACCTTTCCCTACGTTTTGCTGGCCAAGTCTATACATCGCTGAGTCTGTACATTGCTTACAGCTCACACGTTCAAAGCCTAAAGTCTGTACAACGTGAAGTCTATACATTGGGTTCAACTCTTCAAAGTCTGTACAGTGGCTTCGCATCGACAAGTCTGTACATCGGCTTCACTCATTCAAGTCTATACATCCACAATGGATCTTCAAGTCTGTACATCCACAGTGGAACTTTGAAGTCTGTACATCGGCTTCACTCATTCAAGTCTATACATCCACAGTGGATCTTCAAGTCTGTACATCCACAGTGGAACTTCGAAGTCTGTACACTGCTTGAGCCTCAACAAGTCTGTACATCTCCTTAAGCGTTTCAAGTCTATTCATTGGCTCAAGCTTCCAAGTCTGTACACTGGTTCAAAGTCTACACAACGCCTCTTTGATTCTAAGTCTTTACATTCATTTTAAGGCAAAGTCTGTACATTGCCTTTGTGCTTCAAAGCCTGTCGATTGAAGAGTCTACACACTGGTTGTTCACACGTCCCTGTAGTCTGAAGTCTCTACATTGCATATAAGCATGAAAGTCTGTACAGCGGGCAAGTGTGTACATCCATCAGTGAACACATCAAGTCTATACATCGTATGTGTTCATCTGATCTTCATGAAGTCTATACACCGCGTGTGTTCAGCTGTGTTTCATGAAGTCTATACATCGCTTGCCTTCATCCGATCATCATGAAGTCTACACAGCGCCTGCCTTCGTCTGAGGCTTATGAAGCCTTTGTATTCATTAAGTCTATACACTGCGTTGTGCATACTTTACATTGCTTTCGCCTTCACAGCAAAGTCTGTACAATGCTTTGCATTCTTCAGAGTTTGTACAGGGTTTTAGACATAAACGGATAGCTTAATCTGATACTCTTGTCTGTCTGATAGGGACTGAAGAGGCTAATGAAGGGCACGTGATCCGAGGTGCCTGGCTCGTGATCCAAGGATGGACGAGATACCAGGATGCTGCCACGTGGTCCGAATTTTTAGGGTAGGAAATGTGGAAGCCACACGCGCCCAGTGTGCTTGCTGCTGCTGCTGCTATATATACGAGCCTTCTTCCACTAAAGAAGACTGATCGAAAAGAAAAGGAGCAAAGCCTATACATCCAGTCTGAGAGTGCAGAGAGGTCTTCGATCCAGAGAAAAAGAAAAAGAGAAGAAGAGAAGTGCAGCAGAGAAGAAAGAGAAAGAGAGAGAATGAAGAAAGAGAGTGAGATTGAGGGAGATCTGTTCTTGATGGACCGTGGATCAAATCCAGGCCATCCAGCTCTTTAAGAGCCACATTGTGCTTCATTGCTTACAGCTTTTCGATTGCTATCTTGTTCTATTTTCTGTTTTCTATTTTACATCCTTGTTCAAGCTGTTAGTCAGCGGATTGCAGAGGTGTTACCTCTGGACGGCTAAGCTGTTTTGTCCAGCGGTTTGCAGTGGAGGATTCCACTGGACAGCAAGCTGTGTTGCTCAGCTGGGCGAGGAGGATTCCTCGGACGGCAAGCTGTGTTGCCCAGCGGTTGTATGGCAAGCTATGAGTCAGCGGAAGCCACACTCGGTTTGAGTGTGGGGTGGATGTAGGTCTGCTGGACCGAACCACCTAAAAACTCATTGTGCAGTGGTTTGATATATTTGTGGTTTGCTTCCGTTAGATGATTGATTAGGGGCGCACTAAGTGTTGGCTTTCTGGTTGAGCAGAAAAGTTGATTAGCTCTCTTAGAGTGTCTTAATCTGTTAAGTAATCGAAATTCAAATTGAGCTATAGTTCGTCTAACTTGTCTTGTTAGAGTGCTCACTGTCTGTTTGTTTAATTCCGCATCTGTTAATTAGTCTTCCAGATTTGATAAATCTGTCTAGTTAGAATTCTAAATAGTTAGTGAGCCTAATATTTTAATTGGGTGAAAGTTTTTATAGGCCATATTCATTCACCCCCCCTCTGAATACTTGCACCGAACCCAACACTTGGTATCAGAGCGGGTTGCTGCGCATAGGATCTAACAATCCGCTGCAGATCCTGCATCGTTTTATGTGCATTTCAGAGTGGGTCTTTTGAGATCCTATTTTGCTTCACTAACATGTGCTTTGTTTTGCTCATTTGGCTTTGGTGCGATTTGAGTTACTTCATTTGCTTGCATTGTGTGTGATTAGTGTTCTACTTAGAATTCTTATTCTGTCTAAGCATGGAACTCATTGTTGATCCTCCGAAGTTTGAAGGTTCGGGTTTCTACAATTGGGTTAATCAGTTCAGAGAATATGTGATGCAAACTAATCCAGATCTGTGGATAGTCATTGCACACAGTCCATATGAAGTTCCAAAGGTTGAATCCTTATGGAAAACTTCAGACAGACAAAAATTCTCTGATAATCAGAAGGCCCTGGAGCTAACTCGAAGGGCTATAAATACTGACAAGTTTCCTTGTGTGCTTGATTGCTGTAGTGCCTCTGAAGTGGTCAAAATGTTAGCAGCCAGCAAGAGTCGGGATGAAGTGAAATGTCTTATGACTTCAACAGAAGAAGACGAAGACTATGTGGAGGATACTTCGTCACAGGTAAATTCTGACACTGACAATCCTTCTCTGGAAAGCATGATAGCCTTGAATAAACATTTGTTGATGGAGTATGATAGAATAAAATCTGAGAAGTGGAAACTGAGAAAAGAAATGACCCATGAAGTTAGACGTCTGAGGGTAGAGAATGAAAACCTTAAGTCTGACATAAATAAAAAAAAGATGAGTTGAACAAGTTGAAATCTGAGAATGAAGATCTTAGAAACAAACTCATCAGTGAAGACAATTCTTGTAAAGCTTGTGCTATCTTGGAAGAAATGATAAATGAGTTTGATTTTGATCACAATTTGCAAAAGGAACAAATCAAATCTCTAAAAGAAGAAAATGTCTACTTGAAAGAACAAAATAAAAAGCTAATGGTTCTTAACACTGTTTTATCTGAAAGATGGATGACAATTGAAAAAGAGAAATCAGTATTGAAAGAGTGTATCAATTGCAGTGACGAAGAAATTGCTAGTTTTTCAATACACACTGCTGATTTGGAAAAAGAAATTGGTTTGTTAAAAGAAAAACTGGCTAGTTATGAGAAGGAGAAAGTTGATTCAGAAAATCTTATAATCTCCTTGGACAGTAAAATTACTGAGCTGAATAGTATTTCATCTAAGGTTGATAAGGATAAAGGCAAAATGAAAATATCCTCTGAAGATGAAGTAAGTGATCAATGTGAAGAGATTGATAACATTTCTGAAATTAAGCAAGCTAAGAAGAACCAACCGTACACCACTTTTATTCGTAGCTCTGGTTTAGCTAGCACTTCAACTTCTTCTTCATATGTGCATGCTGTTCAGGAAATTTAAAAATGAAATAAAAATCAGAAAACCCCAAAAACTCAAAGTAATTATCTGCATGCTAAAAACTCATCTGATAAGTGCCATGTTTTAAAGAAATTTAATGGTTC
Source organism: Amorphophallus konjac (assembly GCA_022559845.1). Classification (NCBI taxonomy): domain Eukaryota; kingdom Viridiplantae; phylum Streptophyta; class Magnoliopsida; order Alismatales; family Araceae; genus Amorphophallus; species Amorphophallus konjac. The sequence goes on from CM040126.1 coordinate 143,748,255, forward strand.
TTGTTCTTGTCATTATTGTGGTAAGCATGGACACTTTATGAGTGAGTGTTTTGTGATGAAACAAGATGATAGAAAGCATGCTAGAAAAGTTCTGTCTGATCAGAAAAAGGGTAATCTAAATGTTAAAGAATTTCATGCTAGAAATCATGATTCTAGGAGAAAGAATCTGAATTGTTTTTGTTGTGGGAAGTTTGGCCACATTGCTGCTCAATGTTGGCAGAATCCGAGAAAGAGATTCAATTCTGAATTTGTTAATTTCCATGTTAACAAAAATACTTTTGATAGAAATAACCTTGGCTCCAGAGGTAAGCATCCAAGGTACTTCGAATGTGGGAGGCATGGCCACACAGTCAAGGACTGTTGGCATGTTCAGGAAATTAGACTTAATTTTAAATCTGTAAAATTTCCCGTTTCCAATGATGCTAGTAAGAAACAAAATGTCCATGTAAACAACAGAATAATTCATGCTAAGTTTCATAGGTCTCATGCTGCTGTTGATATGCATCATAGGACCAGACAATCTGTTGCTTCATGCTTTAACTGTGGAAAGCTAGGTCACAGGGCTGCAACTTGTTGGCTGGCAGGATACCAAAGCCAGACTAGTTTTGGTAAACAGAATTTCAATTCTGTTAACAAAAATTTCCATGCATATGCATTTAGAACTCCTGCTCATAAGAATGTGCACAAAATAAATTTCAGAACTGCTGCATCATGCCACTAATGTGGTCAGATAGGTCATTCAATGAATGATTGTCATGTGATGAGAATTGATAACCTTCATGCACAGAAGTTGGCTACCATACCTGCTAGGAATGTCACTGTTAATTCAGGACCCAAGACTTCTTGGGTTCCTGCAAGATCACATTGATTGACATGTTACAGGTGTGCCTTGGAAATGAATAAAAGGGGTTAACCAAGGCACTCAACAAGAAAACCCCAGGATACTACAATTCAGGTCGGTTCTGAACTTTGCTTTAAATTCCATTATCTGAAATTGTGAGCATGAAAATTGTGAGTTTCATATTGATTTGCTTGATTGATTGTCGATGATCTCTTCATGTCTAGCTGATCAGTCTGCATTCCAGACTCATCTACTGAATTTTACTTTGCATATATCTGATGCTCTTCTCTCACTGATTATTGCACTGAATAAATGGGCTGTTAGATGCTCTGCACAATCATTTTTACAGTCGATGCTTTATATGAACCTTGTGTCAATGGACTGCATGCTTGTTGTTGAATGCATAACTTGTTGATTGTAAATAGTTCTTCAATGTATAGAGTCAATGCATGTGTCTTGTGTCAATGCATTGCATGCTTGATCACATACTTGGACTGAGCTTGAATGGGTCAGTTAGTGCATACAGTCAATGCATGTGTCTAGTACTTGCATATATCATCTGCATGACTGTCAATGAAATTGATCAATACATAAAGGACTGATTTGCATGACTGTCATTTACCTATTGTCGTAGACTACATGTTTTTCAATGCATAATAGGGCTGCTTTGCACTGCATTATCATTTGCTTAACCCTGGTATATCAAATGGTATGTTACTAAAAGGTAAGGAAATCTGCCCGGAGGTTTCTACCATGTGTGAGATGGTCTTTGAGACCAGGTTCTCCGCCGAGTACCATGGGTCCTGTCTTCATGTAGAACAGTGCACTGCATCATATGTTGAAAAATCTGAAAAATGATGAAAATGCTTATAACTTGGATGCATAAACCTGAATTGATTACATACTTGTCTCATGTATCCTTGGTGCATAGTCTGCATATAGGACAGTATGTTGCATAGCATATCTCTTGCATCATGATGTCAGGGGGAGCTGAGAGTTCTATTCAATTCATTGAATCCTATTCACTTCTCAGTGTTCTCATTCAAATGATTCATATTCTTTGACATCAGTTGCTCATTGAACCATATTGCCAATTGCTATCTTTTCCCCATCATCTTCACTAAACAACAGCCTTGCATCTGGTTTAGTACATTGAATGGTGATTATTGCAATTGTTCACTTATAAGAATCACACTTATAAATTGAAAGGAACTAAAGGTTTAACCTTTATAAATTGGAGAGTTAAGTGTCTGCACTTCAGAATTTAAGATAAAAGAAAACTTTTATAGCTCTTAATCTTTATCTCATGGCTAAAATAGAAAAAGTTTTTTGTAATGCCTAAATATGTTGAACTGGATATGTCTAGAACAGGCTAATAAGAGTGTGTACTGATTTTTTAAACAATCACTCTAAAAGAATTAAGGGCAGCAGTAAATAAGATCATTAATGTTAAGAACTGAACACAGTGACAGAGCAATGGCTGATTGCACTGAGAAACTGTGAACTCCTCCGAAGAAGCAGGAGAATTCACATGTCATGAGGTGATTCAGAATATCTCTGTTCATAGGGTCAAATCTATAGGGGGAGTCCTCACCAAGTAACTGAGGGTACTGGCCTCTAATCAAGGTGTACCCTTAATGTCAAAAGTGAAGACTATCATTTGTGGGTTCTGATCTGAAATAGGTCTAGTAGTTTATGCCTAGTAACTGGGGGTACCTGCCTCTGATCAAGGTGTACACCTAATGTCAACAGCATAAATGCCACTGATCTATTTACTTAGTTCAGGTTCTGAAAAATTCAAAAGTAAAAATCAAACTGCTATAACCCTTCGAAAAATCAAAAGTCAATGAGTGAAAATTATTTTCAATACATATTCAAACTGCCATTCTTGATCTTCCATGTTTAATCGCAAAAGGGTATTATTTCTGACTTATCTATTAATACCATGTGCCCTAGATTCATTGCTATAAATGGAATCTATAAACTCTTTTTCAGGGGTCAGATGTTTTACTCTAGATTTATCACTGTTAAACCTGAATTTTTATCAAAATTGTATGTTGCTGATTCTTATACTTTAACAGTTGTTTATAATCATGCTTTCTTTCTGAACCTATGATTCAGCTGTTGTCAAGTGACCCTCCTACCTTCTCTACCTTTGTTTATCTGTTCATATTCCTTCTCAAAGGGGGAGCATTTATTTAGGGGGAGAAATAACTCAGGGGGAGTCATACCTTCACGGGGAGTTTATTGCTCTAGAAGTCACATGCATGCATACTGCCATGTTGCACACATGTTTTTTTCTTCTGTTCTTCCCTTTTCGATTATGTCAAAGGGGGAGAAAATTTTGTGTGTGACTCACTGTCACTATTTATTGCCATCATCAAAAAGGGGGAGAATGTTGTGCCCCTTAGGCACAAGCATGTGCTATGTTGCTTTGATGATAGCAATGCTATTTGATTTTGATGATAGCAAGACAGTGAGTGCATTTGAGTGCATTTGATATTGTATTTTGATGATAGCAATGCTATTGTGTTTTGATGATTGCAATAAACAAAGTGCATTTCTGTGCATTCTTATCCTTGAGCATTCTGCATATGATAGCAACATGAATGATGATGTTTAGCATTAATGGCATTTGTTCTTTATATATCTGAATTGTATTTTGTCAGATATCATGTCTCTGCATGTATCTGCATAGTCTGAATGTCTCTGCATGTATCTACATAGTCTGAATGTCTCTGCATGTATCTGCATAGTCTGAATAGCAGTAAGTGCTAGTCTCTACATTGGAAGTGTGCATCATTTGCATTCAAGCCTTGAAGTCTGTACATCATGTTCATTCAGTTCACTTCAAGTCTGTCAGCCGTGTGCATTATTTCATTATTTCATCTATCTACACTCTGCTTAGTTAGTATGAACAGTAGTGGGTCGACCCACCCTTGTTGATGCGTCGACCCATCAGAACACTGACTGTCTGGGTATCAAAGTCTGTACATCAGCTTGATCGAGTAAGTCTGTACAGCATGCCTTAGTGTTCATATCATTAAGTCTGTACATTGGCATCTCTTCTTCAAGTCTGTACACCGGGCATCTTCTAATTGAAGTCTGTACAGCCAATGCACTTAACTGAAGTCTATACACTGGTTTGTCTAACTTCAACTCTATACATCCGATTACTATTGCAGTGTTCACCAAGTCTATACATCAGCATAGTGGAACTTCAAAGTCTATACTGCCTCTGCGTGTTCTTTGCATTCCATTCACATTCCATTCACTACTGTTTACATTTCGCATATGTCATGGGTCGATACATCCTCTGATGGGTCGACTCCTTCAGCAGTCATGCTTAAGAACTCACGTCCATACACTGGAAACTCTTCAATTGATTGAGTCTATACATTGTCCTAGGCTAAGTGTGTACAACGTCTCATTCATGCTTTGATTAATGAAGTCTGTACATCAGTCTTCACATTCTAAGTCTATACAGCCGTTGGGTTTGGACTCAGAGTCTATACACTCGATTCACCTTTGAATTGGTCAAGTGTGTACACTCCTTCACTGTAGCTCTCACGTATCCAAAGTCTACACATCGTGAAAGTCTATACATTCTTCACTGACTTTCGTTCAAGCAAAGTCTATACATTGGGGTCTTTCCCTACGTTTCATAAGTGAAGTCTGTACATCAGTTTCTGAAGCCTGAAGTCTATACACTCCAGCCTATTCCTACGATCAAGCCTTCAGCTACACTCTAAGTCCATACATTGGCTTCGCTTCATCAAGTCTGTACACTGACTCGCTTCAGGTCCCTAAAGTCTGTACATCCACAGTGAAATCCAAAGTCTATACATTGGTCTTCACATTGAAAGCCTATACATTGCTGGATGATCAAGTCTGTACATTGGGGGGCTTTTCCTACGCTTGGCCAAGTCTATACACTCATACCTTTCCCTACGTTTTGCTGGCCAAGTCTATACATCGCTGAGTCTGTACATTGCTTACAGCTCACACGTTCAAAGCCTAAAGTCTGTACAGCGTGAAGTCTATACATTGGGTTCAACTCTTCAAAGTCTGTACAGTGGCTTCGCATCGGCAAGTCTGTACATCGGCTTCACTCATTCAAGTCTATACATCCACAGTGGATCTTCAAGTCTGTACATCCATAGTGGAACTTCGAAGTCTGTACATCGGCTTCACTCATTCAAGTCTATACATCCACAGTGGATCTTCAAGTCTGTACATCCACAGTGGAACTTCGAAGTCTGTACACTGCTTGAGCCTCAACAAGTCTGTACATCGCCTTAAGCATTTCAAGTCTATTCATTGGCTCAAGCTTCCAAGTCTGTACACTGGTTCAAAGTCTACACAACTCCTCTTTGATTCTACGTCTTTACATTCGTTTTAAGGCAAAGTTTGTACATTACCTTTGTGCTTCAAAGCCTGTCGATTGAAGAGTCTACACACTGGTTGTTCACACGTCCCTATAGTCTGAAGTCTCTACATTGCATATAAGCATGAAAGTCTGTACAGTGGGCAAGTGTGTACATCCATCAGTGAACACATCAAGTCTATACACCGTATGTGTTCATCTGATCTTCATGAAGTCTATACACCGCGTGTGTTCAGCTGTGTTTCATGAAGTCTATACATCGCTTGCCTTCATCCGATCATCATGAAGTCTACACAGCGCCTGCCTTCATCTGAGGCTTATGAAGCCTTTGTATTCATTAAGTCTATACACTGCGTTGTGCATACTTTACATTGCTTTCGCCTTCACAGCAAAGTCTGTACAATGCTTTGCATTCTTCAGAGTCTGTACAGGGTTTTAGACTTAAACTGATAGCTTAATCCGATACTCTTGTCTGTCTGACAGGGACTGAAGAGGCTAATGAAGGGCACGTGATCCGAGGTGCCTGGCTCGTGATCCAAGGATGGACGAGATACCAGGATGCTGCCACGTGGTCCGAATTTTTAGGGCAGGAAATGTGGAAGCCACACGCGCCCATTGTGCCTGCTGCTGCTGCTGCTATATATACGAGCCTTCTTCCACTAAAGAAGACTGGTCGAAAAAAAAAAGGAGCAAAGCCTATACATCCAGTCTGAGAGTGCAGAGAGGTCTTCGATCTAGAGAAAAAGAAAAAGAGAAGAAGAGAAGTGCAGCAGAGAAGAAAGAGAAAGAGAGAGAGTGAAGAAAGAGAGTGAGATCGAGGGAGATCTGTTCTTGATGGACCGTGGATCAAATCCAGGCCATCCAGCTCTTTAAGAGCCACATTGTGCTTCATTGCTTACAGCTTTCCGATTGTTGTCTTGTTCTATTTTCTGTTTTCTATTTTGCATCCTTGTTCAAGCTGTTAGTCAGCGGATTGCAGAGGTGCTGTCTCTGGATGGCTAAGCTGTATTGCCCAGCGGTTTGCAGTGGAGGATTCCACTGGACAGCAAGCTGTGTTGCTCAGCGGGGCGAGGAGGATTCCTCGGACGGCAAGCTGTGTTGCCCAGCAATTGTATGACAAGCTGTGATGCCCAGCTGTTCATGCTGTGAGTCAGCGGAAGCCACACTCGGTTTGAGTGTGGGGTGGATGTAGGTCTGCTGGACCGAACCACCTAAAAACCCATTGTGCAGTGGTTTGATATATTTGTGGTTTGCTTCCGTTAGATGATTGATTAGGGGCGCACTAAGTGTTGGCTTTCTGGTTGAGCAGAAAAGTTGATAAGCTCTCTTAGAGTGTCTTAATCTGTTAAGTAATCGAAATTCAAATTGAGCTATAGTTCGTCTAACTTGTCTTGTTAGAGTGCTCACTGTCTGTTTGTTTAATTCCGCATCTGCTAATTAGTCTTCCAGATTTGATAAATCTGTCTAGTTAGAATTCTAAATAGTTAGTGAGCCTAATATTTTAATTGGGTGAAAGTTTTTATAGGCCATATTCATTCACCCCCCCCTCTGAATACTTGCACCGAACCCATCAATAAATGGCCAGCTAACCGTGACAAATAGCGCTCAAAGGTGACAAATGAGTGCTAGTGGTGACAAATGGCTAAAGGCGACTGCTCAGGGCAAGAGGAAAGTGATCAAAGGCGATGGCTTTTGCGGCTAAGGGTGACAAATGAGCGGTAAGGTAGACAAATGGGAAATAAGGGTGACAAATAGCTTCTCAACGGTGACAAATGGACAGTAAGGCTGAAAAATAGACTGGAAGGCTGAATTACAAAAATCTTGTGTCTAACACGCACCCAAGTTTGAAGGCCAATGTTTTGGCACGTGATCGAAGGTTCTCTAAAGAAGAATGTTCTCTCTCCTGACACATGGACAAATGAGAAATTGGAAAATTGAACTTTTCATATCCAGAAGAATTTCAGAGCTCCTACTTTATAAATTGGAGCCTTCTTCTTCCGAAGAAGGGTACGCTGCAAGAAAGCTGTGGGAGAGACTGTGAAGAAGAAAAAGAGAACTTCAGAGAGAGAAGAGTGAGCAACATATTTTAAAGGATATCTTTGAGAGAGACTGTGAGAAGAAGAAGAGAAAAAGAAAGAGAGAGTTCGTGAGAATTTGTGTGCCGTCGGAGTGCATTGAAGATCTGCTGTCCTTTGGCCTCTATATCAAATCCAAGCCATTTTGCTCCTTCAGAGCTACATTTGTTTTATTCCTTCCGTTATTCCTTTGCTTTGTTTTTTTTGTTTCCTTGAGTTTCTTCCGATGCTCTGTTTAGAGATCGGGTTAAGCAAGCTGTGAGGCTTTGCGATGTAGCAACTTGTGAGGCTCAGTGGTGTAAGCAAGTTGTGAGGCTCAACGGTTGTAGGGATTGGTTCCCCGAAGCTGTGGATCAACGGTTCAAGCTGTGTGTCAGTGGAATCCTTACTCGGGTTGAGTGGGGGTGGATGTAGGTCTGCTTGGTACGGATTGAAGCACCTAAAAATCCATTGTGCTGTGTGATTTGTTTGTGAGCTTGATCCTTATCTTATAACCCCCCTTCGCAGGTTGGTGTGTGTGTGGATTCTATAGTTCAATTTCACCGTGTGCTAAGTGCTCGATATCAGTTTTGTATGAGTCTTCAGTTCTATTCAGTGAAAAGAGGTCTCAAGTATTAGCTTCCGTTCTTGCTGAGTTGTGTGGTTTTAAATTGAGCCAAATTTTTATATGGGGATCTATTCACCCCCCCTATAGATCCCGTATTGCACCCAACAATTAGATCAAGCAAATCTGCATGATCCCAGAGGACGTCAGGTTCAAACCACCATGTTGGTACCTGTTTGTCCACAGTTACCGCATCGCTATAATCCCTTGCTCCTTCTATGAGTCTGATTTGATCGAGGGTATGGTAACTGTCAAACCCCATGATAATGCTATTTGACCATGACCTCCTATTAGTGTATGATGTTCGTTCCAAACGAACTCACACGACCCTGACCAGGGATTTAGTGGAGCGTCAGTGTCTTGACCCATTAATTATCTGATATATACTTAATAGTGAGCGATCCCCTCTTGACCATTGACGATTTTCACACGTATCTTGACATGGTCAGTGACTTGGCATTTCATGACTTATGGTTAAAGTCGCTTAACCAAGTATAAAATCATGCCAGTCTAGTGTAAGATCCAATCAATGTCTCAGGTCAAAGGACCAACGATGCTACTAAGATAATTGGATCTTCAGTTGACATTAGGTATAATTAACCATCTAAATATCCAATGGCAGATCAGTCCAATATATATCCTCTTATGACATACACCTACACATATGTGTTGGTGTCCCGCACCAGTGACCATGAGACTGTTCACCCACAAATCATGTGTACTGGTTTAATAGGTAATCAATGTCCCTAAGTGATTACCCTCCAACTAGGGACAATTTCAAGGTATGTGTCCATGTAAAGTCAGTCTCATGATCGAGATCCTATCTCAAGTTAACTTTACAACCACATATCCTAGGGACAACGTAAAGTAATATATAATTACAAAATTTCACCCAAATACCACTTTATTAATGATGAAAAAGTTGTACAACTATCGAGTCTACCTGACCCAAAACTGGCCTGTAGGACACCCAATACTAACATTTTCATATTCACCCTTCGTTGCGGTGGAGTGGCTTGGTGTTGTTGAGCATGTAGAGTTACCAATCGGGCAATATGCATTGCATTAGATGGCTGGTGTTGTGATTTTAGGCATGTTTTGAGCCGAGATCTACAAGGTAATGGGCAGTTGCCAGGCTAAGAGATAGAGAGGGCCTGTGCTCCAGAATTGAGGCATTTGAGTCCTTCCCATTCTAATCCCTGGACTCAGTTGACCAAGTTGGAGATTAATGTGTGGCAGATGCTAGAATTTTTCCTGCCCTGGCCATGTAAGTGGTGCAAAGTTGCATAGCGGAAGCGTGGTGGGCCCATAACCCACAGGCTCTAAGATCGAAATGGAAGCAAAGAATTGAAACGCCTCGATGGTGAGTAGAATTTTGGAGATTTTCTGATCAGTTAATCAGGGTTGTCCCCTATTATGAGATCATTTTGGCTATAAGGGTGTTGCAGTCAGGTTGCGTTCGCACTAGCCTTTTCATGAAGTGTGCAGTGCAGCTTATAGTAGAGCTGGTTGGCAGTTGAAGTTGTGCAGATTGTGAGCAATTGGATTGGTTATGAGGCGGAGTGAGAATATATTGCCCAGAATTACAAAATTGTTTGACCAACTCTAGTTAATGTTTGTGTCCTCGAGGTGGACTCACAGGGTAAGAGATGCGTATGTTAAAGAAATGGTTCTTGGGTTCTGGGAAGGATGTTGTTTGGTGTGCCGACTTATCCACGGTGATGGCAACTTGGGGCCCAGTCGAGCGGAGATGATGGTTGTTGAAAGAAAGAACCTAGCTATAGTTGAGACTAGGAATGGCTGGAGGTGGGTATAGGTTGCGCCATTATGAACCAGATAGTGTGGAGAATGAAGGCACTTCTCTATTCGAAGGATGTGTGCCTAGAGTTGTGAAGTTGCAAGTATTATTAGTTGGTTCTAGTGGCTTCGTGGTGTGTGAACTCTGAGAGTTAGCTAGTGTTAGTTGGTCAGGGGTGGAAGGAGCATGAGATAGACATTTCCCTAGTGTAAGGAGTCCCAGGAATGAGGATTGGGAGGGCAGACTCTGCATTGTTTTGACTTAGAAAGAGATTTGTGAAGCTCTAAGATTATAGTGTTATGGTTAGGGATCTCGAGGTTGTGAGAATGACCTCATCATGCCCCCCTTGAGGAAGTAGAGCAAGTAAGAGAGTTCGGTAGGAAGTAGAGAGGGGAAATCTAACCGCCCACATGGAGAGGACAAACGAGGTCTGACCCGACCCAACGAGGCCCAGTTCCTTAAAGTGGTAGCCCTCGGGCCCACTAAAGATAAGCCTAATAACTCACTCGGAACACGTACTTCCTAGGCGGCCTTTGGGTTGGGAAGTTCGAGCATCAGTTCGATCGGGAGAGCTCCATCGGAGCCCCGTACTTTCTACCCAGATCACGCACTCATCGCTCGGGAAGACATCTCTTGATCCAGTGCCTCATGCTCGGGCCAACTGATGGAAGCTTATATGTACGGCCGTTACGTGTCCCTTAAAAGCTAGGAGCTCAAGAGGATAGGGGAGATCAAGAGTCCGCATGCTATAAAGAGCCCGCAAGGAGGACATAACCCCCCCGAAACTCCTCAGCTTATAGGGATCATTCACTCAATGGGCCATTATTTAAACTAGAAGAACCCTCCTGAGAGAAGGTAAGCCAAGAACCCTGAGCATGAACCACTTCACCTTTTGGTGGAGAGGGATCTCGCGTTCCCATCTTCTTCCTAACTATTCCCTTTGCACCAGTGCTCTACTACATTTGCTGACTTAAGCATCGGAGGGTCTTCCCCGGGGATCTATCCCTAGGCACCTCTGACTTGTTTCCATTCTTGCAGTTCACACTTCAAGGATATGTGGTCATCTTCCTCCCCGCTCAGGAGTAGCGCGAGATCGCCCCTCTTCATCTGGCGCCGTCTGTGGGAAACGAATAAATAGCCATCATTGTGCAAAGGAGTTCTGACAGGAGGACTGCCGGTGACAAGGGAAAAGCCCTGGCGATGAAAGAAGGCGCACCTTCCCTCCCCACAGAGAATTCCCCGTCAGGCAACCACGTCGATGAAATACCTCCGTCAGTGGCAGGGGAACAGCTTCCCGGTGGGAGTACCGACGCCCTCCAAACCCTCAACATAAAACTGGATGTCCTCGTGGATCTCATGAGGGCCCAGGAGACCAGGGAGGAGAAGTCGCATCTCCCCCAGAAGAGCCCTCCCCGCGGAGATGCCTCCCAGCAAACCACTGGAGGCCGTTTTACCCTCCAGGGGCGGTGGCTCATCCGCAACCTATCAGGAGGACCATCGCATGCCCCTCCCCCGGAACAAGAAGCCTCCTTTACCCCGAGGAGGGTGAAGTCCGAAGCACATCGACAGTTCCCAGAAATCGAGGTCCCTGAGGAGCGTCGAGACAGCATGCAAGTGCGCCCCCCCAGCCCTGCAGACCAGCGACAACTGGAACTGTCCCTCCGGATGTGAGACTTTGAGAGGCATTTCGTAGAGCAAGAGCGCGCCCTCCGCGCCTTGCAGAAGACCTCTCCTGTGGAGGACGAGGAGCTATCCCCGTTCTCCGACTACATCTTGAAGGCCGAGATCTCCCCTAGGATCTCACTCCCGACCTTCAACTCGTATGACGGCCAGCAAGACCCGGCCAATTACTACGACAACTTTGATGCCCTGATGACCTTGCATGGGGCGTCAGACGTGATCAAATGCTGAGCGTTCATGACCACTTTGGTCCTAGATGTAGTGCCCCAGAAGTTATGTGATAAATCCTGAGTTATTTATAGAATTTTCTGGAATTTATAAGGGATAAATAAAAGGATTATTGAATTTATAAGTCCTTATAAGGCCCAATTGTGTTAAATAATTAACCTAGCCTATGTAAATAAAATCCAAAAGGTTTAAGGACCAAGCCCATTAAGTTTGGCCCATATTCTAGAAGGTTATTTAGCCTATTTTTTAAAGATAAATACCATTTGTATAGATAATAATATGGATAATTAATAAAAGAGTTTGATTTATGTTGAATTCTGTGCACGTTGGATGTAGCAGTCTATCGTGTGACCGCCACAGTCACGTAACGTACCTAGACTGATGCGTTACACCCTGATAGTTCCGTGAATGGAAGAATGAGTAGAAAGATTGGATCTCTGGGATCCTATCTACAAGATACCTAATTGGGAGAACTTGTAAGGTTACTAGGGACTCTTAGGGATCAGGTTCTGGCAAATTAAGGACTCTAGAATCGATCTAATCCTCAAACCCTAGCCAGAACCCTATAAATAGGACATAGTTTTGACCTGAGCAACCCTTACTTTTGCTCGTGAAGAAACAAGGTAAGGAGTCACAATTTCGGGTAAGTTCTTCAAAAGATTTTGTATATAATACTAAGGTCTAATAGCTCTCCAAATTTCGTGCTAGGAGATGAACTAACCAAGAAGATAGGGGCTTCTAAAGTCGCTGATTCAGTCATAGCAGCCTAGAATTCAGAGCAAAAGATCACTGAAGATCAAGAGATTAGGACGTCTAAACGATGTAATTAGAGTTCAATCCTTTAGAACTTTTTGTTCACCTTAGTTTCATCTTTTTACCCTAAAAAAATTCACATCTTTAGGACAAAAGGTTGGAGAGATAGAGCAGCAGGAAGTTGCTGAAAAATCGCTGGAAAAGGAGAGCTAGGGCTCAATTTTCAGACTCAAATTAGAAGCTTAAAGCCTAGTTAAGAGATAGGTTATCTCATGATTGGCAAAAACATCTTGTTAGAGATAAAAGTCTTCTAATTTTGATTGATTTCATGCATCATGAATCATGAATTCCATGTTTTAGTGGGTTCATGCATACATACATATCCTTAGCCCTAATCAAAGATCAAAGATATTATCTTGTCTATTCAGTAAAACCCATGCATGTAGTTGGCCCATACTTTGTTTATCATGCCTATAATAATTATAGTATTTTGATTTCCAGGCATGTTATATTTTCATAAACTTTTTCTTTATTTTACTACCAGCAGACGATCTGACGCATCAAGGTAAGACCGTCACAATTATATCACGGCCTTACGATACGCCGTCACACCTTCTTTGGTGTTTGAAGTTTTCTGTTGTCTCTGGCGCACTATCAATGGAGCGTTACGTTATTGTAACGGTCTCACGATAAACCGTCACAGTCACTGTGACGCACCCATTCTAGACCGTCAGGGTAACTGTAGGCAGAATAGGAAACTAGTTAATTTAACCTATAAATAAGCTTAGTTATCTAAGTATTGACCTGATTTCATATCTTTTAGAATTTTTTACTGATTCATGATAGAAATTGCATACTTTAGGTATCTTAAGTTACTTTAAGTTATGTTAATTTCATATGCTAAAATTCTATAGTTTTGTATCTAAATCATGATTTTCCAAAGATGTATTGACGGAGTTTTATCTTGGTTTCACGTTGATTACACATTCTCTCTCTATCTATAGAGTCATCTCTTTAAGTACATGGCACATATTCTGGTATGTTGTCCATTAGTTCACACTTTGCACTATAGGAACATTATTCTTGGACATGAGGACATCTCTATTGGATATTCCTTCCAATGGACTAAGAAATCTTGTTTCAAGGTCTCCGTAATTCTCCGCGAGCCTGGGATTCCCACTAGGACGCCGAGTTGGTTGTATCATTAAAGTCCATTGATTAGGTTACACTATCGAGGTTTCTGGTTATCAGTAGTGTAACGGATCTATATTGGACCGTCAGGCACATGTAACGGCCCAATATACGACCGTCACATTTCACTGAGTCTATTATTCAGACTAATGTAACGGCCCAATACTGGAGCGTCACATCATGTAACGGCCCAGTACACGACCGTCACACTGCTTGAGTATTTTAACCCAAGGTTTGACGAAGGGTTGATATTCCAAGGTTTCTAGATGGACTCTTGATGATCTAGAACTTATGAAATTGATCAAAAAACCTAATATAATGAATGGAAGTTAAAGAAATGTACCGTTATGTTACCGATTTATTTCCATAAGCTTAACCTTGTTTAAGTCATTCTTGACTCTCGCATTATTAAATTGAAGCGTTCATTCGTTGAATAGTGTTATCATGAACTTATTGAATTATACATTTTTGGCCATACTTTATTGTTACATGTGTGGAAGTAGCTTGATTTATACTTGAAGATGCGATCGAGCACTGATTGTGTTCAAGGGCTCTATGCTAGTCCCCTCGGCTGATTGTCAGAAACATACTATTATAAACCATGGGGTATGATGCTACTGGCGTCACATTACGTTGGGAGTACTTTTTTTATAAATAAGTGAAAATCCACAATACGATACAGCATGATTGATAATTGTACATGACTTTCTTGCTTGATATTCCATAGAAATTCATAAAGTACTTGCTCATAAGCAAAAGATACTGGAGTGATGATTATGTGGCATTGCTAGTACATTCTCGATACATTCTTGTTCATAAAAGGCCAATAACATATTCTTATTACATTGTTGCTAGTTCAGTCTTGCTCTCATTCTATCTTACATGATCATCTTGTTACTTTGCTTTAACCGTGTGATTGATCACTTTTGCATGATTTTACCTTATTTCTTTAGAGCTAAAATGTTAATTACTTTAATGATGCCTTCATGTTGATGCGAAGATACCTACTGGGCAAGTGTGCTCATTACCTATTTCCATTCTTTTCAGGAAATGAAAGTGATTCGAATTCGAATTCGAGTTATACAAGTAGCGGGTCCGAGAGCGAATGAAAGTATTTTCAAAGATGAGAGTGAAGACTTAGGAAAGTCTATATTGTTTAGATTGAGTCTATGTAATTTTCCTATTTCTTGAGTCTGATAGATTGGAAGAAGTTGAAAGTTATTGTATTTGAACATTGATTATTAATGAAATAAGTTGGAGTGTGATTAAAATAATGTGCAATTACATTTATGAGTGTGATTGTCTCGCGATCTGATCATTCTTACTTCCAAGAGACTTACCATGCCGGCTGTTCCCGTTTCTCGAGCGAGTCTTCCGCTGTCATAAAGGCTCAGGGCGTGACAGTTAAGTTGGTATCAGAGCCTAAGTCTCAAGACTTAGGAAGAAGAGTCATGTTATAGGATAAGTCCAAGGTTTAAGGGCCCCTACCTATCAACTAAGGAAGAAATTTCACACCATGTGAGAATTGGGTAGAACCCGGGATAAGATAGTTAATTAGTTTTAAGATTGATTTTTCCTTCCAGTTTCACGAGAAATAACAAGTTATTATTTTTCTCCCAGGTACCCTTTTATTACCATGGCTCATCACGTAAATTGGGATGGCATGCAACAAATTGTTGCTGGTCTCACTCAAGCATTACAAACCATGGCGCAAGCTGGCACAGGAGCAAGGGCTGGTGATTTACATCGCAACTTTCGGAGCTTAAACCCTCCGCGTTTCTATGATTCTTCTAATCCCGACGAGGCAGAGAACTGGATAGATGAAATGAATCGTATATTTGACGTCATCCAATGCACCGATCAAGAGAAGGTGCGTCTCGCAACCTTTTAACTTAACAAAGATGCTCGCACATGGTGGAAGTCGGTTCCGGCACCTCCGGCCGATGCACCTCATAAATGGGAAGGTTTTCTTACCATGTTCTATGCCAAGTACTTTTCTGAGCACATAAAAGAGAGAAAGGCTATGGAGTTTGCCGCTCTTCGGCAAGGAATGATGACGGCTGCCGAATATGAACTGTAATTCTCAAGACTTGCACCTTACGCACCGCATCTTATCAGCACCGATTTATTGAAGGCAAATCGGTTCATGGATGGGTTACGACCCGATTTTATTCAGTAGCTCGGGACCCAAAACATCCGTACTTATGCGGAAATGGTTCAACGAGCGTATTTGAGTTAAAGGACCTTAGAGAATGTCAAAAAATTAAAAGGGAAAGGAGAAGAATCCAGCCGACGCTCAGATCGGCATTATAAGAAAGAAAAGTTCAGCATCACAGAGCCCTACAAAAGCCGTGATAGTAAGAAAAGATCCAGGAATGAGAATGGTGGAAGTTCCCATGAGCAAAAGAAAGTCAAGGAGGAGAAGGAGCAAGTTGCTACAGCTTGCACGTTTTGCAAAAAATTCGGCCATTCAGCTGAAGAATGCTGGAAGCGCCTCAGCGCTTGTTTACGTTGTGAAAGCAGGGAGCATCGCATGCCAGATTGCCCCCTTATGAATGACCAATCATCTGGTTGAGGACGTAGGAGGTAGGCTCGCCTCAATGCCGTCTTAGAAGAAGAGGAAGCGCCCAAGGATGGTGGGCTTATGGAAGGTACTCTTCAAATTTATTCTCATCCTAGATTTATGCTATTTGACACTGGTGCCTCTTATTCTTTTATCTCCACTACTTTTTCAAAAATCTTATCAATTGCATCAGTCCCCTTACCTTCAGATCTCGCTATTACCACAACCTTAGGTTCTGGAACAAAGCTTACCGACTATTATCCTGATAGCGAAGTGATAGTAGAATGTCATAATCTCCCCGCAAACTTAGTATGGCTTGACATGAAAGGTTATGATGCCATTTTAGGGGTAGATTGGCTTGTAGATCATGATGCTTATATCAATTGCCGCAATAGGATTATATCCTTTCGAAAACTCGATCTTCCAAGATTTTCCTTCCTTGGCATTAAGTACAAGAAGCATCCTACTATCATATCTTCTCTTCACGCTTGCAAACTTATCTCGCAAGGATGTGAAGCTTTTATTACTTCTGTCATTGTTACCGAATCCAAGGAGATTATCTTAGCAGACATTCCTATTGTAAATGAGTTCCCCGATTTTTTTCCATCCGAATTACCCAGTTTACCACCCGAGAGGGAAGTAAACTTCACTATTGAACTCATTACAGGAGCAACACCTGTTTCTATAGCCCCTTATAAGACGTCCCCCACAAAACTCAAAGAACTAAAGAAGTAGTTGTAAGAACTACTGGATAATGGCTTTATCAGACCTAGCACATCTCCTTGGGGTGCGCCGATTTTATTTGTCAAAAAGAAGGATGGTTCTCTCAGGCTATGCATCGATTACCGACGACTGAATCAACTTACAATCAAAAATAAGTATCCGTTGTCGCGTATTGATGAGCTCTTTGATCAACTTTCGGGAGCAGAATAGTTCTCCAAGATTGACCACAGATCAGGTTATCATCAGCTTAGAATTAAAGAAGAGGACATTTATAAATTGGCTTTTCGAAGTCGTTATGGCCACTATGAATTCGTGGTAATGCCGTTCGGGTTATCTAATGCCCCAGCAGTATTTATGCAACTTATGAACAGTGTTTTCCAGCCATATCTGGACCAATTCATCGTCGTCTTCATTGATGACATCTTGATATATTCCAAGACAATGAAAGAACATGAAGAACATCTGAGGATAGCTTTACAAACACTTAAAGAACATAAACTCTATGCCAAGCTAAACAAATGCGAATTCTGGCTCAAGGAAGTTTCATTCCTAGGCCACATTATTTCAAAAGAAGGTATACTTGTGGATCCTTCTAAGGTAGAAGCTGTCAAGAATTGAAGCCGGCCAACGACCGTATCGGAAGTACGAAGTTTTCTGGGTCTAGCTGGTTATTATAGAAGATTCATTAGGGATTTCTCAAAGATTGCAGTTCCTTTGACTAGACTCACAAGAAAAGAAAATTCCTTTGTCTAGTCAGAGGAATGTGAGAAGAGTTTCCAAACTCTTAAGAATCATCTTACTACAGCTCCTATTCTATCACTACCGATGGAAGGTGGTGGATTCGAAGTATATACGGATGCATCTGGCATTGGCTTAGGGTGTGTCCTCATGCAAAATGAAAAAGTAATATGTTATTCTTCAAGACAACTGAAGCGTCACGAGAAAAATTATCCTGTACATGATTTGGAATTAGCAGCTGTCATTTTCACCTTGAAAGTTTGGCGTCATTATCTCTATGGAAAAAAGTTTACGGTCTACTCGGACCACAAAAGCTTGAAGTACTTATTTTCTCAAAAATAGCTAAATATGAGGCAGAGAATATGGTTAGAGTATCTCAAAGACTTTAATTTTGCTATTCAATATCATCTTGACAAGGCTAATACTGTAGCAGATGCACTCAGTAGAAAACCAATGGGTATGCTATCAAGTCTCATGATTAGTATGACTAATCTTATTCCTCAATTTGCTCAGTTGAACTTAGATATTGATAGGAAGGAAGATTGTTTCCTAGCTAATATTCAAGCTCAACCTACATTAATAGAAGATCTGGTCAAGCTGCAAAATGATGATCCTATATTATTGGAGATCAATGCCAATGTTGAACAAATGCTGGATTTTTCTATTAAGGATGGAAGATTGCTATTTAAAGACCGAATATGTGTACCGGATCATGAGGATACGAAGAAATTGATTCTAGAAGAAGCACATAAATCAAGGTATACCATTCACCCAGGTAGTACAAAAATATATCAAGATCTCAAAAGAAATTTCTGGTGGCCAAACATGAAGAGGGAAATAGCTGATTTCGTGTCTCGCTATCTCACTTGTCAACAAGTAAAGGCAGAGCATTTTAGACCCGCAGTTAAACTGCATCCCTTGAATATTCCTGAATGGAAGTGGAAGAGTATAGGGATGGATTTCATTATGGGGTTACCTAAGACAAGAGGTGGACACGATGGTATATGGGTAATCATAGACCGATTAACTAAATCTGCACATTTCATACCAATCAAAAGTCGATGGTCTGTGGATATCTTGGCAGCATTATACATAAGAGAAAATTTTAAATTACATGGTGTCCCAGTCACTATTGTATCTGATAGAGATCCTCGGTTCACATCACAGTTTTGGAAGGGTCTACAACAGTCACTAGGAACTAGATTGAACTTCAGCACAGCCTTTCATCCACAAACTGATGGTCAGACAGAAAGAATGAATCAAGTGGTAGAAGACATGCTCAGGGCTTGTGTTATTGATTTTGGATGTAGTTGGCATGATCACTTGCCTCTAGTAGAATTTGCATATAACAACAGTTATCAGGCCAGCATACAAATAGCACCTTTTAAAGCTCTATATGGAAGAAGTTGTCGATCACCAATATGTTGGAATGAAATAGGGGAAAGACAATTCCTAGGCCCCGATATTATCAGAGATTCTACAGAGAAGATCAAGCTTATTCAAGAGAGAATAAAGATGGCACAAGATAGGCATAAATCTTATGTTGATAATCGAAGACGCAACTTAGAATTTCAAGTAGGAGACCATGTGTATCTCAAGGTTTCTCCAAGTCATGGTATTCAGAGATTTGGCATTAAGGGCAAATAACTCCAAGGTTCGTTGGCCCGTTTGAAATTCTTGAAAGGGTTGGTGAAGTGGCTTACAAACTGGCTTTACCTCCACAATTAGCAGGAGTTCATGATGTATTTCACGTCTCTATGCTGAAGAAGTATGTATATGATCTTGACCATATTATCACTTATGACAATCTAGAGATTCAGAAGGATATGACGTATGAATAAACGCCAATAAAGATTCTGGAACGGGAAGTGCGTCAATTAAGAAATAAAGTTATTCCTATTATCAAGATTCAATGGAAGAAAACATGGCCATATGAAGCAACATGGGAAATCGAAGTAGCCATGCGGAAGAGATTTCCAGAATTATTCAACTGTAAGTACACTCTCCATAATCCATGTATTAAATTTGGGGACCAAATTCTTCTAAGTGGGGGAGGGTGTAGTGCCCCAGAAGTTATGTGATAAATCCTGAGTTATTTATAGAATTTTCTAGAATTTATAAGGGCTAAATAAAAGGATTATTGAATTTATAATTCATTATAAGGCCCAATTGTGTTAAATAATTAACCTAGCTTATTTAAATAAAATCCAAAAGGTTTAAGGACAAGCCCATTAAGTTTGGCCCGTATTCTAGAAGGTTATTTACCCTATTTTTTAAGGATAAATATCATTTGTATAGATAATAATATGGATAATTAACAAAAGAGTTTGATTTATGTTGAATTCTGTGCACGTTGGATGTAGCGGTCTATCGTGCGACCGCCACAGTCAAGTAACGCACCTAGACTGATGCGTTACACCCTGATAGTTCCATGAATGGTAGAACGAGTAGAAAGATTGGATATCTGGGATCCTATCTACAAGATACCTAATTGGGAGAACTTGTAAGGTTACTAGGGACTCTTAGGGATCAGGTTCTGGCAAATTAAGGACTCTAGAATCGATCTAATCCTCAAACCCTAGCCAAAACCCTATAAATATGACCTAGTTTTGACCTGAGCAACCCTTACTTTTGCTCGTGAAGAAACAAGGTAAGGAGTCACAATTTCGGGTAAGTTTTTTAGAAGATTTTATTTATAATACTAAGGTCTAATAGCTCTCCAAATTTCGTGCTAGGAGATCAAGTAACCAAGAAGATAGGGGCTTCTAAAGTCACCGATTCAGTCATAGCAGCCTAGAATTTAGAGCAAAAGATCACTAAAGATCAAGAGATTAGAACGTCTAAACGAGGTAATTAGAGTTCAATCCTTTAGAACTTTTTGTTCACCCTAGTTTCATCTTTTTACCCTCAAAAATTTCACATCTTTAGGACAAGAGGTTGGAGAGATAGAGCAGCAGGAAGTTGCTGAAAAATCGCTGGAAAAGGAGAGCTAGGGCTCGATTTTCATACTCAAAATAGAAGCTTAAAGCCTAGTTAAGAGGTAGGTTATCTCATGATTGGCAAAAACATCTTGTTAGGGATAAAAGCCCTCTCGTTTTGATTGATTTCATGCATCATGAATCATGAATTCCATGTTTTAGTGGGTTCATGCATACATACATATTATTAGCCCTAATCAAAGATCAAAGATATTATCTTGTCTATTCACTAAAACCCATGCATATAGTTGGCCCATACTTCGTTTATCATGCCTAGAATAATTGTAGTATTTTGATTTCCATGCATGTTATGTTTTCATAAACTATTTCTTTATTTTACTGCCGGTAGACGATATGATACATCAAGGTAAGACCGTCACAATTATATAACAGCCTTACGATAAGCCGTCACACCTTCTTTGGTGTTTGAAGTTTTCTGTTGTCTCTGACGCACCATCAATGGAGCGTTACGTTACTGTAACGGCCTCACGATAAACCGTCATAGTCACTGTGACGCACCCATTCTAGACCGTCAGGGTAACTGTAGGCAGAATAGGAAACTAGTTATTTTAACTTATAAATAAGCTTAGTTAGCTAAGTCTTGACCTGATTTCATGTCTTTTAGATTTTTTCACTGATTCATGATAAAAATTGCATAATTTAGGTATCTTAAGTTACTTTAAGTTATGTTAATTTTATGTGCTAAAATTCTATAGTTTTGTATCTAAATCATGATTTTCCAAAGATGTATTGACAGAGTTTTATCTTGATTTCACGTTTATTACACATTCTCTCTCTATCTATAGAGTCATCTCTTTAAGTACATGGCACATATTCCGGTATGTTGTCCATTAGTTCACACTTTGCACTATAGGAACATTATTCTTGGACATGAGGACCTCTCTATTGGATATTCCTTCCAATGGACTAGGAAATCTTGTTTCAAGGCCTCCGTAATTCTCCGCGAGCCTGGGATTCTCACTAGGACGCCAAGTTGGTTGTACCATTAAAACTCATTGATTAGGTTACACTATCGAGGTTTCTGGTTATCAATAGTGTAACGGATCTATATTGGACCATCAGACACATGTAACGGCCCAATATACGACCATCACATTTCACTGAGTCTATTATTCAGACTAATGTAACGGTCCAATACTGGAGCGTCATATCATATAACGGCCCAGTACACGACCGTCACACTGCTTGAGTATTTTAACCCGAGGTTTGACCAAGGGTTGATATTCCAAGGTTTCTAGATGGACTCTTGATGATCTAGAACTTATCATATTGATCAAAAAATCTAATATAATGAATGGAAGTTAAAGAAATGTACCGTTATGCTACCGATTTATTTCCATATGCATAACCTTGTTTAAGTCATTCTTGACTCTCGCATTATTAAATTGAAGCGTTCATTCATTGAATAGTGTTATCATGAACTTATTGAATTATACATTTTTGGTCATACTTTATTGTTACATGTGTGGAAGTAGCTTGATTTATACTTGAAGATGCGATCGAGCACTGATTGTGTTCAAGGGCTCTATGCTAGTCCCCTCGGCTGATTATCGGAAACATACTATTATAAACCATGGGATATGATGCTACCGGCGACGCATTACGCTGGGAGTACTTTCTTTATAATTAAGTGAAAATCCACAATACGATACAACATGATTGATACTTGTACATGACTTTCTTGCTTGATATTTCACAGAAATTCATAAAGTACTTGCTCATAAGCAAAAGATACTGGAGTGATGATTATGTGGCATTGCTAGTACATTCTCGATACATTCTTGTTCATAAAAGGCCAATAACATGTTCTTGTTACATTCTTGCTAGTTCAGTCTTGCTCTCATTCTATCTTACACGATCATCTTGTTACTTTGGTTTAACCGCGTGATTGATCGCTTTTGCATGATTTTACCTTATTTCTTTAGAGCTAAAATGTTAATTACTTTAATGATGCCTTCATGTTGATGCGAAGATACCTATTGGGAAAGTGTGCTCATTACCTATTTCCATTCTTTTCAGGAAATGAAAGTGATTCGAATTCGAATTCGGGTTATACAAGTAGCGGGTCTGAGAGCGAATGAAAGTATTGTCAATGATGAGAGTGAATACTTAGGAAAGTCTATATTGTTTAGATTGAGTCTATGTAATTTTCCTATTTCTTGAGTCTGATAGATTGGAAGAAGTTGAAAGTTATTGTATTTGAACATTGATTATCAATGAAACAAGTTGGAGTGTGATTAAAATAATGTGCAATTACATTTATGTGTGTGATTGTCTCGCACTCTGATCATTCTTACTTACAAGAGGCTTACCATGCCAGCTGTTCCCGTTTCTCGAGCGAGTCTTCCACTGTCATAAAGGCTCGGGGCGTGATATGGGAGCTCAAGCATTGTTTAGGGCCCTCGCCCCTGGTGGCATTCACAACTTCAAGCAGTTCGAGCGAGTGTTCAAGGAAAGCTTCGCCAGCAGCGATCTACCCCGGTCAGTAGCGGGATTACTGGCCCTCAAGCAGGAACAGGGGGAGGAGTTGCGGGCTTATATCAACCGATTTAAATCAAAAGCCATGCGCATCTCCCGCCTGGATGTTGCCTCGGCCATCACTGCATTGACTGGGGGTACCCGTGACGAGAACCTGCGGCGCGAGCTAGTGCCTCATCCTCCCACCTCCCTTGCCGAGCTAGTGACCCTGGCACTATGCCACGCAGAGTGCGAAGAAGTTCTCAGCGCCTGTCGAGGCACGACAGGCTCAGGTCGGGAGGGGGACAAGAAGCAACCGTCCGAGCAAGGGACGGGCCAAGGAAAAAGGCGGAACCAGGACGGAGACCGCAAAGAGCCGTCCCAGAAGTATGAGCGGTATACCCCCCTTACCGCTCCCGTCTATGAAATTAACGGAGACATCAAAGGCTCGGGTCTCCTCCACTAGCCCGAGCCTATGAAGGCCAAGCACCGTAATCGCCGCAAGCATTGCCTTTTCCACAGTGATCACGTGCATCACACCTGCGATTGCCATCAACTTCAAGATGAGATCGAGCGCCTCGTTCGCCAGGGACACTTGTCCCGATACGTGGCCGGGCAGAAAGAAGACCGAGGCACCCCCGAAGAAATTGACAATGCTCCTCGCGGAGTCCACACCAATGTCATCGCGGGCGGCACGGCATCAGGTGGAGATAGCTGCCAAGGAAGCAAGCGTCACGCTGAGCAGGCGAGCCGACCCTCTGTTGAGCACTCTACGGCTCCGCAGGCGAGCGAATGGCAGGCCCTGGTATTCTACGACCAGGACCTGGAAGGGTTAACCACCACGCATGACGACGCTCTCGTTGCATCGGCTACAATAAACCATTGTAACGTAGATAGGATCTTAGTTGACAATGGTACTGCCCCTGATGCCTTATCCTATGAATGTTTCCTTAAAATGGGAGAGAATCCATCTAAACTCTGCCCGATCCGAACCCCCCACTCTGGGTTCAACGGCCAGGCAACTTATCTCGAGGGAGCCCTGAGCCTGCCAGTTACTATTGGCACCCCGCCCAAAATCGTTACGGTTATAGTGGACTTCATCATGATTAAGGGGATGACGGCATATAACGCCATCTTCGGTCGAGGTATCCTCAGCCGAATAAAAGTGGTGCCCTCTACCTTTCACCAGAAAATGAAGTTCCCTACCAATTATGGCGTGGGGGAGGTCCGGGTGATGAGGACATCACCAACACTTTCATATGATCGAGGGTCCCGATGCTCGCCACCTATGCTACATCTTGTTCACCACTTTATTTCGAGTCATATGATGTAATTTTTATTTTCTTATCATGTACATTTCCTTTTATTTGAGTCCAATACCTAGGTTAGGTAGCTATTTACCTAAGTCTTAAGTCATTATGTGTGTTATTGGGCCCAATTATATGGGCTAGGCCCAGGGCCGCCCCCCTCCCCTTGGTTTAGTGTTAGAAGTACAAAAGTTAGGGACTTAAGTTAAATTGTGGGATTCCTATAAATATGACCCCAATCCCTCATTTGTAAGGTAATGAAGTATTGATAAAAGTTTGCCAAAGCATCTGTGCATCTCTCTCCCTCTCTCTCTAGCTCTATTTCTCTCTCTCTCTCTCTCTCTCTCTAAAGGGGGCGAACCCCATTCTCTCTCCACCTCTCTCCAAATTTCGAAATTCTCTCTCTCTCCTCCCTATTCACCTCTAATTAAGACCCCTCCCCCTTCCCCATACCTCTCATTTAATCCCCCTCCAACCCCTAGGTGGAATCCCCTTCTCCTAGGCACCTCTCCCTCCTCCCAAGCAACCTTTCCCCTTCCCCATACAACCTTTCATTTTCCCAAGGGAGAATCTCATCTCCCAAGCACCCATTCACATCCTCAAGACACCCCTTCCCATTCCCTAGACCAGAATTAAACCCTCCATTAACCACACATTCAAACCAAAGGAGGGATATCTCCTCCCTCTCTCATTCCCAACCCAAATTCGCAGCTCCCCCTTCCTCCACTTGCTAGACCACCTCCCAG
This sequence comes from Amorphophallus konjac, assembly GCA_022559845.1. Lineage (NCBI taxonomy): Eukaryota > Viridiplantae > Streptophyta > Magnoliopsida > Alismatales > Araceae > Amorphophallus > Amorphophallus konjac. The sequence goes on from CM040126.1 coordinate 143,773,345, forward strand.
CCCCCTTTCTGCCCCTCCCACACCTTGTATCACCCCCTAACAGACCCCCACATAGTCAGGTGCCATCCCCACACCCATCCACCCCATTTCCCACCCCATCTACTCCGTCTCCCATCACCTTTCACCACCCTATCCATCTCAATTCGCAGGCAGTAGTTGGAGCTCAACTTACAGAGGCTGCTCCAGAGTTGTCCAACGTTCTATGGAGGTACACCATACATCTCCGGAAAGGTCTGCGAGTCTTCTTTGCAAGCGAGGTGGAATCCTCTCATTCCAACTTCGCTACAGTTCGTGGTGCCTGTTCTCGTCCAACTGCGCAACAAGGACCAGAACCTGGACCTGAGCTGCAGTGCAGAAGCTCCCACGGCCACATCCTTCAACTTCTGGAGGCGCCACTTGGCCGAGAGCTGCATCCACAAGTCATCCACCACCACCAACAAGCGGCATCCCGTTCAGGATCAGGAAGTGTTCTTTCCAATTTTTCTCCCGCGGGTGCGCAGACAGTCCATTTGGGTCCTGCCCCGACACTGCCTCACTCAACGGACTACTCCTCACCACCCCGACATCCTCTGGTGCTGTTCTCAGTTTCTGCTCGAAGAATACTCATCCACGGACGTCATCGACTTGTCTCGCCTCATTCAGGCTTCGGGAGTGATCGTGGTACCTTCTACAAGCAGCTGCAACAATCTGGGCCAGCCTGAACCTGAACTCTGAGCACCTGTTCCGGGGTCCACTCTGACTAGAGGCAACGCGCGAACTGCCCACCAAAACTCACAGGCGTACCTGGGTCTGTCAGCGTCATTCCAGCACTAGTCTCGTCAAGTTCTGAGTCCGGAGGAGCACACAGCGGCTGCTAAACCGATCCCTTATCCTGCTGCTCAAGACACGGGCAGATTCGGTCTGGTTATCCGTCGGCGCGATTCGAGCGAATCTCCCCTCCCCGCCTGGCTGGCTTAACGCCCCTCCGTACGCGGAGGTAGTGTTTGCATTGTACTACTGAAATCCCCACCCCAAGTCCACCCTCCTATGTGAGGCGTAGTGGTTGTATAATTTAAACAGGGATCAAGCTTCATCGGCGTAGTGTGCGGGGAACCCACACTTCCCCGCTCGCCCTCGTCTCCGGCCAGGATCGGCGTCTTCACGCCGATCAGGTGAGCTCCTGGTTGCACTCCTCTTGGTCAGCACTTCTTGCTTAACTAGTATTGCTTCTTAGTGCCGTCGGTCGGTGAGTGAGTGCCCGATCTCAAAATATCATCAATTTGAGTGCCACCGCGGAGCGAGTTGTGAGAGAGTCACTACATCCCATGCCCTTGGCGTGCTGGCTGCCCACAGAATTGGGGCATCCCAGGCCTTTAGGGGTTCAATCTCAAGCGAGCCAAATCCTGGAACAGCGAGGTCCCATCCCGGACCCTCTCCACCATCGTCGAGTTGCCTACGGGCATGAGTGTGCGCTATACGGGTGAGTCCGCTTGAGTGGGTTCGCCGATCGGTTCGATTGCTTGCAAATCTAGGTCCAAGGTGCATTGGTCAAGTGGCTGCCACCCCCAAGGGGTTTGTGTCACATCAAATTGGTATCAGAGCCAGGTTCTAGACTTGTCTCTACTAAGTCTTGTCCTAGGGCCATTGCATGCACCACCCTTGTCCTCCATCATGACTACCTCATACTTGGCATATTTGCCACTCTTAGGCCCATTAGAAGCCTTTGTGTTTGATGGAACCCGCCCTAATATATATCTAGAGTGGGAGGACTCCATAGATCGACACTTTGGGAGGTTCACTCTATCAGGGCCTATGAAAGTCAACTATGCCAAGAGTTTGCTCTGGCGTAAAGCTAGGAAAGAATGGGAGAACATTATAGGTTTGAGAGAAGCCAAAGGGGAAGCACCCATTGAATCTTGGGATGAAATGTGGGCCAATCTTAGAAAGATCTACGCACCCCAATCCAAACCTCTTCAACCAACCGATCTTCCACCCCCGACCCCAACTCCAACCCAAGAACTTCCCCAACCAAGCTCAACCCAAGTCCACCCATGTTCATCACCCCGAGGGTACCATGCACCGACCATTATCACTCCACCCACCATAGACTTTCCTACCCCATTATCCTTGGAGGTTGTGGCCCACACACATACCCAAGTGGAGATGGATGCCAATCCGGATCCACCTCCCACCATAGAGGACATCCTAGACCCCCCACTTCCACCCACCTCTCCTAGTCCGGGTCCTCATGAGCCGCACACCCTCACCATGAATGAGTCCATACTCCAATGGCTCAAGCGAGGCCCCACCATTCCTAGCTTACTACCCTACCTCTCACCCTTGGGGTATCAAGCCCAAATTGTATCCACCCGGTCTTCCCATGCCACACTTCAAACCTCCTACCTTGTCGGAGACTTAGGGGACCTAGTGGACTACTTACAATGGCAAGTCCACCTGACCGAAATGCTAGCCATAGGACCATCAGAGTCTAGAACCATCTTCCTAGCATACCCCACCACCGATTCCATCACCTCCATCTACACTAGTGGCCATTATACGAGTGAAATCCTCCTCTTTCTCCCAAAGGATGAGAAACCCATCTTGGCCCACTCCCCACCCATTGAGGTTCCAATTGATTTGATTGGCCAACCCACTAGAGACCTTGGTCCAATTACCTTGGAGGAGGATGACTCACAATTTGGGAACATTAAAGACATAGAGTGCTTCCCTCTAGGAAGACCATACCATGACCCCTTCGATCCCTTCCTATACCCACCCATCTTACTCACCACCAACCTTTTCCTACCCCAACCAATCATGTTAGACAAAGCCCACCTCTCTCAAGACCCGGCCCACACCAAGGGTACCGTGACCATGGGTGAAATACACCTAGTACACAATGAAGTGCCCCACTCCATGACACGTACCTTCTTTGACCCCTATGACCCTTTTGAGTGGAAGCTTGAAGGCCACCCCACCACCCCACATAAGGAAGTCACCTATGGGAAAGGAATTTCTATGTCTTGTCACATCACACCACTTGGCATGAATAGAAAGTCGGGTCCTTTCATACATGACACCCACATGTCAAGTCAGATGCATGATTGGTCCAAAGGTCCTCCCACATTCATCATTGGTCTTAAGCATGTTACGAACATTCACGGATGTCCAGGACCCCCGGCATTTGCTATACCCATGAGCAATAGATTCCCCTACGGATGCCCCGGACCTCCAACCATTGTTATGAAGACCATGCATGATAGGGCCACTTTTGGCTGCCCCGGTCCACCTAAGTTCATCAAGGTCCACAGAGCATCAAAGCATGACAGGTCAATTTATGGTTGCCCCGGTCCACCTTTTCACACTACCCACTTTTACAACCACTCACCGCATCATAATGCATGGCATGAGCATACACGCAAGCAATTCTTGACGAGCGGTGAGGTTCACAAAGAGCGGACAAGAGCTCGCGAGCGCCGCTTGGAATTCCAAGTAGGCAATCTGGGGATGATGACATTGGAGTGGCTCTACCCTAGGGTCACCTCCAATTCGAGGGCACGTGGACTTGGACCTTCCCAAGTTCTGAGTGACTTTGGCAACCCGGCTATCAGGTTGGACTTACTAATGGGTTTTGGGATTCACCCCATTTTCCACGTGGCGGATCCGGCACCCTATATGGGCACCGCGGAGGATCCTAGTGAGTGCCTCGAGCCTTTATCTTCCTTTGAGAGGGACACCCTCGGAGAGCCACCAAAAATCAACCTGAGAGTCCGACGTGTGCACACGGAGGCAATACTAGGCAAGCAGGGTTCCATCGCCAGCAAGAGGGTGCACCTGAGCCACCTCGAGAGGATGAAGGACCGTACCCTGGTTGCGGACGCAGGGTTGAGTTTGGAGGTTGAGGTTCACTCTGAGCTGTTTGAGAGGACCACTTCCCCGGTGGGCCCATACTCGACGGAGTCGAGTTTTCCGCACCCCGGGGGTATGATGAGGACATCACCAACACTTTCATATGATCGAGGGTCCTGATGCTCGCCACCTATGCTACATCTTGTTCACCACTTTATTTCGAGTCATATGATGTAATTTTTATTTTCTTATCATATACTTTTCCTTTTATTTGAGTCCAATACCTAGGTTAGGTAGCTATTTACCTAAGTCTTAAGTCATTATGTGTGTTATTGGGCCCAATTATATGGGCTAGGCCCAGGGCCGCCCCCTTCCCCTTGGTTTAGTGTTAGAAGTCCAAAAGTTAGGGACTTAAGTTGAATTGTGGGATTCCTATAAATATGACCCCAATCCCTCATTTGTAAGGTAATGAAGTATTGATAAAAGTTTGCCAAAGCATTTGTGCATCTCTCTCCCTCTCTCTCTAGCTCTATTTCTCTCTCTCTCTAAAGGGGGCGAACCCCATTCTCTCTCCTCCTCTCTCCAAATTTCGAAATTCTCTCTCTCTCCTCCCTATTCACCTCTAATTAAGACCCCTCCCCCTTCCCCATACCTCTCATTTAATCCCCCTCCAACCCCTAGGTGGAATCCCCTTCTCCTAGGCACCTCTCCCTCCTCCCAAGCAACCTTTCCCCTTCCCCATACAACCTTTCATTTTCCCAAGGGAGAATCCCATCTCCCAAGCACCCATTCACATCCTCAAGACACCCGTTCCCATTCCCTAGACCAGAATTAAACCCTCCATTAACCACACATTCAAACCAAAGGAGAGATATCTCCTCCCTCTCTCATTCCCAACCCAAATTCGCAGCTCCCCCTTCCTCCACTTGCTAGACCACCTCCCAGCCCCCTTTCTGCCCCTCCCACACCTTGTATCACCCCCTAACAGACCCCCACATAGTCAGGTGCCATCCCCACACCCATCCACCCCATTTCCCACCCCATCTACTCCGTCTCCCATCACCTTTCACCACCCTATCCATCTCAATTCGCAAGCAGCAGTTGGAGCTCAACTTGCAGAGGCTGCTCCGGAGTTGTCCGATGTCCTATGGAGGTACACCATACATCGCCGGAAAGGTATGTGAGTCTTCTTTGCAAGCGAGGTAGAATCGTCTCATTCCAACTTCGCTACAGTTCGTGGTGCTTGTTCTCGTCCAACTGCGCAATAAGGACCAGAACCTGGACCTGAGCTGCAGTGCAGAAGCTCCCACGGCCACATCCTTCAACTTCTGGAGGCACCACTTGGCCGAGAGCTGCATCCACAAGTCATCCACCACCACCAACAAGCGGCATCCCGTTCAGCATCAGGAAGTGTTCTTTCAATTTTTCTCCCGCGGGTGCGCAGACAGTCCATTTGGGTCCTGCCCCGACACTGCCTCACTCAACGGACTCCTCCTCACCACCCCGACATCCTCTGGTGCTGTTCTCAGTTTCTACTCGAAGAATACTCATCCACGGACGTCCTCGACTTCATCTCGCCTCATTCAGACTTTAGGAGTGATCGTGGTACCTTCTACAAGCAGCTGAAACAATCTGGGCTAGCCTGAACCTGAACTCTGAGTACCTGTTCCGGGGTCCACTCTGACCAGAGGCGATGCGGGAACCGCCCACCAAAATTCACAGGCGTACCTGGGTCTGTCAGCGTCATTCCAGCACTAGTCTCGTCAAGTTCTGAGTCCGGAGGAGCACACAGCGGCTGCTAAACCGATCCCTTATCCTGCTGCTCAAGACACGGGCAGATTCGGTCTGGTTATCCGTCGGCGCGATTCGAGCGAATCTCCCCTCCCCGCCTGGCTGGCTTAACGCCCCTCCGTACGCGGAGGTAGTGTTTGCATTGTACTACTGAAATCCCCACCCCAAGTCCACCCTCCTGTGTGAGGCGTAGTGGTTGTATAATTTAAACAGGGATCAAGCTTCATCGGCGCAGTGTGCGGGGAACCCACACTTCCCCGCTCGCCCTCGTCTCCGGCCGGGATCGGCGTCTTCACGCCGATCAGGTGAGCTCCTGGTTGCACTCCTCTTGGTCAGCACTTCTTGCTTAACTAGTATTGCTTCTTAGTGCCGTCGGTCGGTGAGTGAGTGCCCGATCTCAAAATATCATCAATTTGAGTGCCACCGCGGAGCGAGTTGTGAGAGAGCCACTACATCCCATGCCCTTGGCGTGCTGGCCGCCCACAGAATTGGGGCATCCCAGGCCTTTAGGGGTTCAATCTCAAGCGAGCCAAACCCTGGAACAGCGAGGTCCCATCCCGGACCCTCTCCACCATCGTCGAGTTGCCTACGGGCACGAGTGTGCGCTACACGGGTGAGTCCGCTTGAGTGGGTTCGTCGATCGGTTCGATTGCTTGCAAATCTAGGTCCAAGGTGCATTGGTCAAGTGGCTGCCACCCCCAAGGGGTTTGTGTCACATCACCGGGGTAACCAGGCATTGGCTAGACGGTGCTATATAATCTCGGTTGAAGCCACGAAGCCGGAAGGGAAAAACAAAGGAGTAAAGGGAGCCGAGGAAGGACCAGCAACATTTAATCCAGGTAGCGAGTTGCTAACAGTCTTCCTCAATGGTGACCCGACTCTAGGAGTCAATATCGGAGCCGATCTTCCACTTGAGGAATAGGACAAATATAAAGATTTCCTTGCCTGGTACATTCAAGTCTTTGCATGGTCTGATGAGTACCTTCCGGGATCCCGGGAGATGTGGTAATGCACAAGCTCAACCACGACCCAACGGTGAAGCTTGTCTGGCAACGCAGGAGAAAGCACTCCCCAGAGAAGCAAGCGGTCATCAAAGAGCATGCCATTAAGGGACAGAAGACTGGCCTCTTTTGTCCGGTCCTGTACCCTACATGGCTCGCCAACGTCGTCCTGGTACCGAAGGCTTTGGGTTAATGGCGAATGTGCGTGGACTTCACCTACCTCAACCAGGCTACCACGAAAGATTGCTACCCACTGTCGAGCATCAATGAACAGGTCGATTCAACCTCTGGCAACGAGTTACTCAGCTTTCTGGATGCCTACTCTGGTTACCATCAGACCAGGATGGACCTGAAGGACATCGAGAAGGCCGCCCTCATCACCGACTTCGGCGTACACTACAACACCTGAATGCCAATCGGATTGAAGAATGCCGGAGCAACATATCAGAGACTGATCAACCACATCTTCGAGGGACAGCTCGGTCGAAACGGTGAGGCCAACATTGATAACATGCTTGTCAAAATGCCGAAGGCCGAAGACCACCACGCCGACTTAGCCGAGACCTTTGACACCCTCCTGAAGTGCAACATGAAGCTCAACCCTGCTAAATGTGCCTTCGGAGTCAGATCCGGGAAGTTCCTAGGCTTCCTGGTAACCCAGTGAGGGATTGAGGCCAACCCTTGTGATAGACGCCACGTGGTTCGAGGAGCGAAGAAGACGCGGAGCGCGCGGGCTCCTTTTGTTTGCTGCAACACAGAAATAAAAGAAGGGGGAAGGGGCCACCACGGGAGATTGCTCCGGCGGGGCGAGCGGGACAACTATAATATAGGAAGATATGGGGGTTAAACGGCCATAGCGGGAAGTGACTCGCCGCGGCCTCGGGGGGACGGGAATGGTGCAGAAATCAAATAGCAAGAATTGAAACGGCCATTGGGGAAGTGACTCGCTGCGGCCTCGAGAATATGAGCAGATAAGAATATAACATAATATAAGGAGAATATAAAGAACGGGAATTTAAACGGCCATTGGGGACGTGACTTGCCACGGCCTCGAGAATATGAATAGATAAGAATATAACAAAATATAAAGAGAATATAAGAACGGGAATTTAAACGGCCATTGGGGAAGTGACTCGCCGCGGCCTCGAGAATATGAGCAGATAAGAATATAACAGAATATAAAGAGAATATAAGAACGGGAATTTAAACGGCCATTGGGGAAGTGACTCGCCGCGGCCTCGAGAATACGAGCAGATAAGAATATAACAGAATATAAAGAGAATATAAGAACGGGAATTTAAACGGCAATTGGGGAAGTGACTCGCCGCGGCCTCGAGAACATGATGTGATCGCCAGGGGCCAAAAGACCCCAAAATAAAGAAAGTGATCGCACCAACCTCAAGAGCGTGATATGGCGGGTTGCTTCGTCCTCCCCCTTCGGCCGGCCGACGGAGAGGGCTTTCCTTGGGTACCCTTGCAAAACAACGATAAACAAGTAACGAGTGGATTAGAAATATGAAGGTGTAGTATTCAAATCCTTGCGATAAAAATAACGAAATGATGGCAAGACACACACCTGGTTGGTGTTGCCTTTTAAACCCCTCTTAGATACGAGTAGGAGGAAATGGGATGATGGATGCAAGAAGTATATAAGAAGAGGCGCCCTTATGACGGGGGATAGGGGATGCGAGATGATGAATGCAAAAGAACTACGAAGAAAAGGAAAGGATTGGCTTATTGGATGTGCCGATGGCGAAATCCGGCGGAGCTCCGGCAGCGTAGGGACGACGTGGAAGTGCGGTGGATGAAGACGACCTTCCTCTCGCGAGCGTGGGCACCCGAGAAGCCGGTAGAACCTCCACCTACAAAAGACCCCACGGGTTAGAAATGACTCCGGCAGCCTCTGGGCTCCGACAGCCTATCGGACCTCTTAGAAGCTCCCCCAGAACTGAGGGGGTGGGTCTCTATTTATAGTGCTCCGGAGGATGGAGGCGTCCAGGACCCTGGACACCTCTATCAGGGCAAAAATAATACTTTATTCTATTTTTATTCATTTTTTCCTAATATTCTCATGGAGGCGTCCAGGGGACCGGACGCCTCCATAAAGGCCCATCGAATTCCCACCGAAAGCCGCACGCAGTTTAGCACGACGCGTGGTTTTGAACGGTGCCCGTGATTCAGCAATGGGCGCGTCCAGCTGGCAGGACGCTTCCACGATTGGATTTTTTCACACACGACAAACCGTCGATCGGTGGACGGGGCCCGGTGGGCAAGTTGATGGAGGCGTCCAGGGTCCTGGACGCCTCCATAAATATTTTATTATTTTTGTTTTGTTTTTATACCAAAACTGTATTATGCATTTTTTATATTTTGTTTTTATGGAGGCATCCAGGGGCCTGAACGCCTCCAATAATAATTATTATTTTTATGTGTTTTTTGTATTTATATATATATTAAAGTCATGGAGGCATCCAGGAGCCTGGACGCCTCCATGAAGACCCCCCCGAGTCCTTGAAAAGGCGTCGGTAGCCGCCCGACAGACACTCTTCCTGGTTCCGGAACCCTCTGGTGCGTCCGATTGGTGTTGATGCCGTCCGAATGCCGCAACGAGATGATTTCCGGATGCCGAAAAGGTGGAAGAAGACTCAAGAATAGGAAACACTCGAGCGATTCAAAATGTGAAAGCCAATGCAGGGCGTCGTATAGTAATATGAGATTTTCTCAGGAGATGTCAGGAATGGCGTGTCTACAGCTGCCCCGCCTTGGCGTCTGCTTTGCAAGGGAGTGACACGTAATGGAATGGTATCGAAGTGGAGTGAAATGGAGTGGGAATGGACTAATAAGTTGATGCCAAGGTGTGATGAGACACGCTTTTGACGTTACTGTTTGGAATCTTTCCTGAAGTTTCAATTAGGCGACCTTGAAGGAGGTCTTTCAAATTTTGACGATTTGCTTGGACGGAGATCAAATAAGGGAGGGTGAGATGTGCGCTCAGGCACGAAACAAAAAGAGACCAACATCTCGGTGTGGAAGTACCTGGGTCATAAACTTGTAGGTTTCACCTTTGGGGGGCGGTTACCAGCCAACGTGGAAGTGCTGCGGCCAAGGTGGGTCAAGCAAGGTAAAAAGCAAAGGAATATCTTAGGGTCTGTCCAAACAAGGGTATCCTTTGGAAGAGCAGCGTAGGGCCATTTCAAGGAAACTCAGTATTTCATTCGGAGTGGAATATCTCATATTTGTAAGAATTGAAGCACATCGGCTTTCGCAATCGAATCACTTGAATGATCTTCCGCAATAAATCAAAGTCCTATATGAATGCATGCTGGGCTTAAAGAAAAATTTAAAACAAACTAAAATAGAAAATAGCCAAGGATAATATTGTCAACTTGTTAAGAATGGGTCAGGATACCGATCCGGTGAGCCGACACTAGGCTGGGGCCCATTTATCCGCACACCAACTCGCTGAATGGAACCGTCGTCCCCATGCTATCACAAGTTAATGGCTTATCCGTACAACTCAAATTCTTCCGGGATCATCACTATTTTTGTTGAAGGGGAACTCAAATCCCAGATTCGTTCGGGCCGCGAGGTCCTTGACATGTTCTAGTTGTGTAGGTATCATATACTACGATGCATGACATGGGGGGACCAACCATTGAAAGGTGGGACAGGAGATAGGACAAAGACGTCCGTTAGTAAAACCTGCATAGGCCAGCATTGATTAATAACATCAGAAAGTAATAGAATCGTAACAGAATCGCACCACAATGGAAAGGAGCTCTTGCCAAAATCCTGACATTGACCGCTGATGTGACATGTTCTGTCCTGTAGCGATCTTCCCTTCCTATAAGAACTCCCCTTAGGCTAGTTCATTCAAATGCACCAAGGTGGGTTTTGGAAGCTCAGGAGAGGAAGGAGAGGAGAATCTAGAGATCTCAGGATGGAAGGAGAGTCTTCCCGTGTTATGAAGAGGAGCAGGCCTGGCCGCGAGATTGGGCGACTCTCCGACCTCAAGGGTCATCTCAGCGGGATGATCATGTCGCATATAGTAAGCTGATTCATTTCAACTTTTCTCCTCTTGAACCTTCTTCTCACTTGCTCCCTTCCTCCTTCTTTCTCAGCCATATCCACTCTTCCCGGGCCCGAGGATGTTTTCCAAATTGCCATGGCTTTCAAAGTTAACTTCCAACATATCCATCGACATGAGGGCCATACTCTCGAAGTGGCATCTGCAGGGGCTCCTTATTCACGCCAAACACTACGAGAAGATTCATATGGACTGGGCGGTGTGGACGCATAATTTTATAATTATTTATTTTTGTTTATTATTTATTAGTTTATTTATTTATTTATTGATTTATTGGCGTGCCAGTCACATGTGTGACGATTTCATTGTGCGCTCGATCTGACTTGGTCAGTCGATTGTGAGTGATCGTGTCTGGACCAGAAGTCCGTCATACCATAAAGGCTATGACGTTAATTACGTCCTTCCAAGGTAGGACAATCCTTGATTAAACGCCAAAACAGGAGGCCTCATAAGGCAAACAGATATTCATGTGCATAACTTTAAACTTCATACCAGGGCCGGGAAGGCGGGTAAGAGAATAACATCAACCACAAAAAGAGACTGTAGCGTTGAATCGGCAGTTCGAAACAACTAGACTCGGGGGAAAAGGGGAAATGGAGGATATCAATCACGGACAGGCTGAGCCATGACCGTGATGGAGGTTCACGGCATCGATCAACATTTCGACAGCATTTCCCCTTTATCCGGATTATGCCCAGGGGGAAATAGGCTATCACCCACGGAGTGTCGGGATGAAAGCCGAGAGAAAGAGAGAGGCTGAACCTCCCTACCCATATATAAATGCCATGGGGCAATGTTTGATTTTCCCTTAGGGAAGCCGGCGGAACTCATGCAGTGGCATAGCCCTCCCGAGCTAAAGGGGTTACTCATAAATCCGATGCGGGACGACAGAATGTAAGTGAACGCTCAATGTTGCGCCCTCGCACGCGGATCGACCTGCGCGGTCAGGTCGCGGGGATCGACCTGCCCGGTCAGGTCGCGGGGGTCAAGGGGGCAGCGCCCCTTGCGGGGGTTTTTGGGGGCAGCGCCCCCGGAACAAAAATTTGGATTGAAGACTCAGTAGTAAAATTTGGTTAGATTATCGGTGCAGTTCCAGCGTGCATAGGTTCCCAGCATGAAGGCAAGGAGGCCGAGAGGTTCCCGGCGTAGGCTTCTCGGCGCAAGGGCCAAATGGCCATAGGTGTGGGCTCCTCGGCGCGCAGGGGGGCCAAGGGGGGGTTTCCCGGCGCGCAAGGGAGAAGGCCAATGGCACTTCTCGGCGCGGAGTGCTTGAGCAGGCAATGGAGGCTCTCAGCCTGGGCCTCTCGGCGCGACGAGGCTGCAAGGGGGGTCTCGGCGCGGAGGGTTGAGAACGCCATGGAGGCTCTCGGCCCGGGCCTCCCGGCGTGCTGAGGTTGGGTCTCGGCGCGGAGAGGTTGAGCAGGCCGTGGAGGGGAGGAGATACTCCTGGTGGTTCTCGGCGCCTGAAGAAGTGGCGCCGGGAGCTGTTCACCCGATTCACTGTGGGCTGGGCCGAGAGGTGTGAGGGCGCCGGGACAAGAAACAGAGCTTACGGTACTCTGTTTTGAGTTTTTCTTGGATTTTCAGTCAGATTGGAGGGATCTGGGAGATTGTGGGCTTACTGACTGCTGGGGTTTGATTAGGCAAGGGTTCAATCTCATCAAGGAGGGGTTGAATGGAAGAGGATCGGAGAATCCAGTAGCCGGATGGGCTTTGAGTCGTCACATACCATCAACCGCCGAGGACCATTTAATATTGTCTTTGATCGCCCTGAGAGCCAAGAGATGGCTGTCTCTGGCCTCAGGGACAACCTGGACGAAGCTATTCATGGCGGGATCACGTCATAAACCTTTAACATGATTTCATCGATGCGGTTTAAGCATTTCCACGGGAAGAGGAATTCATATAGGCTGTCGAAGCCACTGCACATATTGATAGCAGACCACCTCAGGGGCCAAGAGATGGTCTGTCTCTGGCCCTGAGCAAGTCCAGAAAATCCCATGCGAATGACAACGAATGGCCCACGACATTGATATATCTAGAGCTACATTTATTCTACTGAAGATAATTGAACCCGAAGACCCATCAGAGAATTAGGTGCGCTTCAGTTGAGCTAAAGATGAAAACATATGGAGGAAAAGCATAGCAGCAGACGGAGAGATAGCCGGCAGATACTTCAATCGCCCAGCACCCAAACGGGCCACTAGAGCATGTCATTTCATTGGATCACCCCAGAACTCACACCAATCACACGGAGGGAATGAGGGAGAGGGAGATGAATATACATCGGGATATCCCGGTTACATCCAAAAGAAAATCAAGATAAACTCGGCAAGATTACATGAAGAAGAAAACAAAACCATGGGGGAGGGCGGAGCATTGACTCCTCTCCCTCCCCGGCTGCCCACCTGGACTTCCTCTCCTTCTTTCTCTTCTTCTTTCTTTTCTCAGCGGAGGAGGATGCTCTCTCTCTCTATGTTGGTCTCTTCCCCTTTCTCTTTTTTTTTTTTGGCCGCCGATCCCCCTTTTCCATGTTCGAAGGGAGGGGTTTTTATAAGCGTTTCCCCCCTCCTCGGCAGGCTTCATCAAGCCTTTTCCTTCTCGGCAGACACCATCTCGGCGCGCCTCAAACAGGCTTCCCGGCGCGCCTGCCTTCAACTTCTCGGCGCCACCCTTTGGGCTTCAGCAAGTGGCTCTCGGCGTCACCTTTTGGGCTTCAGCAAGTGGCTCTCGGCGTCACCTTTTGGGCTTCAGCAAGTGGCTCTCGGCGCATCACCTCTCGGCATGGTTGTTGGCCTCTCGGCACCACACACGGATGGGCCCATTTAGGTCTTTTAGTATTTCATTCTTCCTATCTTAATAGCTGTTAAAGCCCATTAATTGGTGAGCTAACATGGTTTCATCAGAGTATTTCTGGAGGTTTTCATCGGTCAGTGGACCGCAGTTCTTCATCAGTAATGCCGTCTGAGCGACGACAATACCGGACATCAGCTTGGCCGGGGAGGGCTTCAGCCGGGTGACAGCTTCAGAAATGGACTTTCTGTAATCCTGGCTTTGCAGGAGTTCCTTGGATCTTCATCTGCCGGTACCGGCTTCATCTTTATCTCATATCACATCTGTCAACAAGCCGACATCTGACTTGTCCTGACATGTCATTTGTGGACTCCCGGATGAGGCAGTAGTACAGCTCTCATTGAAATGAGCTGGAAGGTCTCATCAGTCGAGTGACTGCTGCTTTATCAGTGCTGCTGTCTGAGTGACATCGGCACCAGTCATCAGCTTGGCCGACAAAGGCTTTAGCCGGGTAAACAGTTGATGAGCTTCATCATTGGCCCTTCACTGCGGGTATGATATGTTTCCACCCTTGTTCATTTTTAAGGTGTCAACAGGCGGCTATGGGCGCACTAGTGGAGATCTGGCATCCCCAGACCCACACTTTTATCTTCCTGACCTTCGAGGCTACCATCCTCTTCGAGGAGGTGGAACTTCTGCTCGGATTGAAGAAATTCAAGAGTGACGGGAAGGTGAAGGCTATGCGGATGTTGACACGGGGGACTTCCGAAAGTGTCCTTGGAAGCTTCATGCCGCCCGACGCAGCACAAAAGGTTCGTACTCAAAAGGGAATTGATTTGCAAAAGCTCGCGGAATGGGTCATGGAGGCCCTGAGAGGGTTACCAGACGATGACTATTTGGAGGGAATCATGAAAGGGTTCACCATTTGTCTGGCGGGCGCTCTCTTGTTTCCTTATACCGACAACATGGTGGAGGAAGACCAACTGAGTGCTATCTGTGGGATCTGGCGTGGAAAGAGGGTGGGACCCGCTGTCCTTGCCTACCTGTATAGTGGCCTTACTGCCTCGAGCATGGGTAAGCCTCCTTTTGGTTACGCACCTGTCCTGAATTGCTGGCTGGATTTGCATTTCAAGTTTGATCACCGTGAGGGAATGCCAACCGCTTCGAAGCTCTTCCAACAAAGCCCCCTTTATCATATAGCCGACGTGTTAGGCTTCGGTGGCACCGTGGCGAACCGTGTTCCGTGGCTAAAGAGACGTGAAGACTGGCGGTCTCACTTTTGAACCGTGACACAAAGCTTCTTCTCTTGCGCACCGGCATGTTTACTCCTGCTTGAGCTCCTCATGAGGTCTTCTTGTGAATTTGATCTCCAACTGATTGGTGCGACCGAGTTTGTTCTTTACAACACGCATCGGTGCTGCCTCCAGATCGGCATTCCACGTCATTCGTTCCCACCACCGACTGGCATCGTTCCTTTGAAGAAGAGAGAGTTGGGCACTGAAGCGGATGCGAAGGAAGCAAAGGCCGTCAAAGCACCCTGGAAGACAAGTGTTGCGGGAAAGGCCTTAGCGCATGTGGGGGAAGAATGTGAGCTGTGGAGAGCTTATGTAACCGAACTGGGGAAGTTAAGGCCTAAGGCGCCTAAGCCCCTGATGTAGCTCGTTCTGCTTTCTGATGGAATAAAATCTGGCATTTTGATGTTTTGGACCACGTTCCCTTTGTTATGATTTTTAATTTTCCATTTTTCTGTTTTTGTGTTTTCTTTCTTTTTATGATCATATGTAAATATATATATTAAAAAAATTATTTTTAATGGGGGCGTCCAGGGGCCTGGACGCCTCCAATTTTATTAATTTTTTTTATTTTGGGGGCGTCCAGGGGTCTGGACGCCCCTATAATTTCTTTTTTATTATTTTTTAGGATTTTGTTTGGGGGCGTCCAGGCGCCTGGACGCCCCTAAGTTTTTGAATTTTTGAAAAGGAAAGAAAAAATTGGGGGCGTCCAGGCGCCTGGACGCCCCAAAAAAAGAGATTTTCTTATATAAGGGGGGCCTCACCCCCCTTTCACTTCTACTGTTCATTCTGACGACTCGTTCACTCTAAACGACCCATTCCCAATTCCAATGGAGCAAGGAGCCCCGAGCCAGGGTGGGGAGAAGCGGAAACGACGGGCTCGTCGTCCGAGGAGGCTGAGAGATGACGTCGAGGAGGCTGCCGTGGCGGAGGAGATTGCCGTGGAGGAGGAGGCTCCTCTTTTGGCCGTGGATGGCCCTGCGGGCGCTGGTGACGCGGGAGATGACGAGCACAATCCGGTAAGCCCCTTAGACTTCCATTCTATTGGTTCACTGGGCTAAACGGGCGGACGAGAGGCTATGTGGAGAGGCCGGGGAGTGAGGGAAGGAGGCGTCTAGGGTCCTGGACGCCTCCAAAAAATTTTATTTTTATTTTTATTATTTGTTCTTTTTTTTGGGTTATTACGTAAATAAAATAAAATAAGGTAAGGAGGCATCCAGGGCGGTGGACGCCTCCACGATAATAAATATTATTTATTTATTTTTGTTTTGATTTTTGATAAAAAAAAAGAAATAAAAATAGGAAGGGGGCATCCAGAAGGTTGGACGCCTCTAAAAATATATATATAATAAATATTATGTACAGTGTTATTGTTTATTATTATCCATGATTCTGATGTGTTGCCCTGTTGGTTTTGTGGTGTGCAGGGCGTGATGAAGGGCCGGATCAGCTGGTCTCTAGTGGTGGCAGCGTACCGTGGGCTGCCAGACTTCCAGAGGGCGCGTGTGGACGCCATGGGCTTTGGAGCCTTCCTCAGGATCGAGCCCTTCCGGCTCGACCTTCCTCTCATTCAGGCGTTGAGGGAGCGGTGGCACGCGCCGAGCCGGGCATTTCTGATGCCCTGGGGGCACATGGTGCCTACACTAGAGGACGTAGCTCGGATCACCGGGCTACGAGTTGACAGAGAGGCAGTCAGCGGGGTCACCTACCCCGACTACCGAGAGAGTGCCCTGGACCTGCTGTGGTTAGAGACGAGCGTGACCGACAGAGACAGCAGGGTAGTCGGTCGAGTGGAGATTATGGAGGCGCTCGGATTCGTCGACCCGCGCTAGCGGGTTAGCGAGACTGGAGCGGAGTTTCTGACACGACTGGAGGGAGATGCCGGTGCAGCTTTCACCCAGGACCCGAGCGAGCGGGAGCTGGTGGATCTAGACCTCCGGAGGTTTCTTTTCTTCTTCCTGGGCCGCCTTCTGCTGGGGACGAAGGGTGACGGCATCCACTGCCGCTTCCTCGGAATCCTGGTGGACCTTGAGAGAGTGGGGCACTACGCGTGGGGAGCGGCTCTGCTTGCCCATTTGATTGCTGATCTCTCCCAGACTTCAGAGAGGGAGACGACAGTCAGCGGCTTCGCACCTTTTCTCCAGGTACACAATTTATTTATGCATTTTTCGTAGTTAAATATGTAATTACTCGTGCTAATGATGTATGATGGGTGCAGGTGTGGAGTTATTACTACTTCCCGATGGGGAGGGCCAGGCAGGGGAACAGGAGAGCCGTTCCTCTAGCGCGACAGTGGAGGCCAGTCGTGGTAGCGGCACCACACAGCTACCAGCTGGCGTCACTTCGTCGGGAGTTGAGCGAGTACCCCGAGGCTATGGTATGATGCGTATGATTTCTTTGTATTTTTTATGCATGCGACCTAATGGCAACTAGTATGATGTATGTATGGTGATGTAGGTGGTGTGGAGGCCCTACCTGGGTATGGCCGACGCTGGCCAGCCCTGGGTTGTAGTGGGTCTTCCTCGTTTCAGGTGGGACGTGTGGGTCCATTGCCTGAACGAGATCGAGCCGCTTCGGCTGAGGCTGGTTATGAGGACGTTGGGGCTGGCCCAAGAGTGGGTCGATGTAGATGAGCCGGTCCGCATCGGGCGGAAGACCAAGGGGAAGGCGAAGATCGTGGACTGGCGCACGCGCTTCCCAGCACAGTACCAGGACTGGCAGCAGGGCGGGGTCCCAGTGGTGTCCCATGTACAGGACAGCACAGACTACATGAGACGGTATCGAGCTACGTACGGGGACCGCCTCTCCCTCGGTGGTATGGCAGGGGTAAGTGTGAAATGAAAATGCTTCACTCTTTTATACGTATATGTATGTGATACTAACTTATATGCAATGCAGGATGCTCGTGACGACATGATCGCCGACCTGCGGGCCCAGCTGGCGGACGCCAGGCGGCAGTTAGTGGCCATCCGACAGGAGTTGGAGATCCTGGTGAGTCTATGCAATGCATTTTTGTGACCTGGATTTTGATACTTGGCCTCTGACTGTCGTTTGCTCTGTGTTTCAGCGGGCCCACCAGGCAGCGGCAGCCGGGACGGCTGGTGGAGCGGGTTCCAGTTCGTGGGGCCCTCCCCCGGAGGTCTCTGCCCTTCAGGAGCAGCTGGCCTATGCGGTGGCTCGGGGTGAGGAGGCCGAGTGTGACCGCGCGGCTCGAGTGAGTGTCTGCCTGACCCCGACTCTCCTTCTAGCTGCTTTCCTACTATCACTGCTCTCTTACGGTGCATGCGTGCTTCGACAGGTGACCGAGATTCGGGAGGCCCTGGCCCATGCTGTTCGTGCCGAGCATGAGCGCGATGCCTGGGCGGCAGAGCGTGACGCCCGGATTGCGGAGCTAGAGGAGGAGCGGCGACGGGAGGCTGAGGAGCTTCCTCGTGACGTGGTGGATCTGCGGATCGCCCTCGAGCTGTCGAGGAGAGAGGCGATGAGAGAGAGAGAGGAGAGGGAGAGGGATAGGGAGATCCTAGAGAGAGAGAGGGAGAGGGATAGGGAGATCCTAGAGAGAGAGGGAGAGGGATAGGGAGATCATAGAGAAAGAGAGGGAGTACAGGAGGGCAGAGTGACATCGAGATTGGGACGAGAGGAGGGCTCTGGTGGCCCTGGTGTCGGAGCTCCGACTGAGTCTTGGCACCGCGGAGGGGAGACTTTGGGAGAGTGAGGAGCGGTATCAGAGGGCGAAGGAGCGCGGGGCGCGACTTCGTCAGTCTGGTTCCTTTTCCGTGTGCAACTTTCTAGTTTCTTTGGCCGAGGAGCGTCGCCGCACCTTGGAGGCTAGCGCGCCACCGCAGGGCGAGGTGAGCACGCCTTCTCAGGGTTCACAGAGGTCGCAGAGGCCCCCTAGGGATCCCCGTCAGAGGAGGGAGGAGAGAGATGACCAGGAGGGTGATGGCGAGAGTTAGAGAGTTGCTTGTACACTCCACCCTCCTTACTGCATGATGTACTTTTGACTATTATATGAAATGAAAATGGCTTTCTTGTGTTGTGTGTACCTTTCCTCTCTCACTTTTCTTTCTTTGCACTTGTCCTTCGAGGCACGCTCCACGAGACCTTACCCTGAACAGCGGGGAACTACGCTTTGCACGGGGGGATTCTATTTCCTTTCTCCCTTTTTTGGGCGCGTCCAGGCGCGAGGACGCATCTTAATCCTCGAATTCAAATTTAAAGCGTCGGGTGGCCTTTCTTCTCCCGTGCCTTGCCCGCAAACGAGCCCGCCTTCCGCCGAAACTCGCTCGCCCGTCTTTGTCTTCTTCCCCTCGATCGATGGAGTTCGGCGGTCTGGACTACAGCGAATGTGGAGAGGGACACGGGACCCCTCTCCTGAGGAGGGAAGAGCCAGAGCACGGAACGGCATCCATGGAGGAGGAAGGGGCGCTTCGGGCCCCCGAGGGACCCGAGGGGCCCAATGGCACGGAAGGAAGTGAACACGGCTCGGTGAGTGCTTCGGTTTCCCCTTCTTTGATCTATTTTGAGTTTTGAAGCGAGGCGTGCGAGGGGGGAAAGGGTTCGGCGAGTGTTGCACTCAAATGATGGATGCGTCCTAGACAGGGGACGTGTTCTTTGTTATGATGCGAGGCCCTTCTTTCTTGGTGCAGGACATGGCGAGGACCCTGGGCCTGGCCGATGAGTGGGCGAGTGCAGACGAGCCGAGCCGCGTCAGGAAGGAGAGTCGCGGCAAGGCGAAGCTTGAAGACTGGCGCATACGTCTCCCTGGACAGCAAGGGAGCGTACTGGTGCAGGATAGGTCGACTTCCTGCGGCAACAGAGAGAGAGTTACGTGGGTCTTCCCCAAGCCGGGGATATGCGCGACGTCAACGGCTCTCGTGCCCAATTAGCCGAGGTCAGGCGGCAGCTGGCCGCTACTCAACAGGAACTGTCGCTCCTGGTAAGCTAAGTGCTGCATTTTCTATTTTTTTAAATGTGGAGCTTAGCTGACTGCTGTTGTTTGTTCGTTCCAGCGTGCCCAGCAGACAACGATGGTGGGAGTGGCTGGCGGCACATCTTCCAGTTCCTTGGCCCCTTTTCTTGAGATTGCCTCCCTCCGGGAGCAACTTACCGGTGCGGTGGCTCGGGCTACCCGGGCGGAAGAGGAGCGTGATGCCTGGCTGGCGACTGTAGCAGAGCTGCGACATCCCGGTGAGGAGAGACCTTCTCCAGACATCCTGGAGTTAAGGGTTCTTCTGCAGATGACGAGGAGAGAGGCAGAGAGAGAGAGAGTCAAGAGAAGGGCCGAGCGTCAGCGGGATCAGACCGAGAGGAGGGCCTTGGAGGCCCAAGTGAGGGAGCTCCAGCTGGGCCTTTAGGCCGTCGTGCAGAGGCTAGGAGGGATGGAGATGCGCTACGAGAGTGCGCGAGAGTTCGGGGAGCGACTGCGCCAGTCTGGTCGCTTTGCCGCTAGTGGCTTCTTCGCCACGCCAGGGGTGGAGCAGCGAGTCATTGCTGTGGAGCCAGCGCCACGAGGTGAGGCGGGTGCTACTGCACGGGGATCCAGCAGGCTTCTGAGGGACCCTCACCTCAGGGGAGAGGAGAGGGACGCCTAGAGGGACGAGCATGAAGATAATGGCAAGAGTTGGCGAGCTAGTGGACCCGCCTCCTCTCTATGATTGTAGTATTTATGACAGCTTATGTAGAATTATGAATGGAGTGATTTGATTTTCTGCTGCTTGTTTGTTCTCTTGTGCGTTCCTTCTTCCCTACACTTCTTCTCCTTTGCACTGTTCCCATGTGATGGGTCTGCCGAGACTCCACCCCAAGCGGAGAATCGCGTCTTGTTGTGACCATTTTCCACGGGAATCTACCGTCGAAGTCAATAATGACGGCCCTAGTCCGTTTTCCTGATGTTGTGTCAAATTTTGCGGACGTCCTCTAAATCATGATAGGGTATCCCTAGACAACATAGGGGGTAGTCGTCATATTCTTCGTCCAATCAATCACCCTGTGCGAGCGGTGAAGTGACACACGGGACCGCATGGTAGGTGCCTCATCACGAGGGCTATCATTAAAGGTGATGGAGGTAATCTTGGCCTGCACTCCTTCCATTTCTATAAATTCTTTTCCCTTTTATCCTCCTAGGTATATCGAGAGCTAACTCGAGGAGCACAAGTTCTCACGGGAGAGGAGGAGTTCAAAATTCTGAGAGTTGGATGGAGGGCGAATCTTCCCACTCCTCGAAGAGAAGCAGGTCCAGTGGTAGTAGTTCCAGGAGGCTTTCGGACCTCGAAGGGCACTTCAGCGAAAGGGCCCAATCACAACTCGTAAGCTGAGCTTTCCTGCCCCTTTTCCCATTCGTTTTCCTTCCTTTCTTTCTGACCAAACCTCCTCTCCATTCCCTGCATGCGTAGAGTGTGATGAAATCACAGATCTCATGGGAGTTGGTAGTGACAGCATACCGAGGTCTCCCAAATTTTCAGAAGGCGAGGCTAGACGTGATGGGATTTGGCACCTTTCTTCGGATCGAGCCGCTCGAGCCCGACCTGGTCCTGATCCAAGCCTTGTGTGAGAGATGGGACCCAGTGAGTCGGGCATTCTTGATGCCCTGGGGGCACATGGTGCCCAGCCTGGAAGATGTGGTCTGAATTACGAGCCTCAAGGTGGATGGCGAGACAGTGACCAGAGTCACTTACGCGGACTACCGAGAAGGTGCCCAGAAGTTACTGGGTTTGGACCTAGATGGTTGAAAAATAGGTCGGTAGCCAGGGCGTCCCTCATGGATGCATTAGGGCTCACTGACACTCGTCGACGGGACGATGAATCCTTAGAAGAATTCATGGAAAGGATGGAAAGAGGATGTCGTGCTGTGTACTGCACAGATTTTGGCAATTGGGAAAGATGCAACATAGATTTGAGGAGATTTCTCCTCTTCCTTTTGGGGAGATTGGTACTGAGCTCGAAAGGGGACGGTATCCAATGTCGCTTCCTAGAGCTGCTATCAGATCTTCAAAGAGTAGGATACTATGCCTGGGGAGCTACCATGCTGGCGCACTTGTTTGCAGGGCTGTTCCAAGAAGCGGACCGTGAGATGACTGTGAGTGGTTTCACACCATTCATCCAGGTATTTTTGGTTTTGCTTGTTTTGTATTTTTTTTCTTGTTTTTGCAAGGTACTGATGACCTGCGCCGAGCAGCTGTGGAGCTATTATTACCTCCCCATGGGGAGAGCGCGGCATTGGTGACCCGCGATGGTGCCGCTAGCCAGACGGTGGCAACCCATCATGAGTGTGGCACCCCTAACCTACCAACTGATGGTGCTAAGGCGGGAGCTACAGGAGTTCCCTGCAACGATGGTAAACTGGAGACCCTACTCAGACATGGTCGATGCCGACCAGCCGTGGGTTCTAGCAAGTCGTGCCCGGTTCGGACGGGAATTGTGGATGCACTGCTTGAATGAAATCGAGCCACTTCGGCTACGATTGGTTATGAGGAATTTAGGACTGGCTCAGGAATGGGTGGATACGGCTGCGCTACCTCATGTCGGGAGAAAGACGCGGGGACCGGCGACCTGCATTGATTGGCGTGTGCGATTCCCTGAACAGTATGAAGACTGGCAACGGGGTGGCATGATTGTAGAATCACATGCGCAGGATAGCGAGGACTACTTGCATCTATATAGGATAAAGTATGCAGAGCGGCTCCAACCCCGGGGACTTGTAGAGGTAGGTTTCCCCCTTTTCTCTTTTCTTCTTTCTCCTTTTTTTTGGTTTTTTGGTGAAAATGCTGACTCGTATGGCTGCAGGATATCCGTGATATGATGATAGCGACTTTATGAACTCGCTTGGCAGAGATGGAGCAACGGTTGGGCGATGCTCGCGGAGCTACGAGCGCCTTGGTAGGTGTACATTGCGTTCCTAATTAAAACCACAGATTCCAAATGTTGGCTGCTAATTCACGCGGTCGTAGCATGCTCAGATTGGCGCGGCTTCCCCAGCGATGGGAGTAGGTGGTGCCTCTTCCAGCTTGTGGATTCCTACCTCAGAACTTGACTTGCTTCATGAGCAACTTGTTCACGCCACGCAGCTTGCCGCGGAGGCAGAAGGGATGCTCTCTATACAGGTAAAAGTTTCAGTGTTGAGTTCTCTTTGTTTACGCCTTATCGCGTATCTGAGTTGGTACACTGGGCAGGAAAAGGAGACGGAAGAAGCGCTTGCCCAAGCTGCGCAGAGGGAGGCTAGGATAGCATAACTTGAGAGGGAACTGTGGCGTCATCCTGATGACGACTCCTCTAGGGATGCCGTGGAACTGAGGATCACTCTCCAGTTGGAGAGGGAAGACCGTGAGAGAGAACGTGCAGAGAGAGAAAGAGACGCAGAGAGAGAAAGAGCCAACAGATTGACTGAAAGGGAGGAACGAAGGGCCATGGAGGCCCAGTTGTTCGAACTCCGAACCAGCCTTGGTCTTGCTGAACAGTGGTTGAGACATGGTGAGGAGTGCTACCGAAGAGCACGAGAGCGTGGCTTTCGTGTTGGTAGCTTCTCTACTGCTTCCGTGGATCAACCCCGGGGTGTGGGAATAGGAAGGGGAGTACAGAGCGGTAGGAGTATCGCTTTTCGTAGTTGGGTAGCACCTTTAAGAGCGTTTTGCCCGGAGAGTAGTGGGACGAGTAATGCAGAGAGAGAGGGCGGAACTTGATGTAATTTTTTTAGTTTTTTGGAATAAAATACAAGGTTCGGTCTGTTTGGTTTTCACCTTTACTTTTGTTGCCTGAATCCCTGCACACATCACTGAAACAAACAAATCAGAATTTCTGTTCTGACTTGGCCCCTTGCTCAATAAGCAAATGGTCACATTGACTGTCCTTGATAACTGGTCAAGGGGCCAAGCCTTTATTTAAGGAAGGCGAGAGAAAGATGCAGTGATGATAAATGCGACAGGCAAGCACACGAATGCAAGCGGTATTAAAAGTGAGATGCTGCACACAAATGCAATCATGTAAAATTGATTTGTTTTCTTTTTATATTTGGCATTTTTTTTGTTTTATCATAAAAAAGATTTTTTTTTGTTTGCAAATATGTACATTTTCTCTTTTCCATTTTTTTTTGCTTTTATTATAAAAATTTTTTGTTGCTAAGGCCTGTCAAGCACCCAAATGGCACCCGACCTATACGAGAACAGAGGTTTCTTACTAACCTCCCAAGTATCCTAAGTGCACATCTAGGTTGATTTGGGCCTCTAGACCCCTCGAATGATGATCATGCCGGCTAAGACTTACCCTGATGACAATACCGTCATGCCATGCTTAGGCTCTCAGTCGCTTCCGACCACAGGGATTCACCCAAAAGGTGTTTGAGGTAAGAGATTTGCCCGACCCGGGTCTATTTCCTCACAACTCTAGATGGTATATGATGGAACACCCTGGAACCCCAATGACCAACCGCGTGACGTTGACCCAGAATCAGACGCCGTCGCACCCATAGGTGACGCGCTTGCATTGGCCTAAGCCCGAGGTTAAACAAGAAGACATCAAGGTGGTAAACATGGGTCTTGACCAGCCAGAAACACAGAGACTCCTTCGCAGCGATAGCTTTTGCTTTTCAAAGTAGGCAACCATATGTGTATATTAAAATAAGGTCGCAGACCTTGGCGGGTTTCGCCCTTTAGAAACTCCATCTAGCTTTCATCTTCAAAGGAAGAAGGAAGAGCGTGGGGGATAAACCTCCCGAGAGGATCGGCAAAACCGTTAACCCGGCGAGCGAATAAGGGCCCATTAACTCTTTCCTTTCGGACAACTTCGGATCAAATCTCGAGCATTTACATTCCATAGCCCCCCCTTTTTTGTGGATTCGAACTTTTGCTTTGAGGGGTTCCATTTATCGCATCAGGCACGGTCACGACCAGGCTCTTGATTTTGATTTTGTATTTCTTTTTGTGAGGGAGATATAGTCATTTGACATTTGTGGGCTCCCTTTCGTATGCCTGCGGGGACACTGCCCTCTTCTCGTGCTCTGATCGATGCTCGGGGAAATGGATCCTACTCTTGCCCTTGGGGTTTGAGTTTCGGTTTCTCATGCTCAGCGTTTCAAGGGCGCCGACTGTATCATTTGGTCAAAGAGAAAAGAATAAAGATTACAGCTTCCGGAGATCTTCTGGGTGGGGCCCCACCGTAGGTGATGCTACCGACCCTTTTTTTGAATAAAATACATAAGTGAGCACATGTTAGCTTCCTTCGAGCGAGCATAGGCCGACGTGGCCGGACAGGGATCTCCACGGTTCTGGCAAACCAAGACCCGGTGCCTACCAAGCCTTAATGGGCCCTATCCTTACATGAAGGTTAGATGCAGTGACTTGACTACTTGGTGACCACCAGGCATTGGCATTTTGAATTTTCCATATTTTTAGTGGTTTTCAATATTTCTTTGTTTTTTTGATGTTTTCTATCTTTTCATCATTTTTTTTAATTTTTTTTGCTAAGGATAGTATTTCTTAAGATAAAGCCCATTCCAAGGGTGGGATAACTCAGTCCCTTCGGCGTTGATTAGCTTGTAGGCGTTGCCAGGGTACACGGCTTGAATTACATATGGTCCTTCCCAATTGGGTTGGAGCTTAGAACGCGGCCCTCCAGGTTTGACAAAAATTCTTTTTACGACCATCTCACCGACTTTGAATTTTCTCTCAACGACTTTCTTTTGGTAAAAGCAAGCGAGTCTATTTTGATACACACGCGCGTGTTCGGCAGCGGCCAGCCGCTTCTCATCCAAGAGTTCCAACTGGGCGAGGAGTGAATTACGACGATCGTCGAGGGGAAATTCCTCGTCCAATTGTACCCTGAGAGAAGGGATCAGAGTCTCGTACGGGACTACCGCTTCCATACCATAAGTAAGGGCAAATGGAGTCTGCCCGGTGGGGGTACGGATTGAAGTGCGATAGGCCCATAGGGCTTCGATAAGTTTTTCTGGCCAGTCTGAAAACTTACTAGACTCGCAGGTTTTTTTGATGATTTTGAGCAATGTTTTATTGGTGGCCTCTGCTTGGCCGTTACCATGTGGGTAATAAGGCGATGAATGATGCAATGCAATTGCGTACCTTTTGCAGAGGTCGTATAGGTCCTGAGAAATGAACTGTGGCCCATTGTCGGTGACGATTGTGCTTGGGACGCCGAATCTGGCGAGGATGTTCTTCATGATGAACTTGCAGACTCTTGATGCCTTGATTTCCGCATAAGCTTCGGCTTCGGCCCATTTGGTGAAGTATTCCGTCGCAGTAAGGATGAAAGATTTCTGCTTGGTGAGGGAATTGGGATCACCTAGGGGACCAATGATGTCGAATGCCCACATGGAGAAAGGCCACGGGGAGGATATTGGATGAAGTGAGGAAGATGGTGAATAGATTTTATCGGCGTGAAGTTGACACTTGACACACCTACGGACATAGACAACACAATCCTCTTCCATAGTGGGCCAATAAAAGCCTTGGCCAATGATCTTCTTGGCGAGCATCTGACTATTCACGTGGCCGCCGCACACACCCGAGTGCGTCTCCTCTACACATTTCCAAACCTCATCGTCACCAAGACATCTTAACGGAATACCAATAAGGCTCCTCCTATAGAGTAGACCTCCAACCAATGTGTATTTCTGAGCCACCCTTCTTATGGCTTTCTTGTCCTCTGTGGTGGCCCCTTCAGGATAAGACTGATCTTGGCAGTATTTGACGATTTCATAGAACCATGGTTTCTCTTCATCAGCCAGTTCTTCTTCGGCCTCTGCCAACATGATTTCCCTCTTCTCAAGGATATCTTCCTGCAGGATCTTCCTTGCTATCCTGTCTTTGATATTTACGTAGGAAGTATCATCGATTGCAGGGGCGTGAAGTTTGTAGATGGAAATGGACTCAAACCATCTTCCTAGAGGGAACCTTATGGATGATGCCAACGAGGCGAGGGCATCGGCGAGAATATTCTGATGACGAGGGACATGAACAAAGATCAGTTTGGCAAAGGCAGCAGTGAGTTCTTGGTATGGCTTGAGTTTGGGATCGCGAGTGCGATATTTAGTGAGCACCTGGCGAAGGATGAGTTGACTATCACCTACGACTCGCAACTCAGTGATACGAAAAGAATGAGCGAGTTCTAGGCCAGCTAGAAGAGCTTCATATTCGGCTATATTGTTGGTAACTGGAAATTTAAGCTGGTATGCCAATGGGAATGTGAGGCCTTCAGGCGACAGGAGGGCGACGCCGATTCCTCTCCCTTGAGAATTCAGAGCTCCATCAAAATATAGCGTCCACATTTGCTCATCTGATTGGTTGACGGACATTAGTTCCTCATCTGGAAACTCTGATTGGACGGGATCGAACTTGGGAAGAGGATGGTGAGCGAGATGCTCGGCTACGGCATAGCCTTTAATCACCTTTTGCTGGATGTAGGTGATGTCGAACTGAGAGAGAAAACTTTGCCAGCGTGCTAGCCTATCCGTAAGGACGGATTTCTCTAGAAGGAATTTGATAGGATTCATTCGAGCAATCAAGTGGACCTCATGAGCCAAGAAGTAGTGCTTCAATTTCTGCACTACCCAAACCAGGGCAGCACAGGTTTTCTCCATGACGGTGTACTTCTGCTCACAGGGATTGAGAAGTTTGGACAAGTAATAGGTTGCCCGTTCCTTGCCTTCTTCATCAGCTTGTGCGAGGACGGCTCCCACGGAGTCATGCAAGACAGAGATGTAAAGGATCAGGGGTTTTTCTGGTTTGGGTGGAATGAGAACGGGTGGACTAGCCAGATATTCCTTCAATCCTTCAAAAGCTTTCTGACATTTAGAATTCCAGTGGAATTCTACTCCTGGCTTGGTCAACTCGTAGAGAGGTCTACACCTTTGTGAATGTTGGGACATAAACTGACGAATAAACTGCAACCTCCCGATTAAAGCTCGGACTTCCCTCAAATTCTTGGGAGGCGGCATATCCATGATAGCCTTGGCTTTGTCGGGATCTATCTCGATCCCTCTTTTACTCACAATGAAACCCAACAATTTACCCGACGACACACCAAACACACACTTCTTCGGGTTCATTTTCAATTGGAACTCCCTTGACCTCTGTAAGACCTTAGCCAAAACTTCTGGATGTTCCATCCTGGTCCTTGATTTCACCAACAAGTCATCCACATACACTTCCAGGTATATGTGCATCATGTCATGAAATATGACCATCATAGCTCTTTGGTAAGTAGCTCCAGCATTCTTTAACCCAAACGGCATGACCACATAACAATATGTTCCCCAAGGGGTAGTGAATGACGTCTTCTCCTGATCCTCTTCTACCAAACGAATTTGATTATATCCTGAAAATCCATCCATGAATGAGAGGGTCTCATAACCTGCCGTGTTATCGATCAACACATCAATGTGAGGCAAGAGAAAATCATCCTTTGGACACGCGCGGTTAAGGTCCCGGAAGTCGATGCAAATCCTGACTTTCCCATCTTTCTTCATGACCGGGACAATGTTCGCCACCCATTGAGGATAAAGAACGACTCTAATGAACCTGGCTTTATGGAGCTTATCGACCTCTTCTTTCATTTTCAAAGTCATATGAGGGTGGAAATGCCTTAACCTTTGTTTTACCGAGACGGACCCTGGTTTTAGGGTTAAACGGTGTTCGACCAATGTTGAATCTAGACCCGGCATATCCTCGTAGCTCCATGCAAACGTGTCCTTATATTCCTTGAGAATTTCAATTAATGCCTTTTCTGCAGAGGGTGGTAGATTGTCACTTATGAGGATGATCCTAGGGTCTTCCTCAGTTCCCAAGTTGACTTCTTTGGTGGATTCTTCTACGGCGGTTGACGGCTCGTCGAATCTCTTTATTCCACTAGCGTATGCGCCCGCCGCATCCTCATATTCCTCACCCTCATCTTCAGTAGGGTATTCTTCACCCGTGATCTCGTAGACTCCATACCCCTCATCAATTGCACAGTTACCTTCACATTCTATTTCCGGTAGCTGGATGGGATTTTCTAGCAACTGAGGGATGGCAAGAAGGGCATGACACCTGACGGCTAAATCCAGAAGGAATCGACGAGGGATCTGCCTACCCTTAGATTTCTTCCTAGGTACTACCCTTGACCTATCATTCCTAGATTGACTGACAATATTTACAGAAGAAGAGGAAGACGAAGAGGATGGTGTAGAATGTACAGGAGAAGACCCCTCAGAGGAGGGGTAGAAAAGGTCGCTCATCGGGCCTTGGACGGGTGGTCCGCAAGGGGGGATGCACCCGTGGGAGATGTAGGAGGTTTCCTCAACGAAGATGTGTTGTTGGGGAGTTTGAAAATTGATATTTTTTTTTCATTTTCATTTTTGATGACAAAATAGTGAAAAGAGATCGGAGGAGAGAGAAAAGTGGTTATGGCTAGAGGATTGCGAGGCTCATAGAGCAGATCATGGTTGAAGACCTGGCGCGGGTTGAAAAGCCCGCGTAGGTATGTAAGCAAAGAAGGGGACCTGGGAAGATCATCGGACAACTGTCTGGCCCAGGAAGAAAATATCAGCAAAGGCTGAGACGAGTGGATGGAGAAGATGGCGGCTAATGAGCCATCGACGGCAATGTTGAGGACGGATGAAGATCAGTCGATGACAGGGTCCTTCTGGCGAGGACGAGGATAGTTTGGAACCTTGGTAAGAGTGGTAATATTCTCTGGTATTCAGGAGATCAGTGGTGGTCCTTCAAGCTGCGAGAACATCCTTTCCAGTGCAATGGAAATGTCCCGTATGTCAAACCATTTGTTCCACTCGCATTCCGGATCTTTGATCTTGCCTCTTTTGGTGATCCTCGGACATT
Source organism: Amorphophallus konjac (assembly GCA_022559845.1). Classification (NCBI taxonomy): domain Eukaryota; kingdom Viridiplantae; phylum Streptophyta; class Magnoliopsida; order Alismatales; family Araceae; genus Amorphophallus; species Amorphophallus konjac. Next base: position 143,802,959 of record CM040126.1, read on the forward strand.
TTTCAGCCAAATATATAGCATGTGATCCCCCATATGCTTCTCGTGGGTAATCTCCCATCTGAACAACGGGCCCTCTATTGAAGTGGTTTGATAGAGTCCATTTGAGGGGCTTCCAATCCGCCATGAATGGTCCTTTGAAGCCTAGGCCAAACCTGCGGTTCGGCCTAATTTCCTTTGGCGGTTTGAGCCTACCCTGTAACTGTGCGCCCAGACCTTTACCCTGTTGATAGCCGATGTTCCTCATAACCTCCCAACCTTTGGAGTGAAAAGGGAGACATGATGTTGCGGTTGCCCTGACCGGCTCCTTTGGTGCTAGTGGAACGTGAGATGAATCACGTACGTCCAGCAATGATAATATGGGCCGATGAGATGGCCAAACAGAGGGCAGAGAGGTGTTGATAGCATCCACTATGTGAAGGACAGGTGTGCTGACCACTTTAATAATCCTCCCATTAAAGGAAACTTCAGGCACTGATGGTTGGTGGAAGGCACAACGTCCATGACTTCGATGTAAGGGCGACCCAGTATAGCCTTGAATGTGGGGTCCATGTCGAGGACATGGAATTCCGTGGGAATTGACATCGGGCCTATTTCTACCTTCAGAATAATCATCCCCTGCGGCGACCTTTTGCTATTGTCATAAGCCGTGACCGTGATCGAGGAAGGTCTTATTTGTTCCTCGTTGACCCCACACAACTGAAGGGTGTCCATGGAGATCACATTTATGGATGCACCCGTGTCCACAAGACACAGGTGTATGGATACCCCATTAATTTTTATTGAAATGCACAATGCATATTTCCGAGCCTCCTTGGGAGCGAGCTCGTAGTTGTGGAACATGATGGCCGGTTGTGTGTCTGTTGGGGTCAGGACGGTCGAAATCTTCTCCACGGGGAGGTCTTCATTAACCATGACTTTTTGAAGATATTCCATCAAGGCCACCTGGTGGGATGTGGATCTTTGAAGTAGCTCCAGGATGGAGATTCGAGCAGGTGTCTTGTCCAAGTGTTTCAATAGATCATACTGTGTTCCAGGGATAGCTCTTTCTGGTTGTTCTCCATCATCCTTCTCTGGCTGAGATTGCTCAGGATTCTGACTGTTGTGGGGGAAAACCCTGTGGAAAATCCTTCCACTCTGGAGCACCATTGCCTGCGGCTTTTGTACCTCTGTGGGGGTAGCAGTGGGTTTTAACAGGGATTTGAGGGGTAGTGGTGGAGGAATGGTTGATGAAGCAGGGGTGATGACGGGAGCAGGGATTCTGATGAGGGGTTTGTTAGGTGGAGGCATGGTGGAGGTAGAGGGGATATCACACAGGTTATAAAGGATAAGGGGTCTGGGAGGTAGAGGCAGAGGCAAAGTGGAAGTGGGTAAGGTTTGAAACGGGTAATGGTTTTGAGGTGGATGGTGGGTGATGAGTGGTTTCGAATGCATTGGCGGTGGTATGGTGGAAACATGCGGGGATACGTACGGTTGACGGGTGATAAGGGGCTTAGAAGGGATAGAGGCAAATGCGGTAGAGGTGGATGGTAAAGCGGGGGAGTGAGAGAAGATGAGAGGGTATGAGGGCGTAGTGGAGGGTGTTGGCTGATAGGTCATTGGGGTGCGAATGAGGGGGCCTAATGGCAGTGGAAATGGTGGAGGCGGTACTGACGCGGGTTGGTGAGAGAGAGGTGCTACCCGGGCAAGGCGAGGGGGTTGCATGACTATAAGGTTGGAGGAAGAAAGAATAGAGGTACTTTTCGGATGCCACGCCTGCTCTCTCCCGACTTCCGGGAAGGAGGAGATGGGGTTGACCTGGTGATTAGGTTGTTGGTGCTCTGGTAATGGATTCTGGATTATGCCCATATTGGGCTGTTGTTGTGGGGCCTGCTGAGGCTGTTGTTGTTGTTGTGGTTGCTGCTGCTGCTGCTGTTATAACTGTTGCTGTTGTAACTGCTGTTGTGGCCTATGAGGAGGTCTCCTAGCCTTGAGAGCGGCGACGTATCGTCTCATTTCATCCCAATCTATTTGATGTTCATCATTCATATCGTGGATGTAATCCTTGAAATGGAAGCAGTAATCTACTGTGTGTCCTGGCTGCCTATGATAGACGCAGTATTTGGAGGTATCAACATTCGGGGGCCACACGGGCCTTTCCCTGGGTAGCACAAGTATGTTTGAGGCCATGAGGGCGTTGAAAATATCCGCCAGAGTTTCTGGCAACGGTGGATAGTAGGCTCTCTTGGGACCGACCGGCCTCCTTTGTTGCTGTTGGGGACCATAATTCCCTGGGGGTGGAACTTGGTTGTATTGAAGTGGTGGTTGTTGTTGCTGAGGTTGTGGTTGTTGTTGCTGGGGTTGACGTAATGGAGGCATATTATCCTGGGATGGATTATTTTGGGGTGGAGGACGAAGAGGGAAAGGACCTGGTTGGAGGGGAAGTCGGGGCATTTGTGGAGGCCTTGGGTTGACTGCATAGTTCGCATTGTTGACCGCACCCACTTGCTCATTTGTCACGACCCCTTCTGTGGCTCCGCCCGGGACACCAGCGCCTGTCTTTCTGACCACTTTGGGCTTCGGTGACTCAAACATGTTCGTAATTGGGGAGTCTTTTAACTGGGTTTGGATGTACCGGGCCCTTTCATAGAGTTCCTCCATTGTAGTAAGTTTATTCATGGCCAGGACGTGTCTGAACTGTGGGGTTGCATTAGACACAATCATCTTCACTTGTTCGGGCTCGGAGAGGGTATCCCTTATCCTTTCCGCGAGAGACCTCCATCTATCAGCATAGCGGACAAAATCCTCGTCGGGCTTCATCTTTTCGGCCACTAGGTCGGTAATGGAGAGTGAGGGACCGACCCTATCCCTATATTTCTGCAAGAACCTTCTCTGGACTATTTCAAAATTCTCTGCCTCGCGGGGCTCCAAAGAATAGAACCACTCTAGCGCGGGACCATCCAATGATCTCCGAAAGAGGTATGCCAGGGACCTCTGATCGTTTTGCCAATAGGAGGACTCATACATGAAATCCTTGAGGTGAATGAAGGGGTTGCCGGTACCATTGTATCTGCGGTACGTGGGCATTTCGGAGGGAGAAAGATGAATGACGGGAAGGATTGGCAAAGTAACCTCCGGGGTGGCTTTCACGTCCACCATTCTTCTTAGATTTTGAAACTGCTCGTCCATGCGATTGAACCTATTGAGGAGCGATTGGGCGAGCTCCTCTGGAGGTGAAGGTGGCACTTGCCACTGGGGGAGAAACTGTCTCCCGGAGGCTTGAGGGGGGAACCCCGAATGAGAGGGAGCTGCCGGACCGCCGACAGTCGGCCCTGGCTGAAGCGGTATGTGGGGAACAACGGGAGTTTGAGATTGTGACGGGAACTGGAATGAGGGTGGTTATTGGCTCGCTTGTCCTTGAAGCGAGGGAGACTGGATGGCTTGCGCCAATGAAGGAGATGGAATGGCCTGCACGGACTCTTGAAGAGGTGTGATGGCCGGAGTTGATTCCTGGGGCGTGGGGGAAACATATTTCCCCTTCAGAATGGCTTGGAAGGCCCGGAGCTATTCAGAGGTAAGCTCCGTGTTGGCGAGGACGCCCAGTAAGGAAGAGATATCCTGTGGTGGGGATGTGTCCCCGGCAATAACCTGCACCTCATGCGAGGGGTCATGAGAAGGACCCGAGTCCATAGCATAGACTCGCGGGTCGGCTGACAAACCACGGCTAGGGTGGTTCTCATCAAAAGACTCGTGAGACATGCTCACAGTTTTCCCAGAACGTAAAAACATACACTAGCAAGTAGGTAGCAGAGATTATCAAACAAGTGGATGCCTTTACGCCCTTTTTTGTGTTTTGATGTTGATGATTTTTTTTTGTGTTTTTAACGAGATCCGAAGTTCACACAAAATGGGGACCCTAGTTTATTTTTATTTCACCACCGTGTCAGCTAGGGTCTCTCGTCTCACCACGAATGAAATGACTAACTCTGGGGAACTTCAATGGTACAACCAACCCAGTGAACGAAGAGGAGATTCTTCGATGTCGGGGACTTACGGAGGTCCCAGTGGAGGAGATTCTAGTCCGTTGAGAGGAATTCTCAAACGGAGAGTCCTTCCTTCACCGGGAAAGGGTGATCCTTAGAAAAAATGAAAAAGGATATAAAAGAGGGATGGATGTATGCAATGGAATGCTGACAGAGATATAGAGTAAGAAAACAACAGAAATAACAAACATATAATAAACACCCAACCAATCACAACTGACAGTGCTGCCGTAAGCACAACGGGGGCGCGCGAGGGTGCCAAGGTGGAGATGCACGGACGGTGCCGAACTTGCAAGGGTAGCCAAAAGGAAGCAGTAGACGTCCCACCGTGATCGCCAATCTGTGATAGATGCCACGCGGTTCGAGGAGCGAAGAAGACGCGGAGCGCGCGGGCTTCTTTTGTTTGCTGCAACACAGAAATAAGAGAAGGGGGAAGGGGCCACCACGGGAGATTGCTCCGGCGGGGCGAGCAGGACAACTGTAATATAGCAAGATATGGGGGTTAAACGGCCATAGCGGGAAGTGACTTGCCGCGGCCTCGGGGGGACGGGAATGGTGCAGAAATCAAATAGCAAGAATTGAAACGGTCATTGGGGAAGTGACTCACCGCGGCCTCGAGAATATGAGCAGATAAGAATATAACAGAATATAAGGAGAATATAAAGAACGGGAATTTAAATGGCCATTGGGGAAGTGACTCGCCGCGGCCTCGAGAATATGAATAGATAAGAATATAACAAAATATAAAGAGAATATAAGAACGGGAATTTAAACGGCCATTGGGGAAGTGACGCGCCGCGGCCTCGAGAATATGAGCAGATAAGAATATAACACAATATAAAGAGAATATAAGAACGGAAATTTAAACGGCCATTGGGGAAGTGACTCGCCGCGGCCTCGAGAATATGAGCAGATAAGAATATAACAGAATATAAAGAGAATATAAGAACGGGAATTTAAACGGCCATTGGGGAAGTGACTCGCCGCGGCCTCGACAACATGATGTTATCGCCAGGGGCCAAAAGACCCCAAAATAAAGAAAGTGATCACGCCTACCTCAAGAGCGTGAGATGGCGGGTTGCTTCTTCCTCCCCCTTCGGCCGACCGACGGAGAGGGCTTTCCTTGGGTACCCTTGCAAAATAACGATAAACAAGTAACGAGTGGATTAGAAAGATGAAGGTGTAGTATTCAAATCCTTGCGATAAAAATAACGAAATGATGGCAAGACACACACCTTGTTGGTGTTGCCTTTTAAACCCCTCTCGGATACGAGTAGGAGGAAATGGGATGATGGATGCAAGAAGTATATAAGAAGAGGCGCCCTTATGAAGGGGGATAGAGGATGCGAGATGATGAATGTAAAAGAACTACGAAGAAAAGGAAAGGATTGGCTTATTGGATGTGCCGATGGCGAAATCCGGCGGAGCTCTGGCAGCGTAGGGACGGCGTGGAAGCGCGGTGGATGAAGACGACCTTCCTCTCGCGAGCGTGGGCACCCGAGAAGCCGGCAGAACCTCCACCTACAAAAGACCCCACGGGTTAGAAATGACTCCGGCAGCCTCTGGGCTCCGGCAGCCTATCGGACCTCTTAGAAGCTCCCCCAGAACTGAGGGGGTGGGCCTCTATTTATAGAGCTCTGGAGGATGGAGGCGTCCAGGACCCTGGACACCTCTATCAGGGCAAAAATAATATTTTATTCTATTTTTATTCATTTTTTCCGAATATTTTCATGGAGGCGTCTAGGGGACCGGACGCCTCCATAAAGGCCCACCGAATTCCCACCGAAAGCCGCACGCAGTTTAGCACGACGCGTGATTTTGAACGGCGCCCGTGATTCAGCAATGGGCGCGTCAAGCTGGCAGGACGCTTCCACGATTAGATTTTTTCACACACGACAAACCGTCGATCGGTGGACGGGGCCCGGTGGGCAAGTTGATGGAGGCGTCTAGGGTCCTGGACGCCTCCATAAATATTTTATTATTTTTGTTTTGTTTTTATACCAAAACTGTATTATGCAGTTTTTATATTTTGTTTTTATGGAGGCGTCCAGGAGCTGAACGCCTCCAATAATTATTATTATTTTTATGTGTTTTTTGTATTTTTATATATATTAAAGTCATGGAGGCGTCCAGGAGCCTGGACGCCTCCATGAAGACCCCCCCGGGTCCCTGAAAAGGCGTCGGCAGCCGCCCGACAGACACTCTTCCTGGTTCCGGAACCCTCCGGTGCGTCCGATTGGTGTTGATGCCGTCCGAATGCCGCAACGAGATGATTTTCGGATGCCGAAAAGGAGGAAGAAGACTCAAGAATAGGAAACACTCGAGCGATTCAAAATGCGAAAGCCAATGCGGGGCGTCGTATAGTAATATGAGATTTTCTCAGGAGATGTCAGGAATGGCGTGTCTACAACCCCGACAAGGTCCAGGCCATCCTGGACATGCGGCCGCCCACCTGCATCAAAGACGTTCAACGCCTTACGGGGTGCATTGCTACGCTCAATCGCTTCCTGTCCCGGGCGGCCGAACGATGCCTACCCTTCTTCAAATTGTTGAGGGGACCCAAAATGGCATCTGCTACATTCACCTAGGACAAGGAATGTCAGAAGGCATTCATCGAACTCAAGGAATTCTTGGCCTCACCCCCAGTTCTATCCAAGCCAACCTCGGGCGAAGCTCTACACCTTTATCTCTCGGCGACCCCTTCCACAGTGAGCTCGGTCCAAGTCAGGAATGATGTAGGTATCGAGATATCAATTTACTATTCCAGCAAGGTGCTTAATGAGGCTGAAACAAGGTACCCCGCAACTGAGAAAAGCATGCTAGCGTTGGTTACCTCAGCCAAGCGCCTATGACCCTACTTTCAAGGGCACTCCATCGTCATATTGACTGGCGAACCCCTAAAGAAGATTCTCTTTCACCCTGAAGCCTCAGGATGCCTCGTCAAATGGGCCATCATGCTCGGGGACTATGAGATCTTGTATCACCCCCACTCGGCCATCAGGGGATAGGCCCTCGCAGACTTCATCACCGAAAGCACTGTCCCGGTTGAGGAAGCACTTCCACCTGCGCACGGTCCCTTATTGGACCTGTTCGTCGACGGGTCCTCCAACTCAACCGGAAGCGGCGCCGGTATCCTTCTCAAGTCCCCCCGAAGGAGCGGAGCTGCAGTACGCCTTGAAATTCAACTTCCAGGCGTCCAATAACGCCTCCAAGTATGAAGCCCTTATCTCAGGGGCCAAGATGGCATGACGATTGGGAGCCAAGCTAGTTAGGATCCACACTGACTCCCAACTGGTCGCTAGCCAGGTTAACGGTGATTACGAAGCTCGGGAAGGACAAATGATCAAGTACTTCCAGGTGGTCAAGAGGATGGCCCAACTCTTCGAGAGCTTTGAGGTAGTCCAGATAGCCCGGGAGGAAAACTCCCGAGGGGATGCCTTCTCTTTCCTAGCCTCCTCCCTCGACCCCAAAGGTACACGATCGGTCTTCCTCGAAGAGCTCGAGCAACCGAGCATCGAATCCGGGCTTATGACCGTTGACCCGGCTCCCCCGAGCGACTGGCAGACCCCCTATATATCCTGGCTTCGGGATTCTCAAGAGCCCCCCGACCCTCGGGAGGCTCGGAAGCTCAAGTACCAAGGTCGACGTTTCATCATGCTGGATGATGACTTGTACTGTAGATCTTTCTCCGGTCCCCTCCTCAAGTGCATCAACACCGACGAAGCCAGCCGAGCGGCTCAGGAAGTACACGAAGGCATCTGCGGTGTGCACCAAGGAGGAAGAATGCTCTCTAGGATCTTGCTTTGATAGGGTTACTGGTGGCCCACTCTCTAGCGCGACTACACGACCTATGTACAGAAGTGCGACCGATGTCAGCGCTTCGACCATCTAATCCACCAACCCGCTACGGAGCTCATCACCCTTGCCGAGCCATACCCCTTCGCTCGGTGGGGAATAGATATTCTTGGGCCGTTCCCCACGGCTGAGGCTCAGAAGAGATACGTTATCGTCGCCATCGACTACTTCCCCAAATGGATCGAAGCTGAGGCCACCACCAGGATCACCGAGTCAGTCGTATGGAGTTTTGTTTGGAAGTCGATCATTTGTCGTTATGGTGTCTCCCGAGTGATAGTGAGCGATAATGGTCGGCAATTTTATTCTCATTACTTCAGAGACAAATGTGCCGACCTAAACATTCGCAACCACTTCACTTCGGTAGCCCACCCTCAGGCCAACGGACTAGTCAAGAATGCCAATAGAACTATCTTAAAAGGCATCAAAACCAGGCTCAGCAAGGCCCAGGGAAGCTGGCTCGAGGAACTACCAAGCGTACTATGGTCGCACCGAACTACTCCGAGAACGGCCACCGGTGAAACACCTTTTCAGCTGGTGTATGGCATGGAAGCCGTGATTCCATTGGAGGTCGGCAATCCCTCTCTCCGAGTCGTCCACTTCAAACCCGAGGTAAACAAGCAGAAACTACTAGAAAACCTCAACTTAGCAGATGAGATCCGAGAGACTGCAAAGATCCGAGCAATGGAATACCAATGGCGCATCACTCGATACTACAACTCTAGAGTCCGAGACAGACACTTCCAGCCAGGGGATTTCATCCTAAGAAAGGTCGAAGCCTCTTGACCACTGGAGGCAGCGAGGAAGCTAGCCCCCAGCTAAGAAGGCCCCTACCGAGTGGTCAAGACGCTCGAGAAAGGGGCGTATCGACTGTCCACCATGGAAGGAATATCCATCCCTCAGACATGGAACGCGACTACACTTTGTAAATTCTACTTTTGATCATCTGGAAAGCACACACATGTAAGCAAAGTGGAAAAAACATTCTTCTCTTTTCGTTAAACTCTGGTGTACATCAATTAGGCCGCAGCCAATACAATATGCATGTACAACAAAAAAATTATATCCACTGGTACTATGACGCGAGCAAAACTTTCGGCCAACCCAGTAGGCACTCCTACATCCAGCCACTGACTCTGCCTCGTGCGGAAACTGGCCCGTATAAGGGATAGCCGGCCCCGTTGACTCGAGAAGCTCGGAGGAAAGGTGCCAGAGGGATCGAAAGGACAATAAGAGAAGGCCTCGCCTGCCAACTCTCTGGAAGGAGGATGGAAGCATAACAAAAAGCAAGCACCCTCTAGTGGTGCAGGCGTCCTCCAAAGAGTGAAAGAAGAGGGAGGGAGAGGCTGAGGCCAGAAGGGAGCCTGAAGAGCTCCCCCCCGATTGGAATGGCATCGGCGGGTCAGGGATTGGAAGGCGACATGCTCCTGCATGTCGAACCCTCTTCCACACCAAAATAGCAGGAGCTTCCCTTCTACTGCCATCTGCATCGTCATCTTCCGAAGCGCTCTCCATGCTCCACTGAGATCGATAGCACAACGCTTCACGGAAAAGTAAGAAGAGAAACTATCAGGGATGGCCTCAAGCGATGGAAGAAGGAGGAGATGCCCCTCGGACCTTTTATAGGCCAAAGGGGGAGCTGATCGCCTTAAATGACTCTCCCCTTAAAAGCACGCTAAAAGGAGCCTTCCCTGAGATGGTTACCTCATTTCCCAACATTCCCCCTCAGTGGGACGCGCGAAGCGGCAAGTCATTTACAGCGGCATGGAAAAGTAGAAAGGTGCCAGTACCATATCAGTTATCTGACAGATCGGCACGCACGATATCTGCAGAGCAAATCGGCGCCTTCCCCAACGACTATGGATACGGTAGTCAAATCACACCCAAAACGGTAAGAAACAATTAATTTAGCACTTAATATTGCCCCTACTACACTTTCCAAAAAACCAAAAGGTCTTACACGGCTACAAAAGGAAAAGAAAGGAAAAGCTTGTACATCAGGCCTCAGGCCCATCTCTAGGCTCGGTAGACAAGGCCCCCTCAGCACTAGATGATCTGCCCCTAGTATTCTCGACGATGGTCAACCCAGGGATTGACCCCACCTGCGTGGGAACTGTCTCGACCGTGCGCCCTCCCGAGGCTGCTGGAGTTGGCGATCGCTCGGACGAGGCCGAAGATTCCCGACTCCCCTCTTCGCTCGAGGTATAATGGGAAGAGTCGGTGGAACCCCAGTCTGAGTCATAACGTTGCCCGGAAGGAAAAATGAGACCATTCGCTTGGGCCTCAACCTCTATGATGGCCCGATTGAAGCCCTGAGAGAAGCCCTTCCGAATGCCCCGACGGTAGCCCGACTCATAATAGGGGAAGGCAGCCTGAAGAAGAGCCGCATGGTAAGCCTCTGAGCATTTATGTTGCTTGAGCGCTTCCACCCCGGCCAGCTCCGCCTTCCTCTCAAGCTCGGCTATCCTCAGTTCTGACTCATATAGCTTCCTCTCAGCCTCGGTCCGCGCATCCTCGGCCCCCCGGACTTGGCCCTCGAGCACCTCCCGCTCGGCCTTCCATTGCTTGCCACGTGCGACCTGAATCCTGCACTCCACATCCAGGAGCTCATTCTTCCGATCGACCATATGATGGGCCTGGGCCAGCTGCTCCGCCAACGACTCAACCTCTGCCTGGCTCGACTGCACCTGTGCTCGGAGCGGGGCCACCTCCTGACGAAGGTCCTGAAGATCGATGGTCAAACGCTCGACCTTCCGTTCGAGTGCACCACGGGCCCATGAAAGAGTCTCCCGCTCCGACTCCACCCGAGCATACGCATCCACTGCCTTAGCTCCAAGCTGGGCCAAGACCAGCCCACCTTCCATAAGTTGCTCGAAAAGTGTGGAGGGGGCACCCTTCAAAAGTTTTTCTCGCAAGGCTCCTGAAGCTATGGAATGGCCGGTATAGAGAGGCTCGGACGCTGAAGGCACTGGCCGCGGGAGGGGAAACCCTCTCCGGAGTGGCCGGGATTGGGGCACCTCCCCCGAGCAACCCCATCTCAGGGGCCCCACTGGTTGGCTCAGGATGAGCGACCCTGGCACGTACCTCCCCGGCCTCGGTCGATTGTGATCGAGTCGCTTCAGCCTGCGACCCTCCAGCCTTGAATGGCTCAGACCAAGATCCTCTGTCTGGCACCCCCTCTGCTTCACTCGGCGCCCTGACATCGACCGTGGCCCCTTCGTTGTCGGCCCCTTCCTACTCTATAGAAGGGAGAGCCGGCAAGGAAGCCTCTTCAGCCGGGAGGGCAACCTCCGCCTTCCTCACCCGCTTCTTCTCGATAGACAGAGCCTACAATGAAGCCCCCAGCAGCTTCTCCACGGGATCCTTACACTTTACCCCCCGGCGTTCGGAAGCGTCATCCCGGGCGACCCGCTTGCCCTTATCTCGGGCACGGGAAGAACCCTCCGAAGCTCGAAGATCGCTCGGAGCCAGCGTATCATCCCCATCGATGATCCCCAACTCGGCTGGCAGTGCCTCATCTTCAACCGCTCGCCTCTGGTATGAATGAAGAAGAGCAAATTGAAAGAAGGAAGGCACTTACTATTCAAAAAAGAGAATAAGTCCCTGAGATCCTCACATGTCGGCAGAAGTGCTCGAAAAAGATACTCCTCAGCAGTCGGCCGGCGATTCTGCAAAAGGATAGCAGCATCCCTCTCCACCTCCGGGGGACCTCCGTTTGCTTCGGAGGAATGTTCGGGTGAAACTTGGGCGCCGTCGGGACATTCCAGACCACACCGACCACTGCCGCACCCACCCAGAAATATTGGGTCTTCCACCCCTTGTGAGAGGAGTCCTTCACGGAAAGGGACACGCAACTCCTGTTCCGTTTCGCCTGGACGAAGAAGAAGCCTTTCCCCGCATGAGGATTCTCCTTCAGCTCGAAAAAATAATGGAAGAGGTCCAGCGAGGTGCTCACCCCACACTGACCACAAAGAAAAATGAAGGAGAAGATGAAGGTATACGAGTTGGAGACCAGCTGGACAGTAGCCAGCCGGTAGAACCGAAGCAACTCGGCAACAAAGGAATGAAGGGGCAGGCGAAAGCCACACTTCCAGGCCAAGAGGAAGGAACAAAAGAGGCCAGAGCGAGTGGCCAGACTAGACTCATGAGGCTCAGGCGCGAGGAACTGGAATCACCAAGGCAGCCCATACTGGTTCTCCAGTCGCTTCACCTCAGCCTCCCCCAACTAGCTGCGGAGAGGCTCTGACTGTACCAAGAAAGCCCTTGCGGTCTGTTCTTTCTGCCACCCCTCAGCCTCAAGATTTTGGTCCGCCATTTAACCGATGGTATAACTGGAAGAAGGTGGGGAAAGCTCTGAACCAGAGAGCCACGGAGGGGAAGGAAGCTGACGCATCGTCGTCACGATAATCTCTTCTAACTCCGTGAAAGCAGCTGTGATTCTCTGCTCCTCCGAACTACTCTCACGACGCATGAGCCCCCCTATATAAATGAAAAGGATGGCAAAACCCTAAACCCCGGAGATAAAGGGATGCAAATAACGCGCAATGCTTATAACCCCTAGCCTGAGGCAGCGCGGCGTTCCGATCTCCCGAGGAGGGGCCTTCTTTTACTCATCATGACGGGCATATTTTCAGGACAAGCCGCATCATGTGGCCCCTCCAAGAGAGTGATCTCCACCCAACTAGAGCCACGAAAAGTCCAGTCCAAATGGTACTCAGCCGAGCCTAATTTTGGCTCGGGAGTAGGAGGGGGACAAGTGGAGAGGGGAAATCTAACCGCCCATACGGAGAGGCCAAACGAGGTCTGACCTGACCCAACGAGGCCCAGCTCCTTAAGGTGGTAGCCCTCGGGGCCACTAGAGATAAGCCTAATAACTCACTCGGAACAAGCACTTCCTAGGCGGCCTTCGGGTTGGGAAGTCTGAGCATCAGTTCGATCGGGTGAGCTCCATCGGAGCCCCGTACTCTCTACCCAGACCATGCACTCATCGCTCGGGAAGACATCTCCTGAGCCAGTGTCTCATGCTCGAGCCAACTGATGGAAGCTTATCTGTACAGCCATTACGTGTCCCTTAACAGCTGGGAGCTCAAGGGGATAGGGGAGATCGAGAGTCTGTATGCTATAAAGAGCCCGCAAGGAGGACATAACCCCCCGTCCCCGAAACTCCTCTGCTTACAGGGATCATTCACTCAACGGGCCATTATTTAAACCTAAAGAACCCTCCCGAGAGAAGATAAGCCAAGAATCCTGAGCAGGAACCACTTCACCTTTTGGTGGAGAGGGATCTCGCGTTCCCATCTTCCTCCTAACTATTCCCTTCGCACTAGTGCTCTACTACATTTGATGACTTAAGTATCGGAGGGTCTTCCCCGGGGATCTATCCCTAGGCACCTCTGACTTGTTTCCCTTCTTGTAGTTCATACTTCAAGGATACGTGGCCATCTTCCTCCCCGCTCAGGAGTAGCACGAGATCGCCCCTCTTTAGGAAGCAAAGGTGGTGTTTGATGTGCACAAAAAACTCATCGTTGAAAAGTCGTGTCACAATTTAAAAATAACCAAACTCACTCACTTAAAAAGATTTGAATTAGAGTAAAGTGGTAAGAATGAGTCGATCCCACGGAGAAGAAATATTTTCAATTAAGCATGAGATGAAAAATTCTTATATTTGAGAAGATCCGAATTTAGAGTGAGATTAAACTAATGAAAATGAAACTTGCATGAAAATAAACTAATTAAAGAATATAAGAGAGTTAAAATAAGAGAAATTTGGAAGATGGAGAGAGAGGAACATAATTTTTCAAAATCTGGATTTTATTACTATGAAAGGTAACAAGTACAACTCTATGAAAATAAAAATTACAATTTGGAAATAAAAGAAAAAGGGAAGAGGAAGAAATTGAGCCAAGATAATGAAGAATAACGCCGTCGCCTCCTTGTCCAGCCTTGAAATTTCACTTCGCTATGGAAGTAGACGCCGCCTTTAGAGCACCGAAGGAAGAAGATCCGCCAAAGGGATGTGTGAAGAAAATAGTGGAGAAAGAGATAGAGAGAAGAAGAAGAAATATGGTGGAAAAGGTGAAAACACAGTAAAAATAAGATGAAAATAGAGGGTGATTAAAGGAAGAATAACTTTAAATCTAGAAGGAATTAAAAGAAGTGGAAGAAATGAAAGTTGTAGATCTAAAAAAGACGAAGAAGATTTCTGAAGAACATAGAGAGATAAAATGAAGGGATGATGCTGAAAAATGAACAAGAACAGGAGTATATCTGCACGGATGAACAGTAATCGCCTAAAAAACTAAACTTTCAAAAACAATTAGTAACTTGAAACTGATTAAGAATTGGAGGAAGAGGAAGATGAAGAACTTTTATGAAGAGACTATGATGAAAAGAAGAGTAGAAGAAGAAGAAAATGGAGGAAGAACATAGTTGCGTGAAAATGGGTGAACAGTAAAAATGCAGAGATAGAGCTTTGAAAAACTATAAATAGCTTAAAAATGGGAGAGAATTAGAAGAAGATGAACAATAAGAAATTGTATACAACGTAAAAATGAAGAACTTTATAGAAGAAAGCAACTTAAAAAGATGACTAAAAGAGCATGACAATTAGGCTAGAAGAAAATGCTAACTCCTCCATCAGTCTGCTCTTGGACAATTTATATAGGGTTCAGAGAAAACCCACGAAAATCTCTCCATATTTAGCTTGAATCCACTTTATCAGCATCAAGGATTGATCAAAGTAGGTCTCTTGCCATCTTTAGGGTCCTCCTTTCCTCAAACAAGAGGAGAAAAGCTCAAAAAGTAGAAGATAACCGCGATCGGGTTCCGTTTCTAGTTCAGACTGAAAATAGTGACCTCCTTAGTGTCGTTTATTCCTTAATAAGTGACTCCTCACTCGGTCACATATTCCTTTATTCCTTATTTTAATATTTTTTTCAACATTTTATCTTTTCTGTACATCAATATTTAGCGCTCATGGAAGCAATCGCAATTTCTTCAATGGGCGACACTTCAAACCGTCGCTCAATCTTTTCCTTTTCTTTCTATTTTCTGATCAAAAATGAATAGGCACCCGCCAAGGTGTCGCAGTTTCTTGAATCTGCACCCTTTTAGAAGGGCGCTCATTAATTGGCGACTAGAGCTTGGTTGAAAGTTTCTGAAAATTCAAAAATTCCAAATATCAACATACTTTATCAGAAAATAAATTGTAATAGTTGTGCATTTTCCTAATATTTCTCACATGATCATTTTGACTCAAAATTTGATAAAATGCATGCAGACTCAAATAATGGTGAGAATGAGATTTGTTCATATTAATGCACAACTTTATTCATTTTAATGCTCAAAAATGATGAATGTGATGCAACTTATGATATGAAATGTGACACTTATGACACCCCCCAACTTACTCATTGCTAGTCCCTTAGCAATGCAAATATATTAAAATTTAGGACCAACAAGAGTTTACAAAGTCCATACCTTCATATCCATCTTTTCTTTCACAGAATCAACCAAGGATTAGAAATCTGGAATCATTAATGCACACTAACCTTATGTAGAAAATTTAGGTACATGATCAAGAATTCAAAGTAAAGTTCAACAACACTTGTGCATATGAAATACTAAATCTACAACATAGACAATTGCATCCCTCATTTGTTATTATAAGCATATGTCTTTCAACCCTACACCTCTTAGATCAGAGCATTAATCATACTAGCTTTTTATCTGCCTTATTTATTTGTCCCTTTGGGATCTTTTCATATATTTTCTACACACATGATGCTGCACTACCCTTCACTATTAACACGAACCTCGACTCTTGCCTTAGGAGAAGCAGGCCCAGTTTTACAGATCAAGATTCCCTTTTCCTTTTCACGCGAATCTCAACACGCCTTAGGTGAAGTAGACCCGGTTACTAAGATTCGGGATATTTTTCATGGTGTTTATTTTCTCTATTTTTTTATATATACTGCTTTTGCGATAACTTAGTAGAAAGCTTTGTAAAAAGATCTCTTTTCTTAAGAAGTGCAGAATATCAGACCACATATCTAAAATTACAGAAGGCTTGTCTTGCTTGTTTCATTAGTGTACAGAGTGCTTATTTCATTTTTTTCTAATGTGCACATGAACTTTAAAGAGATTCTTATATCATTTTTTCATTACTAGATTGAAATAAGTTTTCCTTCATCCTTCTATCTAGTCTTTTTCTATTCCAGAATCACTTTTAATTCAAGCATGAATCAAGAAAACTCAATTGGGGATTTCATCTTTTCTCTTTGTATGAAACGATGATATGCAAGACAGAACTCCTATCAAGTTGTACTATATACATCATGAAAAAAAATTTCTCTCTCCCCCCAACTTGAATGACATTGTTCTCAATGGCATGCAGAATTATAATAATAGAACAATGTAATTAGAGAATACGGTTGGGATGGAAGGATACAACCTGGTGTGTTGGGCGAATTGCTTCATCAAGGATATGCGACGGCTCCTTCTCCTCGGGACCTGACAACTGAGAAAGACACTAAAAAAAACATCAAATGACAAAAACAGTGTGTTACCTCCCAGAAGTGCTAAGTTTTACGTCTTCAGCCAGACGCATGAAAGCTTCATAACCAAGATGTAGATTCAAGAATAAGCCACCACACTATCTCGTCTTCATTGAAAAACCAAGCATTATACCACAACAAAACGAGATTGAGCATGATAGCGTAGGGGCTAGAGTGGTTGTTATCACAATTAGGTTGATCATACAATGCATTACTTAACAACCTTACTTTTAACAGGGTAGCCTGAGGTAAATACCATGACGGATCAGTTAGGCCATACGGATTTCCCCGATTAATAATCGGAAAATTTTCTTCCCACTTGTGGTCTTTATAAGTGTTGAAAATATTAATGAAGACCTTATTATCAAGCAAAATGTCCTGCTCCTCCTCACTTTTAGAGATTTCATAAATATTAGTGAGGTGAGAAGGGATCAAAGGGAGAGGAATTTAAAGTAAAGGATCAGTGTCAAGGAGCTTAAGAGAATCAACAGTGAAAGAAGCATACTCCTCAACACCATGAAGCTTGGAAGGTTCAATAGAATCGGACGAATTGGCCAACATGAAAGTGTCCAACACAAATTAAGAGTTACTGATGTCCGGAATAGATATCAAATCAATATCCTCCCCTTGATTTAGAGATGCCCAATCGAGAGTAAGGTTATGAGAATTACCCACCTCTTCATCTAT